>JARHVA010002498.1:1200000-1800000 GCA_037957365.1 Torreya grandis
AATTTGGGGCTAAGCTCTGAGGGAAGAGGAGAATGGTGAGGGAAAATGGTGTGCAAAAAATGCTTAGGAGAATTTCGGAGAGACACACAAAGTCCGTCTATGCTAGGAGATAAAAAGCCATTTTTTGTGGCAAAGGAGACAACGGTAGGATGTTTTCAAGGTGGGATAAGACGGGTGGGCCTAGATAAAAGCATGCCATAATTGTCAGTGTAGAAATTTGCACTCATCATCATACCACTTATTCATGGGGCAAGCTTTTTGTTGGTGGGAATCGGAGGAAGACCGGGTGGAGCTAGGGAAGCACGTGAGGGCAACTTCCCAAATGATGGAAGATATACAGGCATACTTGGCCGTGACATTGACTAGAGAAAAGAATTGGGACTCAGAAGGGAGAAGTTGCCGAATGTGGGAGGAAAGGTGTTAGTATCTCCTTCGCCAAATCGAAGAATGGTGTGAAGGAGGCCATAAAGGGGGATGGTGACAGGAGGGAGAATGTCAATATGGAGTGATAAAGAGATAAGAGCATGATCAACAAGACGAATGGGGGAAACAGAGAAATCGTTGACCAGTGACAAGGAGCTTTGGCAACCATCACTAGGCTTAGTGGAAGTCCACAACAAGTCTTGAAGAGATTGCTCGAGTATAATATTATTACTTTACCTCTAATAAGTGAATTTAATCATTGAAGGCATTTGACGAAGAATTATGATGCAAATACATTTTATGATCATGTTAGAGTCCCAGGACATTATTTAAGTAGATGCATAAATTTGAAGTATAATATCCACTATATCATTAACAACCACCAGATCCAATTAGGAGTCAACAACAATTTGAATGAATTAATGGCTCCTCCATATCAGCATTTGAATATTTTTACAGATCTCTTTCCAAATCATAATAATCAATCAACCAAACAAGCAAATGTCTATATGGTAGACAAAGAAAACTATTAGAATAGGCTATTGAAATATGGGGTTCATTTGCTTGATGGGTTTTTTTTGGTGTTTTGGACTCAATAAAAAGAAAGAAAGCTTTCCTTCAAAGTATCTTTGATGAGAGCGATATTCCATATGATAGTTCGTATGACCATTATTCATAATAACTTTCATTGATGAACATGTAAAGGACAAAGTAATGGCTAATAATGGTTCAAGTTTGAATATATGTATTGAGGATTTTTTTTTTTTGGACTTGGACTTAGTAATAATGATTTAGCATACATTGGAAAATAAATTATAGGATATGATGGTGTTGGTAGAGAACCTCTTGGTTGTATTATTTTCCCTATTCGAGTAGGTGCAAAGACAATTCAAAGTTTATTTTATGTGTAACTCTATAATGAATCATATAATTTGTTATTTAATAGACCTTGCATACATCAAATGAAAGTACTTCAAATTACTATGCATCAATTCTGAAAATTTGGACATGAAGAATTATTTATAATTAAAAGAGACAAGCTTTCCGAAAGAATAATAGTTCTTGAAATTTGGAGTTGAAGGAGGATTATTTATAATTAAAAGAGACAAAATTTCCAAAAGAATAAGAGTTCTTGCGCAAATAGGTACCAAGAGATGAAGCAATGTTTATACCTTGAGGCAAGAGAGCGTGGAGTGCAATTGCTTCTCGGCCATTTAAATCTTTGTTAAGTTAGGGTGTCCTTGTCCTCGTTTGTCTTGTCTTTTTTTCTTTTAGTCGTTTGATGTCGGTTTGCATGCCATTAGGGCCCTAATTTGAATTAATTAGTTTATAAAAACACAAGCATTGTAGTTGATTTGGGTAGACACTATTTATAAATCATTTACAAAAAATCTATTGAGCCTTTATGGACATTCAAGAAAGATTAGGAATCATTAGATAAGTTATCATTTTTCAAAGGTAGCATTTCTTGTGGAATAATTTTGGCGCATGACCTAAGGTTTTTATATTTATGCAATTTACTGTCTTTTGACATTGTTTATATCGTTGTTTCCACTCAGAGGGGCATGATAATCAGACGATGTTTTAGCCTTGTGAACCACCGACAAATGGATTTAAGATATCATAGGTGCAATTGGATCTACTCTAGGTCAAAGAATAAATTCTTTTTTGGAGTTATATAGGTATTGTTGTACGCATATTCAAGTGAGGAAATAGGAGCTCAAAACCGTGCTAACCCAGTCGTCAGTTCCTTTGAAATTCTGCTTGCCCCTTGTCTGAAATGTCAGATGCATCGGGGTGAAAAAAAGGGGCATAAAACGTAGTTTATTACCCAAGTTATGGTGGAAAAACCAAATCGCTGCAAGTTTGTCTTCAAATGTTCTGTGGACTGTGCGGATGTATAATTTTTTTGAAAATGCTTTTAAATTTATAAAAATTATGTCTTGTTCACTTTAAATCTATTGTGGCCATGTGTTGAAAATTATGTGGTGTGACCTTCGTTGAGCTTTGAGTCAGCATTCTGCTTTGGACTTTACAATGTTTACTTGGAGCTAGATGTGGAAACGTATGATTGCATTGTGATTGCAAGGTCACATAGTGGCTTAGTCTATACAATGCCTTTGTTCATTGTGCATGGATCCATCTTTTCCATCGTATATTCTGTTGGCATCCACAACTCTTTACCATGCCTTTGTTGTGGCCATGTATAAAAATCGTATGCATCGTGTCCTCCGCTGAGCTCCAAGTTGCCCTTGTTGTTTCACTTTACTATGTCCTGGTTGAGACACGACCGATTGTCATTGCTTCTTAGTGACGGGGTCACGAAGTATCTTAGGTTTTCAAATGCATTTTTCATAGCCTGCAAATCTATGGATTTATTAATTCCACACTATGTGTGCTTAGGTTCAACTATTTTCCCTCCTTTATATCTTGTGGCCACACAATGTCATCCTTTAAACTAAGTTCTCAAAGGGCCGATGTGTTTCCTACCTCTGAATTTTATTATGTTCACTTGGAGTGAATTGTGTGGTAGTTGTTGATTGCTTTGCATTCACAGAGTGCCTTCAAGCTTTGGAATGTCCTAGTCACATCTCGCAGATGTGCAAGACTATTGAATTGATTCTATTTTCTATTAGGGCCACGCTCTTTTGAATTTACATCTGTGTTTCTAACATGACCATATGTCACAATCTTCCTTGTCATATTCTAAACATTCATCATCCTTTGCTTTAAACATGTCCCTCTAGAATGAACTACATGAAAATCATTTATTGGTTCGGAGTCATGGGGTCACAACATACCATAATCTTCAAATTTCCTTTTGCAAATTCCTTGGGTGCGTGAAATTATTAATTCCATTGCATATCATTTCACAGCGAAATACCTTCTCTATATATCATGTAGCCACATGGGGTCCTGCTATGACATGAGTTCTTGGTGAGCCCTCAAGTTGTTTTCACACTGACTTTTGCTGCAACCGTTCAAATCAAAATACATGTTAACATCTCACTCTTTCTAGGTCACTGAGTCACAAAGCACTCCTTATTTTGAAAGACTTCTGTTTGAATTGCACATGCGCATTGCACCTCTTAAATCAACCTTACATTTCCACAGGTTCGCTTTTTGGCTTTTCCCTTCTTTGGATAAATAGGTTGCAATTGAAAACATTATTAAAATAGAGACCACTTTTAATAAAGTTGGGAAATAAGAAAAAAAGTCATGGAAATCGTTTACGGGCCATACGTTAATGGAGTCACAAAGAGTCTCTTTTATTTTTAGGATGGCCGCAATGATCTCCATGGATGTGTTGAACATTAGATATTTGACTTTTATTTAATGGCGTTCGCACTCAAATATTTGATGCCAATAAGAGGACACGCAACAACCAAACAAACTCATGGAATAACAGAGGCCACAAAACATAGTTTTCACTTTGTGATAATGGCCTCTGTGGATGCCTTCACTTATACAGCTCAATTAAAACTATGATTAAAACTATGATTGGGTCCACTTAAGTAACAAAGACCATAAACAATATCATAAAGTGAACTGGGAGTAAGGCATATTAAAGTGGCCGCAATTAAGCTTTAATTTTTTTGCTTAGATTTTATGCATATGAAAGTGGCCACATGTAAACTTTAGCTTTTTTGCTAGCATGATTGTGTGGCCTGTTAAATCTGAAAGTCAAGATCTAGGTGGATCTACATATGAATGGGACTTGGAATGAATTGTGACCATAAAATTTAATTAGATGGGAGAATGATTTTACTGTGGCCAAGGGAAAATAATAATCTATGAGAGAGCAACATCATCAAGCATACTTGGGAGAAGACAACTATTTGATGAAAATCATAGAGAACCCCTTAATGGTGGCCAAAACACTTCTCAACCTCTGAAAGCTTTGCATATTTTAAACAGAAGGATCCCAAAATGCCATTGGACATTTTGGGATCCAACATTGGCTCTGACTGAGGCATGGATACCCCTTGTTGGTATCCAAAGATCCTAGAATTCTCTTGGTAGATGTTGAGCAATCCATTGGGCTTAAAGCTGCTCTGAATCTTTAAATTGAAATTAGGCTAAACTGAATTGAGATATTTGTAAGCTGCCCATTTGTGACACTACATCACTTATTCAAACATAGAAGAACAACGAAGAAGGAAAAGAACAAACCCGCAACTTATATACACTGTACAAGGTATTATAGTGTAGCCTTTAACTGAGATCTCCATGCCTACCATCTTCAAGCAACACTAGATCACCCAGCCCAAAATCCTTTGTTTTTGCCCTTTTATCAAAAAGCCTCTTCAGAATGATCTGCTCTATATTGTTTCAATTCATCATTGGACCACGCAAGACCATCTATATTTCCTCAGCATCTTTATAAATGTATGACTTCATTTTCATTTAAGCATTTACAAATGAATATTGATCTAGGGGTAGTGGGTGTTATTCCCAAATTAATATCTGGAATGTTTTGTATTGTTGGAACAACCAACTCTTTGATTCTGTCTAGCGTTTTCAAATACTCTTTCAATAGTCACCAAACCTCTTGGAATTTTGTTAGTCTTGAATTGAATCACTTCTTGCCCCAATGGAACCTCTTTATTCTCATGTGTTTCAACTTACCAGTGATCTTCAAACTTAGGAATACTATTCATAAACCTGAAAATCTGCTTATCATTTCCGAACACTTGCTAGTGATTAATTTTATCTAGTACTGAAAGTCTAATGAGAATCTCCACATTATACATGCAAAAGGGTGCGGCCACATCATTTTGATAATGTGATGCATGCAAAAGCAACTGATTTGAAGTGGAGTAAGGTGACCTTTCAATGTCGGTGATATTAAATGAGTGAAAAATCTCGAGTGAATCTCAAACTGCATTTTTGTATTGTTTAGTATTTTACTCTTGGCTGCATATATCTTTATTACATGTTGCACCCCTAATTCTGAATCACCTTTCACAATGAGATTCCCAAGTTTAAATTTTGTGACTAGATTAAGACCCAACAACAAGGCCTCATCTTATGCCACATTATTTGTGCACTTGCAATCCAATTTATATGTAAATTTGAAAGATGGCCCTTGTGGAGAACACAATACAACATCTACCCTTGCCCCCTCTCTTGAACAAGCTCCATCAAAAAATTGCTCCACAGATCACAAATTCGAATTATTAACTTACGGGCAATAGAAAGGATCAATCTTATTCTTAATTAAATTAGTGTTTCCATCAAATACATCATTCTCTGCTCTCTGTAGAAGTTTACTCGCTCTCCTTCTAGCATGATAGTAAGATATGACATATCCATCTGACTGCTGCCTCCAATTGAGGTGGTCCACTTTCGTGAGAGCTACATCCCTCACTCAGGAGGACAATCCACAACGACAACATCTACGATGAGAAAATTTCCTAGATAGGTAGCAAGGTAAATCACTAGACATGTTACACATCCAACCACTGGCATTTTGCGTGAAATAATAGCATTAGCATTTGGCATAAGTTGTGTAAACCCTCACACTGAGTTGATTCATAACAACAAGCGGCATAATGTTATAGGAAGCTCTAGATGTTAACATACAATGGTGCAACAATCACCTATTGAAAAAAAAAGTAGTATAAAAAGGTTCCACATCTAATTGGCTTTCTATTTATGATAACCCTAAATATATCAGGTGATTCCTCTCTCTTCATCTACCTCTTTGACTTCTACAACAGGGGTGGGTAAGACAATAGACTTTTTGGCACCAAGGTAAGCAAACGATCTATCCCTATGCTCTAGAATTCTCAACATTTCAATCATTTAATAAATAATTTTTAATTGACTTAATACGAAGGCCAAATCACAAACACTATATTTGGGTATGTGGGTATTCGGAGGCAAAGTAATAGCATTCACATCAAGAATGCATGAAGTTAAAGCTTGTGCTAATTACTATCCTATATAGGAAGGCTAAGATGGGACATTTGTATTTGCAACAACAGACATCTTATCAACTGTTTGGTTCTTATTTTCAATTGGACTGTTAGAAGAGCATGGGTCTTTGGTAACACTTGTGAGAAAGGGAATTCTACCATTGGGATTTTGCACAAATTTTTTTGGCGTAGCCAACTGTGGTGGAGTAATTTTCTTTTCTGGAAGAACATCTTTATTTTTGTTGTCAGATTTTTCAGTAGAGCTATCTTTCGCAGCTTCTAGTTTTCCTGTTGCTTCTTGATTTTCATGCTTGTCTCTTAAATTATAGTCTCTTTTCATTTGAGACTTCACAACATTTGTTAAGGGATTGATATCTATATCAGATGATCTCCTACTATCAGATTTTTTGATCATTTTGGCCTACAAATACTCATAACTGTGAGTCGGAACTTCATAGGTCTATGCCATGTTGATTGAATCTTGGCTGAAATCAAACATATAAAAATCACTGATCCCTTTCTTGATTACTACCAACATCATTATTAGTGTAGGAAGCAGCTACAACAACAACAAAATAAGGACAAGGCATACAACAATTTTCACACAATTCTGATTCTCCGATTTCATTTACCTCATCGACAGTTGCAGCAAGTGGGTTAGGCATTTCTTTCTCATTATTCTTGTAATTTGGCCTTATTTCTTGGTGGAATGGCCTTCTTCCCTTATCATATGATTTATCATGTGCTAGTCATTTCTCCTGATTATGTGGCCGACTTATTCACTTTGTTTAGTTTGTAATGGAGGCAAACTTTTCTCATTACAAGCCACTCTATAAGAGAAATATTTTAAAGCTCTACTGACTTTATCTAGCTGCTCATCCAAGTTCAAAGATTTATTCGTTGGTTACTTATCAGGGGACAACAATTTCATTTCGCCTCTTTTTGCAAGTTTCCTATGGCTCTTATGTTATTTTTAATATGAATCATCATGGCATAAACTTGTCTCAAATTAGTTGTGCCTTTGTCTCGAAAGATAGAAACTAACCTCAGAATTGAAGGTTTTATCATATTTAATCAAGCATGTAGCTTTATTGGGACTCACATTAGTAGGTCTTTTGAGCATAAATTTATTAAATCACTTGTTGAAGTCTTATCAGAGGACAACAATTTCAAAGATTTATAAGAGAAATATCTTAAAGCTCTATTGACTTTATCTAGCTGCTCATCCAAGTTCAAAGATTTATTCGTTGGTTACTTTTCAGGGGACAACAATTCCAAAGATTTTATAAACTAACCTCAGAATTGAAGGTTTTATAATATTTAATCAAGCATGTAGCTTCATTGGGACTCACATTAGTAGGTCTTTTGAGCATAAATTTATTAAATTACTTGTTGAAGTCTTGCACACATTCATTTGTATGTTTCTTTATACCTTCAAATTCATTAATAAAAAACCTCAATTCAGTGATATTTTTCAATTGAAGCTTGAACACTCACTCCCTTTCAGACCAAGAAATAATGTTGCTATTTGGAAAGGTATTGTATCAATCCCTTGCATCCTCCTCCAAAGTGTGAATAAACAACTTTATCATAACATCTTTGAACACAATCTCATAATCATCTGGGAACCTTATTGTTAGCAGTGTTCTCTATACTGGGTAGCTGAAACCCTACTATAAGTTGTGATCTTAGTTCTACACCTGGTGGCAACTCTGCCAACAAACTCAGTCAACACTACTGTATTAAATGATGTGTCTAGGTTGTTTCTTTAGATTATGATCTATGGTCATAATATTAAACCCTATGTGAAGATGATAACTTACAAATCTGAAACCCTAGTGCTTTGTTGAATTGATATTTGAAGATTTCGATGCAACACACTTATAATTTCAAATTACCTCAAACATTTAGAGGATTTTTGTTCTCAAACCTAAATCCATATGGTAAGGGTTTCCGTCCTCACAGTTCGTTCCAACTATAAGGATTTTTGTCTTTATGCTGAAAGCTGATGAACTTGAAGGCTCAATCAATTGAGAAATATTAATAATAAAAATTGAATCATTTATAATTACTCCTCTCAATATATAGACCCAATTGTCACTTTTAGAGTTAGAGTTATATTTGTATGTTTAGGATTTTACTTTTCACTTTTCACCTTTTATTTTTACTTTTCCTTTTTCTCATCCTTTTCTTTTATTTCTAATAATAATATTAAATTATGATTTTTTTTAATAAAAATTAAATCACTTAGACGACTTAAAATAATAACACATTACTATATAGCCATACAACTATAATAAACTATAGCTTATATTAACACATTACCAATTTTCTCATGGAATTTAGGTGTAATCACCAATTATAAGTTGTTTTAGGGTTAGAACTAGAAAAAGTGCATGCCCTTAACCAACAATAGATAGGAAAATTGTAACATAGTCTCGCAATAGTGGTTAGCTCAAATAACATACCCAACTTAGCATGCACATGAAATATAATAGGACATTAGGAATAAAGAGAGTTGAAATACATAAAAGGTATCGAATTTGACTGTGTCTAATGACCCATTATCCAACTCATTAATCGCCTAGTGTCAAGAATCAAGGCACCCCAATATAAGTCAAACTCATGATCAATATGCATGCATAACAAAAGCATCAATATATGTCAACTAAGCCAATGATCAAACAAGAGCATGATTGAACCAAAACATGACAAAACTAACACTTACCTCTAAGTCATGGAAAACCAATATCTTGTCATGTCTATAGCATGATTGCTAACCTAACTAGCCCTGACACCCAATGGTACCCATATCTAACAAATTAGATCAATAGTATATGTTCGATAAAAAATAAATGATAATGAACTATAACTGTGTTTTATCTTTTAAGTGTTTATATATGAAATAAGACAAAAATATTGCACTAGAGAGATATACCATTAACAATGTACACCAGAGCTTTCAAATCTACTCTAGTAGCTAAAATTAGTAATACAGAAAATGGAACCACTAAACTTGACAATTGAACTTGAAAAGAGATAAAAGATGATGGAATGATCACGCCTTATGATTTTCAAGATTTATGAGTGTGGATCTAGTTTGTGCAGGTCTGTATCTCTTTCTGTGCAAAATATGGGGCTCTAATTGTGTAAATATGGGATCAACGCCTACATTTTTTGTGCCTTAGGCAAGATCATTGGTCAAATGGTTGAACTGTCGTACTTGTCCTATGTTGATTGTGTGTTATGTTGACTTTCAAATTCTGAATTCTTCTATGCATGTGCATCACTATATGTTGTACTATCTTGTACCTACGCTTCTTTGATATGATGGATAAAATGCAGAAATGATGTTTATTTCCTTTTTTGACCTAGCATGCCATCAATTCACAACAAAAAAAAATTATGGGTCAAGTAACCACTGCGGGAGTTGTTGAACACAACTATCTACTGAGAGGGGGAGGGTGAATCAGTAGATCAGCTAACAACTAGTTCTTTAACTTTTTAATGAAGATACAAAACATATGCACATCAAAGAACAAATTACACATACACACAAAAGTACAGTACACCAGATTTATACGTAGAACATTCAAAGGAAAAAAATCACGGTTGAAATAGTTATTAGAATGTATTGTTCTAATCCAGCCTCACAATTAAATCACTTCACTGGCAAAACCACATTGGTTATGTTCAAGGACACCTATCCTTAGGAGACACCAATCCTCTATTTGAGCACCATCTCAGTTTAACCTTATTGGTTACAAAATTTAAGGGCACCAACCCTAAGGAGACTCCAATCCCCTAACTGAGTACCAACTCAGTTTGTCTGATGACACCAACCAATCAGAACTATGGAGCTACAATTCCAGCATACAAAATAGATTCACAAATGAATCCAGTTCAGTTTCTTTGTTACAAGTCTAGTCTGTAACTACTAACTCTTGGCTTATTCTATGTATGCCTATTCTTCTTCTCTGCTCATTTTTTGCATATCCACTATGTGCCCTTTCTTTCTCTCTGCCTCACTTTCTTCTCATTCTCTGTCTGATTTTTTCTTCCTCTTTGCCTCACTCTGTGTTTGGATATATTCTAGCTAGACACACTTCTTTCCCTTTCCTTTTTGCTTTTTACTTTATTTGTATACATCTGTCATCAACAATATTTTCTTTTCCTCTCTGCGTTACTGGTTCTATGTTATATCTTCTGTTTGGCATGGTCCATTTACACCAACTGCTTTGGCCTTTCTTTGTCTTTTATATATTCTTTGTTTGACACATCAATGTCCTCTTGCCTCTATTCCTGTTTCTCTTCAAATTGCAATGACAACAACATCAGTGGCAAAAAGCATTTTTCAATGTTCAAGATGTCGTATATGTATAGACAATGTGACTCAGGGTTTTATACCTCAAATTGCGTTCATACTTTAGCTGCAATTAACCAGTTCTCATTAAAAGCAATTTTGACTTATGCTCTTTCTTGTCTCTCAGTTCATGCATCACATTGCAATGGTCAGATCTATTTTCTATTTTTGGCAACTGTTGGATTTTGGTCATAACTGCGTCGCTTCTTTAATCGAGGATTGATCTTGAGCTCCGTGTAGATTCAAGTTCACCGTCTGTTTGGTCATGTCTTTAATCTAGGATTATTCATCTTGTCTTTGGCGCCAATCACTGTCTGTTTTGAATCGTCCAATATTTCCATTTTAAAATAGAACTGTTGATCTCTCTTGCATTAATCATCGAGCTCTTTCCTGCATCTCCATATCTTCTATATGATTGGTTCACTTTCGCTCCTTTCCATTTATTCGAATATGCTCGATCCATAACTTTAGTTAGACGTTAATCTTTGACAAATTTGACTATATCTCGCTTGTCTGGCATTCATGAGAGTTTTCACTTCGATAGATCTTACCAGACTTGCTCGGTCTTTAACTTTGCCACTGTGCATTAACCTTCAAGCACTTCTAAGGCTTTGGATAGATCCGCTAGCTCCATTGGATCTTCTTAGTCTTGACTTGCGTGTGTCATTGGATCATGAAAGATGCTTGCTCTTTATGTTGACTAGATCATTAACCTTCGACATGTTGACTTCATCTCGCTTCTTTCAACGTCTTTGAGATGCTTCCCCTTCGTCAATCTCTTCAGACTTGCTCGAACTTTAACATGTCCCCTTTGGGACAATGATCGCGGACTTTTTGTCCGAGTCTCCTTTCGGCACTTTTGTTTAGGACACATGCCCTTCGGGTATTTGCAAATGTAACCTTTGACTTTTCTGTAAAGGTCCACATACCCTTCAACTTTTTGTAACAGTCCCTTCGGAAGTCTTGAATGTTCTTCATACCCTTCGGACTTTTTGAAGCGGTCCACTTACCCTTCGGACTTCTTGAGAAGTGTCCTTCGGCTTTCTTGAATGGTCCACTTGCCCTTCGGACTTACTGAGAAGTGCCCTTCGGCGTTTCTGAAAAGGTCCACATACCCTTCGGACTTTTTGCAAACTACCCTTCGGCTTTCCTAACGGTCCAGGTGCCCTTCGGAACAATTTTCGTGGGCTTTTTGTTCGAAAGATTTGTCCTTTTCAATTTTTCCGAAAGAATTGTCTTTGCCAATTTTTCTCAAAGAATTCTTCGAGACCATTTTGGGTTCTTTATTCAACATGACTTATAGACATGGAAGAAATTAAGTCATCTTAGAAACCCGATCAACTCTTCCAGACCCATTCGGGTTTTCAACTTTGCGTAACTTAATAAAATGAACTAAGGTTGTTGCAAAACTCCGACCAACTCACCTAGACCCATTTGGATTTTTCACATTGCTTAACTCATAAACATGAGAGAAGCAAAGTCACTCCAAAATTCCGATTACCTCTTCCTTGAGCCATTTGGGTTTTCCACATTGCTTATTTTATAAACATGAAAGAAGTAAAGTGCTTTCGAAACCCCAATCAACACTTCTAGACCCTTTCGGGTTCTTGAGACAACTTGACTTATAAAAATGAGACAAGTAAAGTTGTTGTATAAACCCGATTAACACTGCTAGACTCATTCGGGTTCTCGGGACAACTTATAAAGTTGAGAGAAATAAAGTTGTTATGGAATCCCGATTTGCACTATGAGACCCATTAAGACTGCTTGACTTATTTTATAAATAGAAGCACTTTAGAAACCCGATTTACTCAAGTTTGTTCAACTCATCCTTTGTCATTAATGCATGATAGCACATTCATCCTTTGACATCAATGACAATATTACAGACATCAATGACTCAAATTGCCAATAAGAGTTACAACGACGTACCTTGCATGTTGTAATCAAATATCGATGCAGTTATATGTAGTGTGAGTGGAATCTTGTGCAAGGGTTTTGAATCTCCTCTTCCTAAGTGAAAAGATTCAACTAAATTGTAATATTCCAAATCGAAATATTTTACATTAATTTGGTTTTTTCAAAATTCCTTTAAATAATATTTTTTTATAAATATAAATATTAAAATAATAAATAAAATAAAATACAAGTCCACAACGAGTTTCTTCCTTGCGCTATTATAATCACAAGGGTTTTCGTCCTTGAGAGTGGTTGTATAGCATGACACTTATACGAGTTAGATGATTGAATTCATAATTGGATGCTTTTTACTTCCACATCTCTTCTCCCTTATATAGTCTTTAAAAACTTGTCCCAAAGGAGGCGTCCCATCCAAGAGGCACCTCTTCACCAAAATATGTGACCATTGACAATTTTGTCGACATTTTCTTTCACTTTTGACAACAATTCCGTTTGACACTTCCGACAACAATTCCGTTCGACACTTACGTTCACTTTCGACAATAATTCCGTTCGACATTTGCGTTCATATCCGTTCAATGAACGCTGTATTAAATGGCAGCGCTGCTCCTTGGCAGCAATTTCTTCATGTGAAGTGGCAGCCCCTGTGCTCAAATTTACCGATCTCCTTCTTGGGGATATTATAGACCTCCATGCCTCAAATTGCTTGTCCTCAAGCAATTGCAAATTGGAATGTTCAAGAAGTAAGGCTCCTCCCCTCGTTGCATCTTCTATTGAAAATCTAGAAGTAGAAGGATCATGTGAACTCCATACGAGCAAATACCATAGGACAACCTTTGTCTCATTGGGAACCACCAAAATGTTAGAGGGTTTTGTTTACTTTTTCCATGAGAAAATCTCATAAATAATCAATATTCTGTAATCATTAATTTTCTTATTTTCACTCAACAGCGAAGGGTAGCAATAAAAATTTAAATAGCTCATATTAATTGAGAGGTTGATGCCCTCGTCTTGTACATGTTCAACAGTCATTAACTTAGTCTTGCTCAAACCCTTTGAGCCATTCCTTATGATAGAGTACCAATTACATCTAAAACTTCCATGGAATGCAAACATGAATTTCGTAGTGGTCATGTGTTGATCCAAATTTGTCTCTCTTTCAAAGTCATAGAAAATTGCAAAGTCATAAAGGCATGCTTCATTAATACTATTAGATTTGCAATCCCTTTGTAGCCATGATATACCCAACTTCACCATTAATTTAATCTTGTTGGAATACAGTTGCATTTCTAGAAGCGAGGAACATGAATCTATTATTTGCCTTTTTGGTACACCCATCTCTTCAAATCTGAATCTATTATCTCCTAGCTGCCAACCCAAAATTGGGCTATGAGCTGGAGTCATTGTACCCTTAATTTCCATTATCAATGCAATAGTCTCCAAGTTTGGAGTCAGATTCATAGAGCACCCAAGTAATATTGTTTCTACAAGTGTACTATCATAATCACATGTTAACAAGGCATTCTCACATTTTACCCTAGCATCTTCAGCTAATCTCTGCACACAAAGTTGTGATTTTTGTTATAGTTGCTCACCACCTTGGCTTATGTTATTAAGCTTAGTGCACTGGTTTTGTTCAAAGATTTACCCTATGTTGTTCAGTACTTTGGTCATGTAGTCGGAACCAATTCTCACTTGTATACATGACTTCCCTTTTTGAATTTCTCTTACATTCGAAGGAAAATTTGCCTCTTTAGATATATTCGAAGAAGCATAGTTTGTGATAACTATGTACTTCTTATAAGACATTTCTCCATGCCATAAGTCAACTTGTATGTTAATGGTCACTTCTAGAACCTTTTTGAAAACATCCCGCAAAGAGCAACATACTTTAATATGTAATCTAGAAGCTTCTTGTATCATAGAGTTACCCAATTTCCCATCAATCCCAACAACCATATTGATGCTTGATATCTCAGCTTGAATGACATCAAGATGTATAACAAATGGATCTCTGTTCCTGTAACCATGCCATTCAAACTTGTTCTTTGTTTTTGAATATTCCTTCAACATTCTCTCATGCTATTTGGCAACTCCTCTGTTACGGATGGCCCTAGCATCCCTATTTGAACAACTAGCTTCTAAATACTTTTTTGTGATCTTGAAATTTTTTCTTCAATCGTTTTTCACAAATTTCCTTTTGAAACTCTGTGACATGCCTGGCAAGATTAGTTTTTGGGTGTTGACAAAGACGAACAAATTTATGATATGGCCTATCAAACATCAACATAATTTGTTGTTGTTGTTGTTGTTCAATTTCTTCCCTTAACCGCTTCTGAACATATAATAGACAGAGCTTGCATTCTTCAATTTGGAGTGTTTGAACAAGTTTGAATCTAATCTGCGTTCCAACTAATGCCATTCCCAAAAGTGAATTTGATACTTGCTTTTTCTTACCATAATTCAATGTGATTTTTTCTGCATATTTTTTATGAAGCATGATTTGTCTTCTACTTGAATACATGCATAGTTGTGCATTTCCATCTTTGTTAGCAATTATATGCCTCGTCTCTTTATTCAAAAATGGAGTGTCAGGGTCTCGTTTGGCTGCCACCAAAGTTTGGCCTCTAATTTTATTTTTTAAACCAATTGTTAGTTTGAGATGTAGAGTAAATCTATTAGTTGATACTAATGCTCAAACAACTTGATCTTGATGTTGGGTAGATGGTGGTGGCCCAATGCATCGGAATAGATTTGGCAGTATGTCTTGTCTACATTTAAATGGTTTGGAAGCCAATTTTGAACTCTAAAAATAATAAGCTCCTTTAGTTCATCTTTTGCTATGGATAGTTGAGAATCGTGGCTACAATTAAGCTTTTTATTAACCTCCTACATAAACTTTTCTGCTCCAATATTCTATGACTTTGACTCTTGATTTTCTCATATTCTATCAATTATTTTGGTTGGCTCTCATTCTTGTTAATTTTTAAGACCATGATCCATGATATCTTGTTGATAGTGTGCATTAAGTAGACAATCATTTGGTTTATTAAACTTAGAACCTGTGTTCAAGAAACAATCCTCAAGACCTCTTTCCTGCACACACTGAAGTTTATCTTCATTCTGACATAGACAACACATATCAACAACATCATCAGTGTTTTGGATAGGTAACTCGTTTTCATCTCGAATATCCAGAGTTTTTATGTCATTATTTCCAAGAGATGAGTCTCCATAAATATCACTTCTTCTTGGATAAGTATGCTTGGGCATTCCCTTAGTTCAACATTGGATGCCTCACTCTTTTTTTTTTGGAGCTCTTGAAGATTGAATTTCTCTTCATATTCCGCACTGCCATAACTATGATTCACAAACTCGTCTTCCTCATAGTGCTTGTTTCCATTCCACGACTCTTTTAAATCCAAATAGTTTGAAAAAGATATTTCTTTTCATATCTCTATTGAAAGGATGTACGATTCATAGTTGTCCATAATTTTCTTATATAGTGACCCCATGGTTCATAGGCTGGCAAGAAAAACAGCATTGATACCATTATAATATTCCAAATCCTAATATTGTACACTAATTTGGTTTTTCTGGAATTCTTTTAAATAATATTTTTTTATAAATATAAATATTGCATTTAAAATAATAAATAAGATAAAATACAAGTCCACAAGGGGTTTCGTCCTTGGGCTATTATACTCACAAGGATTTTTGTCCTTGAGAGTGGTTGTATAGCATGATGCTTATACGAGTTAGATGATTGAATTCATAATTGCATGCTTTTTACTTCCACATCTTTAAGTATATAGTCTTTAAACAATTCTCCCAAAGGAGGTGTCCCATCCAAGAGGCACCTCTTCACCAAAATATGTGACTGTTGACATTTTTGTTGACATTTTCGTTCACTTCCGGCAACAATTCTATTCGACACTTCCGTTCACTTCTGACAATGATTCTGGTCAACACTTTTGTTCACTTCCGACAACAATTCCGTTCGATATTTTTGTTCATATTCATTCAATGATTGCTGTATTAAATGGCAGCGTTGCTCCTTGGTAGCGATTTCTTCATGTGAAGTGGCAACGCCTCTCTTCGAATTCAACGATCTCCTTCTTGGGGATATTACATACATTCAATATGCATAAACCTTCTTTTGATACATGAGGGTGATGCACAAATCTAACTTTGTCACAAGTGTGGGAAAAGATATGGCAAGGGCTGGCACTAAATTTATTGATGGAACAAAAGAAAAAATACTAGATATCTCTCTCTCTCTCTCTCTCTCTCATGCATGGATAATGACTTGGTATAACTAAGATGCTCTAGGGTAAGTTTCACGCTTAGGCCAACTCAAGCATTAGTAAAAGAGACAATCAAGGCACATGGAGTGTGGCTAAAGGTAGAGAGATCTACAAAATGATGAAGGGCAGGATCGGTCGACACATTGATCCCACCCGAAGTAGGATCCATGGGACCATTGATCTTATCTCGGGTGAAAATATAACACGTAGTTTAAGTAGCAACATAGGAATATGTACAAATAAGCTTAAGGTTTGAAAGAGGAGTATCGGATATATTGTGAAGGCTTAGGACCAAATGATGGGTAACACAAATGTCGTAAGTATGAAAAAAATTGATGAAAAATGGTCGTGTACCAAAATTATGTGTCTACATAATGCCCCTTCTATGTGCGTATGTGAATGAATGTGTCTAAATGCATGCATGCTCAAAATATAGAGGTAAATAATTGAAGTACGTACCTTCACTTACCTAGGGAAGAGTGGAGCGATTGAATGATGCTCAAGATAGGTTCCATTCACATTGAATTCATTGACACACGTGAAAACAATTTCCAATTGCTATAAGTAGCCAACATTTCAATAAGAACCTTGAACTTTAAACTTTGAAATTGAAACTAAAAATAACATAGGAATGAGTACACTTGCTTTGTATTGAACCAAATGCATCTACGATGTAAAAATATTGCTCCTATTCTGATTATTTTGATTAAAAACATTTCTGACAAGTGTTATACATAGCCACCACTTCTCAGAGTTGAGTGAACCTAATCTACTTCATGATCAGGGAAGTAGATAACATTTTGTTTCAAGTAATGTTGGCTAAATAATGTCTAAAAATTGTTCATCTCTGAATTTATCTTAAGAGGGAAGTACGCTAAAACTGCTCTGATATATGCCTTCCTTTTGAGTTGAGGAATTGAATATCGTGTTTCCAATCACTCGTCTTAAAAGAAATAAAGTTACAAGCACCATGTGTAAAAATATTGTGTATAGCCAAATCCAATTTGGAATTTGCACAAACCACATAACTAGTGTAAAACATTACATACAAAGCTCCATTGTAATCTAGATAGCCAACTAGTCATGCCCCAAATGTCATATATACGTTTCACATGTCGTAATAAGGATAACATTCATTGAAAGCTCAATGTAAGGGTAGTATGCCCCCTATGACACACTCCATAGGGACAACTAGTATGACCCAAATGTAGTAATTATGCCCCTAGTATGACTAGATATAGAAATGAGAAACACAAACAAGTAGTGTGCCCCTATAGATGCATGGTATGGACCATGGCAATGAAGGCACCAAACAAGTATACCACAATATATGTGCATAATGTTGATCGTGGTGCCAAACATAGTATAATAAGAGGTGTGATAAACATCATGGCAATAAGCATAAGATATGACAATAAATGACACCTAAGTTAGTACTACACAAGCTAGTGAGAAAACACGCAAAGAAAGGACTCACAAGACATGTCAACAAGATGATCCTATATTGACAAGGATGCACAAACACACAAAGCTACACATGCACATGAGAGCAAGGACACTCACAATACACAATGTAATGTAGTGACCAACCCCAAATTGAAACCATTTTTTTCTAAAACCCACAAATACTTCTAACTTCTAGTGAGTAGGGATTTAGTCAAACACTTGTATTTAATTGAAGTTCAATGTATTTTTCATGTATTTTGGTATGGGATCATTCAATGTGCAATTTGTGACACTATGGGTTCAACAAGTAAATCCACAATGCATAGAGATGTCATTAGAGATTTCAATAAACACTTTGCATGTATAAATATTCAGCAACAATACACTCAACTGTCATAAGAAGGAGATTACAATATAGAGAACTTATCAATCTAACCTAGAAGTCTTCATTGGATGTATTATAGAGAGATTACAGCGATGTATCAAAATATTGCTTCAAAATGATGTAACTTATACAATGGTGATTGCTATCATACAAAACACTCAATTGTAGCATGCCAAAATTTAACCTTTAGTTGATTATAATTAGAATTCTACTTGAGATCCACTCCAAACTGTTTGAAATCTGCCCCTAACAGCAAAGCTTAGTTTTGTGACTTCAGCTCTTTTTCCGACATAAGTGCTTGGCATCTATAGTGCTACATACCACCCAAAAGACACCCTTATAATTGCGTTCCACTCTTTTTAACCTCAACAATCTCAACACTACAATCCCAATCTGCTCTTGCCCCCACATGAGTCTCTTATACCACTTGCTTCATACCTTTCAACAACAAGAATTCAAAACAAGCAATTGATCTTCCCTTAATCAAAGCTTGACTCCACTAAGGAGTGCGAATTGCTTCAACATTCAAACAGACTTAAGTTTATCATTTATCTTATGGCACCCATTTCCAAAACAAGCACAAATAAAGAATTTAAACAAATTTATAAATATTCTTCTAATCTACACTAATAAATATAATTTTGGCTCAAATCTCATTATATTTGTTTCAGTTGTGACAAGGGAATTTTACCATCAAACCCTCTAACCAACAACATTCAACACAGACAATCTCTGTATGAAATTACTTCAAACCTTCAACATTTAGCACAAGCATAGATTTTGAAGTAAATCTAACAACAAACCTTTCCTGCACAAACTGTGACTCTGAATAAATCACACAGTATTGACATGGGAGGATCTTTCACCACCGTGGCTAATATTCTCCATGAGTGTTTTCGTCCTCAAGAACGCTGAGATGAACTAGGTTCAATCCCACAGAACGAGAATGGTTTCACAAGCGGAAATAGAAATAAAAATAATCTGCATATCCAAATGAGCTATTTAAATTTTCTTTTATACTTTTTCCACCGAACTTTCTAGAAACATTATTTTAAATTCACTTTTTAATAAAATAATCATTTTTGTGTTCCAAAAGACCCTTTTTATGAAATAATGATTATATTTGATATGCAAGGTCCTTTTTTCAAGCATCCATGATTTAAAACTTTTAATTCCCTTTCGAACGTGCTATTACACCAAGTTGCTTTTTAAATTATTTTATAAAATTAAGTAATCTTAGTGAAATAATTAAATGAAAGCTCAATAATTCATGTGTTGTGAAAATTGCCAAGCAACATCGGAATCAAAACTTGACTATACTAGAATGATACTGATGATGAATAATGATAATCATGGTCGATCAGGTGACTTTCTATAAATAGATGCTCTCTCCCAAAATCTTGGAGAACACATCAGAAGCCGGAATGCACTTCGAAAAGTGTCATAGGAGTCCTTAAGACCAACTGAGTTCACTGCCAACAACAAACATCCCTGGAGAACACACCTTGCATACTCCAAGAACCTTGGAGTTCCCCTCATAAAACACTAAGCTGCTTCGATCAAAACTGGAACTAGACAAAAGCTGGCAAATTAGTATTACTAAAAATGGGGACATTATATTTCTTCCTCTGCAGAATTGCTTGCTTTCAAGTGATTGCCAGCTCAACCAACGATTGAATCATGAATAAACATTGTGGCTTTAGGATCCCAAATCAATCAAGGAGGTTTGTAAGAACTTCTGTTTGATACACTATGTTGCCATATACTTGTGAATAACACCTCTTTATCTCTCCTAGATATAAGTATGGCAATACTCTGCATGAAATTAGTAAACTCACAATCACATACTTTTGCCTTACCAAGTTTTTGTTGCACCTATCTTATATAATCTTTGAAATCCATTTAAATATTCATTGTTTCTAAACCAAGTGTCTCTAAATAGTGTTTGAAAACAAATGGAAGACTGTTGTTTTGAATAAGCTTTGTACATGTTCTATTACAATTTTCAATCCAATCCTTTGCAACATACCCTTAAGTAATGAAAGCAAAAGGGTTCTCCTTCCAAAAAAAGATTTGAAACAACATGTGTATAAGCTGAAAACAATTTATGACAGTCCAAACTCCCCTGATTACTCCCCAAAAACGAGATTGTGTTGGCTGGAATATCCATTTGCTTCAGGTGGAAACACTTATCAACATTTCACAAATGTCCAACACCTTCAAAATAGTTTAAATCTGAAAATAATAAATAATAATATGATTTTATCAAAATCAGCAACTTGGTAGTGGAGTAGCAATTGGAAATTTGAAATCTCTTTATATATGATCATGAATGGTGTACATTGCATTGCTCAAAATCAACTTGGAAAAGGCTAGGAAAAACTCCTAAACAACCTCAAACTGAAAGTTTCTCCATTCCTTAACTGAATTTTCCCTCCAATCCACTTGTAAGTATGCAATTGGAGTCATATGATGGTTGATCTACAACCAAACAACAGAGTCAAAGCTGAAGATTTGAACTATTTCATGCGATTTAACTTTTCTCTTGTCACCATAGCCTTTCAACAAACTCTGATGGTGACCTCTATCATGCATTCATAGTGAAGAAATAACTCTACTATACTTGTGTTGTGCAACTTTGTTATTCATGTGTGCCTCGTCAAAAGATTTTCTAATGCTTTCATAAGTTTCGTTTCCAAAATGAATCCCTGTCATGCATTGAATACAAGTACTATCAATCCAATGAACCTTCAAAGCACTAGGAGTTTTGAAACTACTATAAGTCAAATCAACATCCAATCTAAGAGGTGGACTGTCCAGTGAGAAGGAATCACGTTTAGACTCTTATCTTACCAAATCTTCATGCAAGATAAGCTCTGAACTTGCTTTTTCTGCTGCTGTTATAAAAATTCCAGCAAGCTCAAAATTTCTTTTGGAAAACCTTTTAAAGTTAGGAATGTTGTTGCCTCCATGAATCATCACATTCCTAGTGAAATTCTCATCTTCCACCCAATTTACACATTCCTTATCAAGTGGTCTTCTTGGAGGGTTACCAACCACAAAGCTTGGCACTTCTTTGTGATATGTACCCAATTCTTCAACAAGTGGTATGCTACAATCATCATGTAATAATTCATTTTTGTTCATAAATCGGTGAACTTAACTCCAAATGAAAATTATTTTGTAGCTCATCAATGCCTTCAACTAGTTGCTTGGTTTCCATAAATCTTGCATCTGCTACTTGCCCCTTGTTCATAGCTGCAATAGTTGACTGATTTTTAGCTTGGTAGAGAGAGTAGTGAGGTAGGCTAAGGTCAAGGCAAAGCCTATCAACCTTATTCTCCTTATTTTGGTATGCATCCGAGGTCTCTTCTACAAACTTGATGGCATGATCCCTATCTGAGAGCAAATGCAAATAATTTATCTTCAAAGATTCCACTACTTCTTTGATGGTTTGTAAATTAGAAAGAGTGACTCCATCCTGAACTCCTTTCTGTCTCTCTTCAATCTGAATCTTCTAATAGAGTTCTTCAATTAGATTGTGTGCTATCAAATCACGATAAAGCTTTCACCATCTTCTCTTCTGGAACCATTAATTTATCCTTCAAAACTTGCAGCTCTTTAGGCCCTTGATCAAAATCAGCAAAAAAAACTTTGCTGACAAACCTCAAATTTATGGATGTCTTCATTGACATGAATTTTAAAATCAGCTTCCTCTCCATTGCTAGCCTTGTTAAATTTTTCAATTTCTGAATAAGCTTCATTATAATTATTCGAGTGTTCAAAGTCACCTGCTAATTTAGAATTTTCAGCCAACCCAATTTCATCATTAGTGACTTCAAAATTCTGATTATTTGCATGCCTTTGAATGGTGTCATCACGGGAACCATAGATCTCATAATCTTCACTAGATTGATCTGAACTTATAAACAAGGTTGCTCTGAAATTTTCTTCAAGCTCGATCCCATCATCTGTAGCTGCATGTACTTCTATGAAGTCATGCCGGTGCTCTGTCATGCATGCCTCATGAAGTAAGTCATTTTCTTCTTCGTATGAGAGTTCGTTAGCCCTTCTAACAACTTCAAAAAATTTCCCATCTTCATGTCTACTTGTAGATACATCATGTGATTCTCCATCTCCTATCCTTGTCAACTGATTAGTACGGCATTAATTTTTGCTCACATTGTTTGAAAACATTGTTGACCAATTCATGTGCAGATGAAGAAACATTTTGTTCCTTTTTCAAAACAACCGATAAAAATGATAAGAGTGGTTGGGAGATATCACCACTCTCATTTAGAACCCAAGACATAATGGATCTCATACAATAAAAAATACTTTCTTCGTGATCTTCATTGATAGAAGCTATGAAATGATAAAACATTTCAGGAATAAGATCATCACAATCGAAATCAATTAAAAGAACACATGATCTAACTTTTGCTATCAATTCTAAAATTTTAACCCTCTTACCAAAAGAAGGGCTTCTAATATCATCTAAACCATAAAAGCTTTCAATAATCAGTTGTAATACCCCCTCATTATGTCATCATTACAGGGTGCATTAGAAGGTAAAATTCTTGCAATTTCAGTAAGGCAATAAATGATAACAAGTCTTACCTCTTTATCATGATGTCTCATAAGCATTGGCTTAATCAAACAATTCATTGATGGATTCATTGCCCAAAGCAATTTCTTTGAATCTGACTGATCTATCATAGACAATCTACTCTCCACTACTTTCAACATACCGAATTAAAAATCCTTTGACTGATGTAGAAACTCAAGATCCCTACTTGCTGTATAAAGCCTCTCTTCAATATCCTTTCCATTGAGTGAGTCCATGATTTTCAACCTCTTTTAAATTTTAGTGTGATTTTGTTGAAAAAATTCAAGCAAAGAATTTATTGTCTTTCTATCTTCCATGCTTTAAATGATAAATGAAGACCAAAATACTAACATGCAAGTCCAAAACACTGACATGCAAGGCTAAAAATTGACATGCAAGTGCCGATCACTAACATGCAAATCTTAAAACCAACATACAAGTGTGGGCCACTGACATGCAACGCTGAATACTAACATATAAGTGCTGATCACTGACATGCAACGCCGAATATCAACATACAAGTATTGATCACTAACATGCATTTAGAAAAAATGACATGCAAATAACTCAACACGCTGACAAGACGTTATGGGCTCTAATACCACTGTAGAGACCAACCCCAAATTGAAACCAATTTTTTCCAAAACCCACAAATATTTTGACTTCTAGTGATCATGCATTTCGTCAAACACTTGTATTTAATTCAAGTTCAATGCATTTTCAATGTGTTTTCATATGGGATCATTCAAAGTGCATTTTGTGACAATATTGGTTCAACAATTAAATCCACAATGCTTAGAGATATCATAGACATTTCAATAAAGACTTTGCATACATAAATATTCAACAACAATACACTTAGCTGTTATAAAAATGAGGTTAGAATATAGAGAGCTTATCAGTCTAACTTAGAAGTCTCCATTGGATGTATTATAGAGAGATTATAGTTGAGTATCAAAATATTGCTTCAAAATGAAATAACTTCTACAATGGCGATTGTATCATACAAAACACTCATCTGTAGCATGCCAAAATTTAACATATAGTTGATTATACATGAAATTTTGCTTGAAGTCCACTCCAAACTGTTTGAAATCTTCCCCTAATAGCAAAGCTTACTATTGTGATTTCAACTTTTTGTCTAACATTAAGTGCTTGGCATCTATAGTGTTGCATTCCACCCAAAAGACACTCTTACAACTGTGTTTCTCCTTTTTAAACCTCAACAATTCAACACTACAATCCCAATCTGCTCTTGACCCCCACATGAGTCTCTTATACCACCTGATTACAACAAGCAATCAATCTTCCTTTAATCAAAACGTGACTCCACCAAGGAGTGCAAATTGCTTCAACATTCAAACAAACTTATGATGAACATATCATTGACATACACCATTGGAAATACAATTGTTTTGACAAAAAAAGTTGCATCTTAAAAATCAACAAGTTTGAAATTCATGTTTTAGAGGTGCTCAATTAGGTTTTTGTACCATGCACTTGGGGTTTGTTTCAAATCATACAACAATTTTTCCAGCTTGCACACTTTGTGCTTTTGGTCTCTGCTTTAAAACCTTTTGACTAAGTTATGTGCAATGCTTCTTTGAGATCACCATTCAAAAATACAGTTTTATGTCCATTTGATGAACTTTCCATCTGTTTTGTGCTGCCAAAGTGAATAAAATTCAAATGGTAGTCCATTTTGATGTTGGTGCGAACATTTCGTGTAATTTATCCTTTCTTTTTGAGCTAATCCCTTTGTGGCAAGCTTTGCTTTGTGTTTGCAAAGTGAGCCATCTGCTTTGTATTTGTTTCGAATGACCCACTTATAAAACACTAATACAAAACAGTTTAATTTCTTTGTTAGCTATTCAAAATCAAATAAATTCCCAAAACATAACTTCTCAATCATGATTCCTTGGAATGGGCAAGACTTGAATCAACAAACTTAACAATAAAAAGCACAAATAAAACGTTTCACCTTTTGTTTGTATGTTTTCTTCGAAGTCAACACATGCATGTTTGCGCTCAGATGTAGAGCTCAAAATCTTCTTCAGTCTCAGAATATGAAAGTCATCAACATCTTTCTAAAACACTATCTCAATTGATTTGTGGATCAATTAGAAGAAAATGGGTGAAACTTTCTTTGGATTTTTGCAGAGTTTGTTTCCTCAAAAAATCTTGATGAAGGTCTATGGTGACCCTTCTATTTATAAATTTGCCAAATTGATTGTGGCCATTGGATTCAAATCAAGATGTGTGGTTTAGAATTAAGTCAATTTTAGAGGTTCAATTCCATAAGTATTTTGAAAAGAGTTTGCATTAAAGAGGCATGGCTTGTGTTAATCTTGATATTTATTTGCATTCATTATTATTGTTGACAACTTTCATGATGATGTCATCATTCTTGATAGATATTGATAATGTCATGATGATTTCATCATTTAGCCACTTGTCATAATTGGAGAAATAATTTAATTAATGAATTAAGGAAAAAAATTCTAAAAAGCTATGAAATTTTCTATTAGAGGAAAATTAGGCTAATTAATAGAGTTTAATTAATTTAATGAAAGGTGAAATGACTTTTGAAAATTTATTAACCGCTCGACTTGATTAATCCAAAATGTCTCTTGCACAGTTGCAATTTGACTTGAGATAAATTAAGCTAAACTAAGAGTTGGTTTGGGTGCATTTCTTTGATCATGAATGTTTTAATACATTATAAAAGATGCACGTCAAGTGTGCGGAAGAATTTGAATGTTTCAGTGATTTGTGCAACATTCCTAGAAATCAGTCAAATTGCAATTTTGACACGAGCCATGAGAATTGAGTGTCCACTACTTACAACATAGTTATAATTGTTTGGAGGATTAATCAACTCCCAAGCTTGATTTTTGACCAATACATCATACTCACTCTTCATTGCTTTTCTCCATTTATCGAATTTTTCAGCGTGTTTGAAGGAAGTAGGTTTAGAGTCAAAAACGAGATTGACTTATTTTGAAGGGCTTTCCAAGGTAATCTTTTCTATCTTATCTTGATTTTCATATAGGAACTTGTCTTAGTGTTGTGTGGCTATATTTGCACTTAGAGTGCTTGTTTTTTCCCACCTCATTAGGTCTAACCCCTTTCAATGTTTGTTTGATCAATTTTGGTATCTTTTCCTAAGTAGCTTGTGGAATCATCAATTCTTCATTTTCTTGATTTGAAGATCATTTTCTAACATTAGAAACCTTCAGATGAAGTTTTACTTTCTTCCATAGGGGGAGTGTTGTTTTCAATTACAGGGATAAAGATACAATTTTTTTCAAATTATAGGTTCCCCCTTCACTATTAGGAACTTTGATATCAATCTCCTTGAAAACATTAAATTTAGCACATTTTAAAATTTGATTCAATATTTGACTTTTACTTGTGTCCTTTGTAGTTTCACAAAAGAAAACATTTTTTGTGATGATAAGTTTTTTGTTATTTTCATCAAATTCTTTGTATGCTTTTGTGGATTCTAAGTATCCTAAAAGGATGCATTTACAACTCTTGTGGTCCAGCATATCAAGTGGATTAAAAAACTAGAAGATGTCGCACTGAAGGGAGATGACCACACAGACTTTATATAGAGTTTTTTTTGAAGCGCTGTTGATGGTGACCTATTGCAGAGATACACAATTGTTTGATCTACTTTTGTTCAAAAATGTAGATTTGCTCCTTTGAAATACAAATTTGCTCGAACCATGTTCATCATGTTTATCCTTTCAACAACTCCATTTTGTTTAGGAATGTAAAGGACTATGAGATAATGCTTGTTCTCATTTTATCTGAGATAAGATTGAAACACCTTTGATGTGAATTCACCACCATCATCGGTCGTAAGTGTTTTAGTGTGGGTTTATATTTCGTTTTCCACCCTTGTTCAAAACTTTTGAAGGCTTCTGAATTTTTCTTAAAAAATTAGATCCAAGTCATTCTACTATAGTGATCAATGAAGAACATGAAGTACTTGTGACCACCAATGGAAATAATTGTAAGAGTGAACCAAGTGGAACTTCTTGTCGGCTTTTCATTCTAACCTTTGAAATTGTTCACTTTCGTGTTTAGCAAATATGCAAGCTTCACACTTTTCAAAAATCTTGGGTAGCGTTGACAAGCCTACAACACCATTCTTTTCCATTGTGCAAATGCTTTCATAGTGAGTATGCCCAAATTTGGTATGCTAGAGAAGACCCATTGGTACTCCTTCAACGAGATGAACAAAATTTCTTGAACTGAATACTCACCCCTATGTTTTACCTTCTTTCATCAAATCCAGGGAGTACAATTGTATTATCACATTTCCTTGTGATCTTGACTTCTCATCATCCAACAGAATGGAGTGACCTTGTTGTTGAAGGAGTATTAAAGACAACAAGTTTCTTTTCAATTTAGAAAGGTATAGGACATTGCGGAGAATGAAATCTTGAAGCCCTCATGATTTGAGTCATATTAAACCTTTCTTTGTCCTGAGGTTACAAACTTATTTTATCATCTAAATATACTGAGTTGCTACTTTCTTCATGAAATTTCTCAAAGAAGTTCCTTCATAAAGTCATATGTTGTGTGGCATCTGTCTCTAGAACCTAAACATTATCCTAGGTTTAAACCATTGAAGCATTATTTGCTTCATCTAAAGATGGAAAGCGCAAATTCATATGAAAATTGAGCTTTTTTTCTTTTCCTTCTCTTGTTTGTGTTTTCGATAGGCTTCAATATTGTTCGATTATGTTTTGCATTCATTAGTCCCATAATTCGTTTTTCTTTCACAACTTTTGCAAAACAAGAGTTTTTTTATCATTTTTCTTCTTCTGATGTTCATGTTTTTTTACAGCTTTGCCACCTTGCCCTTTATTTTTCCCTCTACCTTTATCATTTCCAACATTCTTAGAAGAATTTAGACTTTTGATTAGTGTAGCAAATGCTTTCAGTTGTGAATTTAGTCTTTCTTCCAAAGAATCTCTCCCGTCCATCTTCTCAACTAGTTGATTAAAAGTGAGAGTCTTCAATAGATTGCTTGATTGCAAAGACTCCAAGTAGGTTGAGTATGTAGGGAGATGAAATTTTATAAAAACAGTCATGTATACTAGCAACATCATCATGTTTGATAGCATGTATTTCTGAAGCCAAAATCATGACATTCTCATTCTTCTAACTCAGAATTACAAAAATTCAAATGCAATTGTATGGACTACAATTTTGAGTAAGAATCATATGAGTCCAATTTTTTTATTACTTTCCAATGATTGTTTCACCCCTTTATGTGACGAAAAACCTCACAATCAACTAAGGCCCTCATTAAGACCAATGTTTTTGAATTCTTGTGCTTTCAGAATGGTAATTCCCTTGGTTAGTTTTGTTTAGTAAAGTGTGCATCTTTGTCACATACATTGAACCACATGTGATTGAGGATGAGAGAGTTCACTTATCTTGACCATTCTAACCAGTTGTTCTTCGCGATTAGTGTTGTGCCAACAATTATCTCGATTGATGTATTTTTCTTTTTTAGGGAGATGGATTGGTTTCTTATCACTGCAACAAGTGTTTATTTTTGTATATATCACTCGACCGATATACCAAACATCTTGACATGCTCATTTTTTTTAGATATATAATGGTCTGTGAGAAAATATCATTTTTCCTATATACTCAGTGGTACGTGAGAGAGACGTTATACCATGTGAGAGTAGAATGATATGTGGTACCCAGTTGGTGAGTGAAAATAATTAAGTCTATCTACGACACCCACTAAGTGATAAGTCCTTGCATGTGGATGTAAAAACCCTATATACTTGGAGTATTCTTGCTTTTGGGGTTTTAAGTCTAGTGATAGTTGCGAATGGCTAATTGAGGAAATGAGATTTTTTTGTCTTATTTCCCCCTGACGTTTTATAGGGACAATGTATCAAACGTCATTGTTACATCTATATTAGGCAATAGATGTATTAGTTTGAGCATGACAAAAGATAAGAGAATTTTTATCATTTTTACTAAGTCAAAAATTAAGAATTCAGTGGAACAACGTTGAGTCTTTACGCACATATGGCATCTTGCTACATGGCCTCAGGGAAGTTTGTGTGGTTGCTCTTACAAAGAAGAGTCTTAACTGGTGATCGACTTATGAAGCGAGGATTTTATGGCCCTTTTATATGTGCCTTATGTTTGGAGGATGATGAGACCATTTATCACTTGTTCTTTCATCATCCATGGGTTACATCCTTATTGCAACTTTTATCTACATTGTTTAATATTTATTGAAACAACATTGAGTCTTTTGAGCAGCGGATTAAAGAATCGCATAGACATCTTCTTAAAGGTGAAAATTTACTTCTGGCTTTATGGACTAGTATTTCCCTTCTCCTTTGGAATATCTGGAAAAAAAGAAATATCAGAATTTTCCAACAGGTAAGTAGAGACATTTCTTATGTTTGGGAAAAAACCAAAATCAATGTTGTAGAAAGCATTAAACATAACTATTCTTTACCTCCTAATCTTACAACGAAATAGGAGCATATTTGTAAACAAATATCTTTGCAACCCAAAAAATCAACTATGCCGATATTTTGGCTAAAAAAAAACTCGAGAGATGGGCAATGGATTGCTCCCCCAATGGAGTATGGGAAATTGAATAATGATGGAACCTCAAGGGGTAATTTGGGATTCGTAGCTATAAGAGGGATTGGTAGAACCTCTGATGGACCAATGGCGTTCTTCTTTGCTTAAAATTTGGATAATACGACTAGTAATTTAGTGGAGATCAAGGCTGTGTACAAAGGCATGTAGGAGGCTTTGAAAAGTGGTTGGCAAAAAATCCAAATTGAATTGAACTATAAAGTGATTGTCAACTTGTTATCTGATCCGGAAAAGGCGACAATCCAAATTGATGGATCATGAGAGAAGTTTTGAAAATTAAAAGGCTATAGGGACAGTTTCAAGGAGTACATTTCATTCATATTCCTAGAGAGAGAAACAAAGTGGCAGATGGGTTGGTTAACTACGCTCTAGATGACCATAATCTTGTTTGTTACGGTCCACCACCTCTATAGTGGTCGAACAGAATCCACAAAGACACGAGAAACGTTATAAATTCAGATTCCTTACAATGAGTGCTTCTAATTTTATGTTGTTGTATATTGCTTAGGTTTGGACAAATAGTTTTCAGACTGGCATAGTCAAATTTGTACGCTTTGAAAACTTTCTAATATGAATGTGGTTTTAGAAAACAATAAAAATTAAAAATTCCCCCATCTTTTTTTTGGGAAAAGTCCTCCAATAAAAAAATATGATTTTTATTTTCAAATTAAAAGCATAAGAGACAAATTAAATCTCAAAAAATTTAAATGAAACGTAAATTTGTTTACTTTGAAGGTGGGGGGTGACGTGTAAGAGAAAGTTTGAAGAAAAGGCAAAATTTCAGCTCTTTTATTCTTTGAAAGCTGTGTATTCATTCTTCCAATGCTTTTAGGACCAAGATGAAACCCCAAAGTTGCTGCAATAACTTTTGACAGTTAAGCGCAAAAGTTTGCATGTCTGGGAAGATAAAAATGCTACCAATAAATTGAATGTCTTGCAGATTTGACTTTAACGCATGTATGACATGTCCAAAACGACACCTTATTAGATGAAACATAGGTCTGAATTTAAAAATAACAAATACACATTTAAAAATAATAGATACACAAAGGCATTTTTGAGTAGGTTGTGTCAAGGAAGAAGTGCAGGTTTGCAACGCTTTATTCCAAGCTAAAATTCTTATGAGCTGATGCAATGCCAATTGGAGGGGCTCTAGTCTTCAGATCAGATACCATACAACAAATAAAATGCCAAAATCGTATACAAAACACCTTCTAGCTTGACCAAAACGTTGAACATGACAATATTCTCATAGAAGTTTTAATTGCAGTAATTTTAAAAAAAGTCATACGGCTATAAACTAGGAAGGATGATTATAAAATAATGACAAATAATCTTGTGCTCGGATACCAATGAAATGAAAATAAAGAAGAATTTGGTACAAACCATAGTTGTATTCACATACCCTTAATGAAGAAATATTACAAATATTTACAGCCATAATATGACTATGCATTTCACCTTTTATGAAGACTATTCATATTTTTAAATAGTCTATTCATCTACCACTACAAGACAAAAGCTCACCTACATATTATAATATTATATACAATAATATTACATAGGGGCATAAATTAGGAAGGAGCAAGGCTCACACAATAAAAAATAGAGCCTAGAGGGCACAAATAGGAGTAATAAGGTGAGGATATCTCGAAGCAACGCAAATTTCGTCCCAAAACTCAATGCATGCTAGGACAAGAAGTTCAATATATATGTTGTAATCATCAGGGAGACAATGCAAACACTTAGAATAGGATTTGCAATCAAAAGGGGCTAAGACGAACAGAACATAGCAAACAACATAAAACAAGTGTTTTGAAGAATGTCAATGCAAGGGAAAGCAATTGCAAAAGGGGCTAAGACCAACACAACATAGCAAACTACATAAAACAAGTGGTTTGAAGAATGTCAATGCAAGGGAGAGTGATTGCTAAGTTGTCAAATCTAAAAGATAGAAGAATGCAATCAAACTTTAAGGAGGAAGCACATGGAATGCACGATATATAAAAAAAACTATGTACGGTAAGAATGCTATAGTACAATAAAGATGTATCAATGAGGCTCGATATGTGGGCTAGTAGGGATAGCCTATAATTGATTTTATATCGTCAAATGCTTGACAATAGGAGTCTAATATGTCATTAGATGTATATAAAAATTGATAGCAAGATATGAATTAATTGTCATCATCCTCAGGGGGAGTATGTGAATAATGTGCTCGAGGAGAAGTTGTAGACTGCCTAGAATATATCATTGTAGGTTGCAAATCAACCGTGGTACAAAGATGATTAGGTGTTGTATGTATAAAATTGCAATTGTATGAAACAAAGCTTTAAGAGCTTCTATACTAGATGGAGATATCATAGTCTCAAATATAATAGGTACCATATGGGATAATGAGGTTATAGATGTATGAATTACACAAGTTAAATGATTTACTCCTTTTGAGGTGCATTGGCTTGTCGCATGTGCTCTCTAAGGTAAGACAGGTCTTTGATAAGGTGTGTTGCGAATAGTATGTACTTAGCTATTATATAAAAACTCAGCACAATTATGTAATGTGGAACGTATTGCTTTCATTTGACTAAGCTAGTGACATCCATTTAATAGATTATATGATCTTGCATTTGGTATAACATTAAATAAAACTAGAGTGTTGTAAAGATCGACTGCAACTGGAAGGGTAAGACCACCTAAGAGTGTGCATCTATGACCATCATAATTTTGTAGTATTATAGTCGTACTAAGTAAAACTCTCTCAGTATGGTCTTGACTAGATAAGAATGACATTGGAATAAGGTTTTCACTATAAATATTGTCTATTATAATGGAGTCTATGATTGAAGGATAATAATTAACAAAACCATGTATGTATATAGGACCATTGTTTGATGGATCATTAAGTATCCATGGCCATGAGATGTAACAGAAGGCACATGCCTTTTCGAACTTGAAACTATGCCAATAACGTTGTCAATCTCATGCTTAGGTAGAATACTAGAGTGATGTATAGATGTTTCTATATGCGCATGTTTTTGTTCACGAGCGTGGTGATTTGATAACGGATTACTAAATATTTTTATGCACTGATTAGGTTGTTCCATAGATTCATTCAATATGGAATTATGCCCATCAATCATAATAGTTTTATTATCATTTAGGTCTTGGATGTTATGATATAATTGGAAACATTTATTAGTATGGTGTCCTTAAGGTCTATGATCCTCACAAAACTGATTAGGATCATAATTTTATTATACTCACAAAACTGATTAGGATAATTATTTATAGGCAATGCTCTGATTGTATCCATTTTTAAAGGTTCTGATAAGGAAATCACATTACATCCAAGTAATTATTTTAATATCATGTGCAGTGGTTTTCAAAATATCATCCCATGTTCAAACAAACTGAAACCGATTCATGATCTGTCCATTTATTTTGCAACAAATTTCATTCATAAATTCTACAAGTATCGATAAATCTTAGACTTGGTTGGGGTCAGGGGAACTTGTAAGTTGGATAGCCAAGCCAACTTGTTTCGCATCGTTCCAAGCTTCCATGATTAATTACCTTGTGTTGTCCCCCAAAAATATCACTCATATTTGGGACAACATTTGAACTATTTTGGTCCTACAGACCAAAATTGTCTCTTTCCTTTTTAAAATTTGTCCTGGGCATTCAAATTCCTCATTTTTCAAGCTTCTCAGAAATCTACGGACTCTGCAGTCTTGAATCTACAGACTTAGCCGAAACAAGGGAATGAACCATTGAACCGTTGAACCAAAGTTGGTTCAATCGGTCGGTTCAAGCGACAAAGTTCAAAGTAGTGCCCCAAGAGTCAAAGACACAAGTGCCCTTGCGAAGGGAATTCTTGTAGCAAAAAGTGACCAAGGCAAACAAACGGACCGAGACAAAAGCCCGACAGAACCCTGCAGATGCTGCCAAGTTTCGACGGCCGAGCCCCACTAAACTTTGTTTTTGCGAATTGTTGGATATTGCCACGTGTCCCTCTTGAAGCTTGTTGGGAGCCTCCAAGTGTCAATATCCGCAGTCTCTTCCCTTAGCTTCATTGTTTCGAGCAAAGACCATGGTGGGCCCAGGGACGAGTGATTAAATGAGGCGGAATGTGCGAAGTGTCTGCATTCGTGCGACTAACAAATGTATTCAGACTACGCCACGCGTCCCTTGCAAAATTCCGCTGAAGCCGACAAGTGTCAATCTTCGCAATTTCTCTCTTGCTTCTTGTTTTCATAAAGACTATGGTGGACCCCTAGTGAGATGTTGAAGAAAACAGAACGCGCCATGTGTCATCATCCCCCTGACTCTCCAAAGACGAGCGGAAGCTGCCACCTGTTCATTTATAACTCTGCGGAGAGCGACATGTGTCTGTGTCCGAGTTTCGAACAAGTTTCTAAGCTCATCCTAAGCATTTTTTGAGCGCAGCGGAGACAGCCACATGCTATCATCCGCGTGAATCTAAAATATGTCCCGAGTGTTTTCAAAGGCCGTTAAAGCGCAGCGGACTCTGCCATGTGTCATCTTCTGCAGGGCTCTCAAAGGATATGTCGTCTTCCAAGTCTCATTTCACTTTGCTTCTAAGAGCCACGGACGCTGCCACGTGCCCTTTGTAAGTTAAGCGGAACACGCCAAATGGCATCGTCCGCATGAATCCAAATGAGTTACGCATAGTTCTATAGTGTTTCTAAAATGCAACGGAAGCCAACACGTGTCATCCTCTGCAGGATTCTCAAGAAGAAAGCGGAAGCTGCCACCTTTTTCATTGTAAATCCGCGGAGAGCGACAAGTGTTTGCACCCACGATTCTAAGTTTCTAATAAGTTTCAAAGCCTCTATCAATAAACATTTCTCAGAGTCCCGCGGAAGTTTCCACGTGTCTTCCCCTGTTTAGCAGCGGAATGTGCCACACGTCAATTGTTAAAGACCAGCAGAAAGTGACTAAGGAATAGAGCATCAAATTGAATCTAGGACCCGATTCAAATAACTAGAAAAGGAAGAACGATGAAGAGGGATCAGATCGCCAGATGGACATTGAAAGATGTAAAATTTCAATAGTGTGACTTGTTTCTCTGCATTGAGAAAAACAAATGGGTAGATGCCTCTAAGTTCCAGCGTGCCTTCTTAACAGATTTCAATGCGACATGATGTGTTACTGTTCCTGAGTCCTTGAAGAGGCTATATAAGGGACTCTCTTCTATTGTAAAAGGATCTCTTTTTGACAATCAGAACGAAACTCTGCCCAAATTGAAAAACACTTTTGAGACTTTGAGCTCAGTTTGTTTATCATATTTTGTTATTGGAATAAGAAAGCAAGTGGTTTTTCAGACTTTGTGCTGTAATATCTTTGTTGTTGAGGAAACTGTTCTTATGTCTTTTTCTTCAATATATCTTCTGCTCCTTTAATTCAACAAGCAGAATTAGTGACAACAGTCAAGAAGGTGCCCTGAAGAGTCAACTGTGGAGAGACTTTGTGCCCCCATAATTGCCTTTAGTGTGTTTTTTTTTCATTTCTGTGTAAAGGACTTTGGGGCGACTTTGTGCCCTCATTGTCCTTCGTATCTTACTCTTGAGCAATCCAGGTGAAGACTTTGCGCTGCATCTCGATTTGCTGGTTACTACATCATTTGTTACATTTTGTTGTTATTCCCTGGAGTATTCTTGTGGCTTGCTAAATAGTACTTCTGAAAGAAGAGTGCTTTCTGTCATTTTCCTTGAGTTTCTCCTTTGATCCGCACACATCATGTCTGAAGAAAGAGAGATGGATGGTTTGTCCTACCCTCGAGTATTATTTTCTGTTTATATATACATATAGTCTATTTATAGGGAACCTCCCCTTGATGAGAGGAGAGATCAGTCCCCTTCTGATGTGGTAAATGTACACATTTGGACGACTAATCTTGCTACTTTCGCTGATCAGACCTATTTTGTTTATCAGTACGCTGATCAACAAAATATTCAACCAACACCTTGATAAGCTTTATTATCAACAAGATCAGCGAATGCTGATTATTGGAAAGAACTTCGTCAGGATTAAGACTCCTCAAAACTTGAGGACCAATTGAACTCTAAAAAACTTCTATTTTCAAAAATTTGAAAGCATGTTGACAACTTGGAAATACAATATCTAATAACAGGTTCTCTGAATATTCACCTCAATTTTTATGCCATTGGTCCAGCAATGATCCACGAGAACAAAATTTTGGGAGAGAGATACATGTAGATGGGGAAACAGTTGGAAGTGACGTGGCTTTAGAGTTCGGCTTTACCTATTTGAATAACATGAACCAAGAAGGCATCTTGTATATACATCATGATCATTGTGCATGTTTTAATCAAATATACATATTTATAATCAATTGTACTTGTAATGGAAAATTAAAGCCATATATATATTTGAAAAGTGGCAGCATTCAGCCCAAAATGACATTATTAATCCCAATATGATAACCATATGTACTCTGGAAGATGGTAACATTTGGTCCAATATAATAGACATATATACATTTCGAAAATGAAAACATATGGCCCAATATGAAAGCCATCTACACATACTGAAGAAGACAACATCCAACCAAATATGAATTCCGTGTGTACATTTGGAAGATGTCGACATTTATCCAAATATTACAGTTATGTGTACGTTTGGAAAAAGTCTAATAATTAGCCCCATATGAAAGCCATATATACATTTGGAAAAATATATCATTCGTCCCAATACGGCAGCCACATATGGACGGTCATCAAAACATATTATGGTTTAAATACATGGGATACTTTAAGATTTGTTATGACAAATGAATCACATTTTTTCTAGGGGTGCAGAAAGGTTTAAATTAAATTTGAAATCTCCTTTACCGTTGCCCCTTCATCAATATAAATTCTAGCTGATGCTCCAACCAAACTCTCTTTTGAATTTCCAATCGTTCTTAGAGTCAAAGTGAGAAGCCAAATTGAACAGGAGATAAATCTGGAGATTAAATTGCTCAAACGTATTTGTCAAAGGAGTGCCTAATTCGAATGGATGGACCCTCTATGTAAACAAAAATACAAGATCATAATTGGAACTTGTATGAATTAAAATGAACTTCTCTCAATCACTTCCTATGCTGAAAAGAACTATATAATTCCACGGATTTTGAATCCACTAGTCATCCATATCCTTATGAGTACCGATAAATGACTGCAAACCCTGGGAAATCTGGCAATGGCCTGAAATTACAGGCTCAAATTTGATCTGCATTAATTTCAATTCACGGCATGTTCCATGTTACGTTAAGGCTTGTGAAGTATACACCCATTAATGAGGGAAGCCTTTTCCCATCTGCCAACAAAAAAAAAAAATTGCGGAAAGGAAAAAACTGAAATCAAAATCACGTAAAAGAAAATTCAACTATCCAACGAACGAGGTTGGTACCCCTTGTATGTGTTAACGAGGGGATCAGTTATAGAAACTATATGGAAGGAGGTGATCAGACCCTCACATTGAGAGAAATTATATGGAACCCTTCAACTATTTTTTTCGCCAGTGCAGATCAGGGTTCCTCCCTTCTTTGTTCAAGACTTCTTTATTTTTACCTGCATACCTGCAAAACCACTTGGGAGTTAGGAGGACCTTAGATTTATTAATCTCCAGATTCTTAGGCAAAAATCTTGAGAAATTTCTTTATTATTCTCAGGGGTGTATGTGATATGGTCCTTTGTAAATTGTTTCTCTTCTGTAGGTATGCAAAACTGTCTTGCACGTCATACCTGCATGTTCACGTCATATCTTTTCTGAATTTGTGTAGGTAAGAAATATGATACATGCCAAGTCTTCTGTATTTATTGAGGTGCAAGTAAAAGACAGCAAGTGCATGTAAAGCCTCCCCTAGATTGATGCAGGAACATCAGGTTTCTCTTGCATCAGATGTAGGGAAGACATCTGATGGTTTATATTCCATCCCTAATTCAGATCAGTTTTAAATCAGTCTCCTCTGCAGGTATACTAATAGAGACTGGAATATTGAGCAAAATGAAGCATCGAAGTACCATATACTTTTATGAAAAACAATATTATTATGTGAAAAACATCCAATTTGGGGACTTGTCATAAACTATACCCAGATATGTGAAGGACTAGGCCCTTTGGCTTTTAGAGGGACCTATCTCTCAACTTGTTCCACAAATTATACACGCAACCCTTTTTGCGTAGACTTTAGCTCTAGCTTTGAAACATAAAAAAGTGGCCCTGTAATTTTGGGAGACGCAGATAAAGACTCCCCGTGCATGTACACCCACACATGTGGAAAATTGTTTACCAATGCATGCCCCTGTGCATATGCGTGGGGGAGGGGTTTGTTTGCGATTTTATTTTATATTTAGACTAAAATTTTGGAATTTCATAAAAATTTAACGGGTAAAGAAGGTTTCTAGTTGACTTGTGGAAGGGCATTAATTGGGTTACCTATACCATCCTGAATGTTCTTATATTCATTTGAATGCGATTGTAACTTACTAGATGTGAAATTTAGTCTTCTTAAGAGAATTCAAAATTGAACACATTGCAACGCTTCCTTTTAAGGGGCTTTGATGCATCTCAGAGGTGCAAAGAGAAAATTGGCCATTGGAAAAAAATCGATATCTGGATTTTACACATCGCAATCAGTGATCAAATTTGAAGGGTTGACCTTAATTTTACGTTGAAGGGTATTTATTCATCCAACACTTTGGTGATGAAAAGTCGTAAAAAATAGTTACAGTTCGATTGACGAGTAAATTTAGTATGTCACTAAAAGTATGAACTATAGACGCTTCAATTCCAATTTGTTGGAGAATGATTCAAACACAAAAATAAAATATATATTTATTTAACCGCTGGTTACATACTTCTATTCAAAAATTTCCTTCCAAAAGTATCACTGTTGCATTAAATCATTCTCATAAACCACAATACACAATTTATTTGTTTAATAGCGGTTGCCTCAAATGTGCAAGTTACATTAGGTGGGTTGTTTGTCATTTAATTTAGGTAGTGATGAGAAGTTGAGAATGTAGTTGCAGGTTGGTTTTTGTTTACTTCATGGTTGAACTTATATAGATTTTTATACTCTGTTGTGTACCTCTTGAGCTCAACAATGTCATCAAGGTAAGAACCCCTATTTGGTTTCTTGTCATGAAAGGAATCCTATAATAAATTTTATTGTGAATTTACATATAAATAAATTAAGTATATAGTTGAAAGATTACATAAATCGTCTCCACAACCTTTCAATTCATTTTCTTTCAAAGATTTAAATCCACAAAATCCAAAACATTAAACCACATGAATCAAGGACATAATTACTTACGGTATCCATAAGATCAATACCAAATTTTAACACTTGTAATTCATTTTTGAACTGAATGTCATCCCTTTAACCTCTATAGAAACACAACTGGACACAATAACGCCAACACTAAATGTTATGAGTCATCATTCAACTATATGTACATATTCTTAGAAATGAATACCTCTTTTAAAGACTTGCAACTGTTTTTAAATATAAAAGAGAATTTCTTTTGAGCAAACTTAAAAATTAACGAATTCATCCATCCACATGAAGCATGCCATTGAAATGGTGGGAATAATAATAAATCAAAGACTGAATAAATCAACACCATAAAACAATAAAAGAATTCTGAGTTGATTTATTGTCTTATAATGACTCCACCCCTAAATTTGCATAACATAGTTAATGAATCACCTAAGAATTTTTGGGAATCTACCAAAACTCTACAAGAAAATCAAATTAAACAAAAATACTTGGTAAAATTATGGAAATGTAAAATTCAAAATTTATTCAATGATATTATAGCAATCACTCAAAATGGTACAACAATCATAATTCATAACATCTTACTTTATACAAATTAAATATACTACTATTTTCCAAGGATGAGCTAAAAAAAAAATTTAATCAAAGAAAAATAACTATCACACGACTATCTTATTATATCATATAATAATGCACAACTGATTATAACAAAGAAGAGTCATAACTTAATATATACAAGGACTAGATTAACATGAAACATACACCGTTGTAAAAAGATAAACCACTTAAAATACTAAATAGCGATCAGGTCGAATGACCCTTACCAAGCTTTATATACAATAGCTTACACTCAATTCACCAAAAACCCCACAATCTCAGTATAAACAGAATTGGGTTGAATAAAATCTAACTATGCAATGTTACAATATCAACTCGAATATTCAAAACTTCTATATCCAATTGGTTCATTTCACTGTAATAACTTTGTATGCCAAGACCCAATCCATGCACCTATTGAGCCCATCCGTTAGTGGGTATCCCTTACCCACCCCAACTATCGATTAGAGATGTAATTATGAATGTAGTAGCTAACTTGGATCATACATTTAAAACCAACATTGTGATGCAAAATGGCCATAGGTACAAGAATGGGTATAGTCAAACCCAAGGTTTTTCAATACACACTAAATCCAATGAAGTAATTTCAAACAAAAAAATATTTCATGTTTGGAAACCTCAACTAGTCTTACAAATAGAGTTTTAAAACTTTCAAGGGATTCATGACCTTCAACATCCTTTTAGTTTGCATTCAGATGACAACGGCATCCATTTGAATCATGTTTCTAATTCAAGGTTGGTTAGTTTTTCACTTATGAAATAATTCAAAATTCACAATGGGCAAATCAAATAACACAAAAATGACATGAGACTATCCCACCATCAAAAGATGAAAAACAAACATTGCAGTTCACAAAAGAAAATGAGTTTGGCTATGGGGTGATTATACTGCATCATACTTTTAATTTTTCTTATATACACTATCCTTTGCTACTGCACAACAAACTTTCAAGACCAACTTAGTTCATTATTGTTGCATCTACACCCAATCCAACAATAAGGGCAATAACAATACATGTTCAAAGTCCAGTAATAAAATATTAATGATTATAAATAGTCTTAAATAATATTTAAACATTTTGAAAGTCTCTAAAATGTCAAAAATAAATTAAAATAGCCTTAAAATAATTCATTCAAAGATTTTTTCATATGCTTTTTTAAAGTAAGCATCTTCAAAGGAAGCAAAACATTCTCATGTTGTTTCTCAGTTAGATGTTTTTTGAAATCTTGTACTCCAAAAGTGGACATGAAGTAAGATGTCAAGAAAAGAAACATGCATATTCTCAATCTGAGCAGAAACCAATTTAATGCTGCAGAGCATGCACTCATTTCATAGTGACAAAAGCCCCACCCATAGACAAATTGGTGTCGATAGAAGGCCACATTTTACATCTTGGAAAGGATATTAAGAATGTTTTTCTGGTCATTCATAGTGGGTTCAAGTTTTACAACAAAGACACGAACCAACTTACCAAAAATCTTGTTATAAGTTTTTAAACAAATTTTATGAACTATAATTCCATTTTTCTAAACATTGTTTTCTCTCCTTGAATGTTTAGGGTCATGACTAACAAGCCAATTCATGTTAGAAATATCAATATTTTCTTTCCTTTCATTATAGGCTTTGATCAACCAAACAGATGTTAGGGATATATATTACTTCTTTTTGACATTCTCTGGGTAAGAATTTTTTTCTTTCATTGCAGGGTGAGTGTATAAAAATTACTTTTTGACATTATTTTATTACATACAAGTTATAAAAGAAATTCAATTCCAATCAACTTTCACTTCATTTACATAATGCTAATCACTAAAAGTATGAATTATAGAAGCTTTGATTCCAATTTGTTGGAGAATGATTCAAACACCCAAAAATAAAAAATATATTTATTTAATTTATATCGTTACTTACAAATTCTTATTCAAAAATTTTCTTTCAAGATTACAACTGTTGCAATGTTTTTTTTAAAATTTCAAACAATTGTATTAATGGGTCTATTGGTCTAGATAAAGAGGCTTTCACGCTTTTATATGCATCATAAATAACACATTTCAATCTACCTCATTTAGAGCATGAGGTGCACAATGGAAAATAAACATTAATATATCCAATGTGTTCAAAGAAAATCTAAATCGATCATCATTCTTTATCATGTTTAACTTTGAGAACCCTGTTTCATATATTATCGTGCTCGCTAGAACAATAAGAATAGCTTGTCAGGCTGCATTAAACATGAAAACCCTTCAAACTATTCCGGTTTACCCCCACAAAGATTCCATGTTTCAATCATATGTTTTTTGGGGTACAATTTATAAATAGTACAAACAAATTCATCCATCTCACCTAAGCATTTGATAGTATGTATAATATGTGAGTTTTTGATATTTAATTTTTCACATAAACATGTTAACCATCTTTTTGTTTTACAGTCTATCATCCATCTCATCATAATAATTATGAGGACTGAAAAACTTAACATTAAATATAGGTAAATCTGTGAACCTTGCATTTAAAGAGTTAGTAATTGTCACTATTAAATTTTTTCTCAATACAATGCAATTATTTAGTGTATTTGATCTTTTTGAGTTAGGCAAGCTCTCAAATCTCAATGATTGTAAATGTATCATATCTGTTTCATCTATAAATTTAAGAGTTCTCCATGTTTTATTTTAAATAGATGAAATATGTATTGTACTTGCACCAAATATGTCTATTTGAAATCTCTTATGAAACATGTCTATTAATATTTAAGGTAGTACTAATGGAAGTAATGTCAACATGGTTCCCATGAAACTTTTTATTCAACATATTTAACCTAATAAGCATGTTTGCAAGTAATTGATGTAAAATTGTACTTGAAAAATTATTGTCAAATCATGCATTTTTTTCTCTTCTAACTCCCGTTCTTTCCACAAAATAGGCATGACTTTGACAAGCCTTCCCATGATCTTTTTTCTAGAGAGCCACCTAGTTTGATAAATTTGCAACACCTCTAACTAACTGATCTGAAATGATTTCATTATTTATCTTAAAGTTGCATGTCTTTTAGCAGATTTTTTAAGTCATGAATGAATTTTGTTTGCAAATTTGTCAATAAATTGTAGCTTTGAAAAATAAGATGAAGCATCATTTGTTAATATTTCTCGTTGAGTTATACAATGAATATCTAATAATTGAGGACCATCTCGATGGAGCCTAGTAGATAAATTTGCAGAGATACTCCTCGTAGTAAAAGTCCCATCAGATCCAAATTTAACTATATTAAAGATAAATTCATCTTTGCTAAAAGAGTTATCATGACATTATACATAAATTGAATTGTTTCATTCTTTATTTAAATGAGGCATATAAATTTTGTTACACATTTACATCTTTCATTTATCAAATATGTAATGTAAACTATCAAATGTCGTTCCGTATTCTAATAAGTACTTTCTTCAATTAAAATTGAGTAAAATAGACTACAAAAAATCTCATATTTTAATTTTTTAAAATATACTTCCTTCATAGTTTGTAGATTTTTTTTTAAAATATGGTATTTGTATATACAGAGTATTCATCTATTAGAGGCATATGTGGAAACCCTTTGTTTTTGTTCAAATCACAAATTAGCTTACAAAGTTGTAAATGGAAATCATGTATAGCAACAAAATATATATTTTCTATCACAAATATGATTATCTCTTTATCAGTGTCTACCATTAGTTTTACATGTTTAGTATTTGGAATCTACTTCATTTGTTTTTTTTCTTTAAAAGTTGTAAATTAAATTTATGAAGCTTTGATTTTGCATGGATTCTTACACTGTTGATTTGCAGGGTGGAAGAACCATCTTTAGCAAATGGAGCCTCTTTTATATTTTACACATTAAGAACACTTTATTATTTCAAAACCATTGTAGTCTTTTATAGCATGTGACCATGTAAATATTGTTTTTTATTTGGATTTGATTTTTTTTTTGTTTCTTTGATGCTTGTTTTTCTTTCTGAATCCATTATTTATTTGATTCATAGTTTTCTTCATGCAGATGAACATCAAAGTCTTCATTTCTGAAATGACATTATTAATTAGAATTTCGAAAAATACGAAATGTATCAGTAAGTGAAATTTGTATTTTATCCTTCTTAAAACGACCAATAGAAGCCATCTTTTCACAATTTATACTTACTCAATGAAAAATTAAAATAAATATAAAAGTATAAAATAAATAAGTGCCATATATCATAGTGCAATATGATGTATTTTATTATAAAAGTATTATATATATTTATTGAAATCAAATCCAACATTATATTTTTAAATTGTTCTAAGAGACATGAAGCTTTGATTCTTGATATTTTTAAATTTAGAAGGGGCTCTCTCCGGATTACCTATCTAGGAGTACCACTTGCAACTCTATATTAAAATATTGGAATTGGATACTAAGCAAAGTGAAAACGGAAGTGGAGAAATGGACAAACAAATGGCTTTCTTTACGAGGAAGAATGATTTTGGTTTAGGCGGTCCTTCAAGCCATGCCATTTTATATCTCCTCTATTCTAAATATTCTTGCAAGAGTGTGAAAATAGTTAGATACTTTTGTTTCAAAAATTTAATTGGAGTGGAGCTCAAGAACACAAAAAGTGGTCCATACTTAAAAGGTATATTATTTGCCAACCAAAATTAGAAGGGGGCTTGGGATTTTGTTCCAGTTCAAAGTTGAATAAAGCTCTAGCTGCTAAACTTTATTAGAGATTGTTAGAAAAATTAAATAATTCGTGCGCTGTAAATATCAGAGCCAAATATGTGCAAAATAACCCTACTGAGAGAATAATCAGATTGGCTCTTCCATTAAGAGGTTCTCCAATTTTCTCAGATTTGAGGATAGTTGAAGCAATAATAAAGAGAGATTTTTCTGGATGGTCAGAGATGGTCAATCAACCAAATTTTGCGCTGACTCTTGGGATCATCACCCACTTATTATCACCATGTTCTTTGATTTGAAACCTCTAATCGAAAAACTTCACAGTAAAAGATGGGATAAGATTGCTCATTACAGTCAACCATGTACGCATCATTGGGAGGTTGGAAATTGATGGATTCCTTTTAAGGAATGGACAGTTTCATTGAACATAGATCAAAAGAGGCTAGTAGATTCTATTTTACAAGCAAGATCTTCATCATGCTCTAAAGGATCAAATGTAATAGTTTGGGGCACCAATTCTACAGGTAGTTATTTTGTTTTAGACACATGCTTTTCTATGTAACATAAATCCCCATCCTTTACGGGATATATTTAAAAATTTATGGCAACAAGAACTTTGACCAAAAGTCAGCGTCTTTGTCTTGTTATTGAGAAGATGAATCTTAACAGGGGACAGGTTAATGAAAATAGTATATAATGGTTCTTATAGATGTGTAATGTGCTTGGATGATGAGGAAACTATTATCCATTTATTTATACAATCTCCCTTCGTGCAGCAAATGTGGCAAAGTTTGGTTTCCTTATTTGAAATTCCTTGGAATGGAATTCAAGCCTTAGATCAACCTTTTAGATAGTGGTTGAAGCAATTAACGAATGCCCAAAATTTGGAATCAGTTATATGGAATGAGATTACTCTCCTTTGGAATGTGTGGAAGGAACGAAATAAAAGAATTTTTCAGTAAGAAATTAGGGCTCTCTTTTGTTTGGGAAACGATAAAGAGGAATATTGTTGAATCAATCAAGTACAAAATCAAAATCCCTCAGAAGTTGTGTGCACAATGGGTTAATCTTACTACAAGTTCATCTATTAATCTAGACAATCATCTAATGGGTGATCTTAAATTGAGGAAATCTAGAGGTGAAGGTAAATGGTCAACCCCTCAATGTGACTTGGGGAAGCTAAAAACTAGTGGAGCATTTAGAAGAAATCCAAGGCAAGCAAGCATGGGTGAAATAAGCAGACTATTAGATGGATTAGTGATCTTTCTTTTTTCGAAAAACTGGGTTATGCAATAAATAATTTGGTTGAAAGAAAAGCAATTTTTAAAGGTTTACTAGAAGCAATTAATGTTGGGCGGAAAAAGATTCAATTGGAAGCTTATTCTTCAATAATTATTAACATCTTATCTAATTAGACATTGTAGAAATGAAAGAATTGGCAAATAGCTAGAGAGATTGACAAAATTCACCATTTGAAAGTTACTTTTTAAGAGATATATTTTACCCATGTTCCTCGATAGTAGAATAAAGTAGTTGATGCTTCAATTACTTGGGCTTTGGATAATCATAACATTCTCTGCTATGGTCCACCACTTATATAATGGCCCACTAAGCTCCAAGAAGATATGCAACAGATTCTAGATCTTGATTGACTTCATTTATATGGTTGATGTGAGTAGATATGTTGCTTATGCCAAGCCCTGGACTAATAGTTTTCAACCCTGGCATGGAGATTTATATATTTGAATTAATATAATATTTGTTTTTTTAAAATATATATATAGTGAAATAAATCATATTGCACTCTAATATATTGCATTTATTTATCGTATACTTTAATATTTATTTTAGTTTTTCCATTGAGTATTGGTCATCTTAAGAAGGATAAAAGGAAACTATCACTTGTTGATGCATTGCATATCCCTTGAAATTTTAATCAGTAATAAGATTTCTTAAATGAAGACTTTGATGTTCATTTGCATGAATAAAACTATGAATCAGATGGAAAACACATTCAGGCAGAGGAACAATCATCAAATAAACAAAAAAAATTAAGGTTTAAATGAAAAATAATTTTTTCATGGACTTCTATAAAATATCACAATGATGTTGAAAAGATAAAGTGTTCTTGGTGTGTAAAATATAATATAATTTTCATTTGCTAAAGATGAGAGCACTACCCTTGAAGTTTGCAACGTAAAAATCCATACATAATCAGAGCTTCATAAATTTTCTTTACAACTTTTGGAGGGAGAAAGCAAACGAAGTAGTTTTTCAATTATTAAACATGTTTAATTAATTGTAAACATTGAGGAAAGAATCACATCTCTGATAAAAAATATGTATTTTGTTCCCATACATGATTTACTTTTAAAACTCTATAAGCCAATTTGTGACTTGAACAGGTATAAAGGTGCTCCACACTTGTCTGTAATAGATGAATACTCTTCATATACAAATAGCACATCTGAAAAAGAGTTTTTACAAGCCACGAATGAGGTATATTGAAAAAAGTTGAAGGATGAGATTTGCGAGTCTATTTTACTCAATTTTAGTTGATGAAAGTAGTGATCAAACTATAGAACAACATTTGATAAAAATTTATAGGCCTCTTCCATATAAATGATGGAACAATTCAATCTATGTCTGATGTTGTGATAATTCTTTTAGCATAGATGAATTTATCTTTGATGAAGTTAATTGGATTTAGACCTCATGGTGCTTTTGCTACGAGGGGTATTTGTGAAGGTTTATCTACTAAGCTTTCATCAAAATGTTCATCAATTATTAGATATTCATTGCATAACTCATTAAGAAGCATTAACAACAAATGATGCTTCATCTTATTTTTCAAAGTTACAATATATCGATAGATTTGTAAATAAAAGTTATTCATGGCTTGAAAAATTTGTTAAAAGACATGAAACATTAAGAGAGTTAATGGAGTCATTTTAAATCAGTCAGTTAGAGGTGTTGCAAATTCATCAAACTAGGTGGCTCTCTACAAAAAAAGTGATGAAAAATATTGTCAAACTCATGCCTATTTTATTAAAAAGAATGGAGGTTAGAGAAGAGAAATATATATGATTTGGCTAGATTTTTTCAAGTACAATTTTGCATCCATTTACTTACAAAAATATTTATTAAGTTAAATAAGTTGAATAAAAAGTTTCAAGAGGAGTATGTTGACATTACTTCTATTAGCACTATCTTAGATATTTCTATTGACATGTTTTGTAAGAGATTTCAAAAAAATATATTTGGGTTAGGTACAATACATATTTCATCTTTTTTAAATAGAGCAGAATGATGAACTTTTAAGTTTGAAGATGGAGCAGGGACGATACATATACATCCATTAAAATTTGAGAGCTTGCTTAACTCACAAAGATCAGGGACATTAAATCATCACATTGTATTGAAAAAAAGTTATGTAATGAAGGTTATTAACTCTCTAGATGCAAGGTTCATAGATTTACCTATATTTAATGTTGCTAAGGTTTTTAGTATTCATAATTATTATAATGAGATAGATGATAGAGACCATCAAATAAAAAGATGGTTAACATGTTTATGTGAAAAATTTAGTGTCAAACTCACCTATTGTAGATACTATCAAATGTTTAGGTGAGATGGATGAATTTGTTTGTACTATTTATAAATTGTACTAAAAAAAATATATATTTGGAGCATGGTATCTTTGTGGGAGTGAATGTTAATGGTTTGAAAGGTTTTCATGTTTAATACAACAATGACAAGCTGTTCTTATTATTTCAAATAGTACAACAATATGTAAAAAGAGGTTTTTCAAAGTTGAATAGTATCAAAAATGATGATCGATCTAGATTTTTTTTGAACACATTGGATATATTAATGTGTTTTTTTCTTTTTGCACCTCATGCTCTAAATGAAGTACATTGGAATGTTGTTTATGATGCATGGAAGCATATAGAAGTGAAAAATCTTCTTCTTCTAGACCAATAGATCCATTAGTACAATAGTTTGAAATAGAAGAATAAAAAAATAAAAACATTACAACAATTGTAGTCTTGTAAGGAAATTTTTGAATAAAAATATGTAACCAATGATATAATTTGAATAAATATATATTTTATTTTTGTATTTGAATCGTTTTTCAACAAAATCGAATCGATGCTTTTATAGTTCATACTTTTAGTGATCAACATTCTGTAAGTGAAGTGAATGTTGATTGTAATTGAATTTTTTTAATAATTTTCTTGCAACAAAAAGATTTCAAAAACAAGTATATTTTATATACTCAGTGTTTAATAAAAAAAGAGAAAATTTTTACCTAAAGGATGCCAAAAAGAAGTGATAGATGTCAGGATTTAGAACATAAAGCTCTGATACCACTTTGTTAGGACTCAAAAAGCACAATTGATTACCAAGCAACTAAACACGAAATTAAACCAGATGTAATAAGTAACTAGAATTCGAAAATAACATAGAATATGAGAGACAATACCCAATTGTATTAATACTCTTTCAAAAAAAAATACAACAAAGAAGCCACAATCTTCTTCACACTCCTCTAGGGCTCCCAAACCTCTAGGGCGTACAAACAGTAAATTTTTTCAAGAGTTTTCTCTCACTTGCACAATTACAAGGAAACAATCAACTCAATACCAAGTTGTTGTTTCAACCAGTCAGTGTTAATACTACCAATACCATCGAGTATACACACATACTGAATCGAGTACACAACGCACTCCACGTAGATCTCCCATGAACTTGCATTAACTTACAAATCAAACTGATTTTACTTACCATGAAGAACCCTTGTGATTCTCCAAATCAGCACACCTGTGGATCTTCTACTAGATTTTGCACAACTTGCAGATCTCCCTGATCATACACACTTGGCACTGTGGCACTAAGAGGAGCCAACTATGCTCTCTTCCCTCTAAAGGAGCTAACCTTGCTCTCTCTATTTAGCACACATTACAATACAGCGCATGGGTCTTTTAAATAGATCTCATACAAACAATAATTAGACTTTTAATTACAAGAATTAGAACCGCAACTCCAAGACTAAAATTAGTCTTTACCATGCAAATTAACTGTCCGTTAAAAAATAGACCAGTTCGAGAGATGCATGCAAACGCATGCACACACAGGCTGTCGACGTCGGTTCTTTGTCTGACCGATGTCGGTCGACCATAATCGACGTCGATTTCTGTGAATACTGAAGATGATCAACGTTGGTTGATCAGACCAACGTCGGTTGCCTGCAACTCAACAACCCCTGTTTGCATCTGGGTGAAGCTTTTAGATCCACAACCTAACAATAGATATCCCTAACATAGATTTCATTGCTCAAAGCCTACAATGAAAGAGGAGAAATTATTTAAATAGAGGATGCCAAAGAATAAGTAATTGATATTTCTAACATGGATTCGCTTGTTGGTCATGACCTTAAACATTTTAGTAGACAAAACAATGTCTACAAAATTTGAATTAGGGCTCACGAAATTAGTTAAAAAGCTTTTCCCATGGTTTTTGGTAAGTTGGTTCATATCTTTGTTGTAAAACTTGAACCCACTATGAATGACCAAAAAGACATTTTTAATATCCTTTTTAAGATTTAAAATGTGGCCTCCTCCCACCAACACCAATTTGTTTATGGGTGGGGCTTTTGTCATTATGAAATGGGTGCATGCTCTATTGGGATTAAAGGTGATAAGCACAAGCTTATACTGAGAGGGGGGTGAATCAGTATAAGATATTTTTTCGCTTTCGACTGTTAACCTTAAATCCAAAACCTGAAATTACTCTACAATTAATATATTTAAAGCAATCAAAGAATACAATGCAAAACCACACAATGCAAATAGACACAAATTTGCGTGGAAACCCTTTCGAGAGAAAACCACAGAGAAATTTTTTTAATATAAATATCCGTAGGCACCAACCTACTGGAGCACCAACATCAAAAACAATTTTGTAGGCACCAACCTATAGGAGCACCAACACTTTTCACCGAGCACCAACTTAGCAAGAGACACCAATCTCTTCAAAACGAATGCACCAACCTTCTCAGAGAAAATCACTCTTCTATCTCAAATTTGTTATCATAACAACGGATGATAGAATACTTGCTTTATCTCCTTTAGATTCGATCTACACTTGAGTGTTTTTGCTGCTATACTCTTCCTTATACTTGCTGATTATTTATTTTTAATATTTTCATGAAAATTTGTCTTTAAAAATTATGCTCTTCTTTTATATATCTTCCACCTTCGAATCTACTCTTTTGCTATTCGTTATGCACTTATTTATAACCCACGAAAAGCCACAAATTAAGGTCGTGACTCTTCAAGTGAAAAGGTCCTTTCGAACGGTCACAACTCGTCCCAATAGGTCGACCAAGGTTGACAATTCCGTCGACACCTCTGTTCACTTCTGTCAACATTTTCATTCACTTCCGTCGACAAATTTGTTCACTTCCGTCGACATTTCTTTCACTTCTGTCGACAATTCCGTTCACTTTCGGCAACATTTTCGTTCACTTTCGTCAGCAATTCCATTCTCTTCCGTCGACATTTTCGTTCACTTTTGGCAAGCAATTTCGTTCACTTCTGGCAATCAATTCCGTTCACTTTCGACAACAGTTCATTTGACATCATTGACAATATTCCAACAATCTCCTTTGTCATTGATGGCAACCACATACTGAAACTGCTCCCCCTTACTGCACTGTCCCTTTTGTCTGAATCCTTCTTCGCTGTAGTTCCCCTTTTCTGTGACATTCTCTTTTTGTACTCCTTTGACATCAATGGCAAAGGGTCTATCCAAGAGCTCCCCCTTAGTTGATGCTTCCCTTCAATGGCAAAGGGTCTATCCAAGAGCTCCCCCTTAGTTGATGCTTCCCTTCAATGGCAAGAAACAAAGAAAGTACTACCAATTTTTGTCATAGGTACATAAATGTTTCCTTTGGAAGTGGCTTAGTGAAGATATCTACCATTTGTTCGGATGTGGAAACATATTCCAATTTTACTTGTTAGTTTGTCACTTGTTCTCTCAAGAAATGATACTGTATAGGGATATGCTTAGTTCTGAAATGCATAATTAGATTCTTCGAAATACTTATTGCACTAGTATTATCGCAAAATATGGAGATTGGATGATCATACTCTGCTTTGATATCTTTCAAAGTTTGTTTCCTCCATAAAACTTGTGTACAACATAACATTGTTGCGATGTACTCTACTTCTGCGGTGGATAGAGATATAGAATTCTACTTTTTATTCAACCATGATACTAGGCTATCTCCAAAAAAGAATGCTCCTCCACTTGTACTTTTTCTATTATCTACAGAACCTGCCCAATCTGAATCTGTGTATTTTACCAATATGAAGTCTTTACCTCTTGGGTACAACAACTCATAATCCAAGGTTCTCTTTAAATATCTGAATATACATTTCACGGCATGCACATGTGTTTCTTTTGGGGCTTCTTCAAATCGTGCAGCCATACCTATTGCTTGCATGATATATGGCCTAGATGTCGTCACATATAGTAAACTCCCAATCATTGATCTGTAAAGATTTTGATCAGTATTTGGAGATTCATCGTCTTTGCTCAACTTCATATTTGTAGCCATAAGTGTGCTAACAGGGACACACTCCTCCATATAGAATTTCTTCAACATCTCCTTCACATACTTGCTTTGGGATATGAATATTCCTTTGTTGGATTGAGAGATTTGTAAACCAAGGAAAAATGACAATTGACCTAACATGGACATTTCAAATTCCTTTTGCATATCTTCGACAAGTATCTCAGACATTTCCTCATTGTCTCCTCCAAAAATTATATCATTTACATACACCACAACAATTAACTGGTGATCTCCTTCTGTTTTGATGTAAAGATTACTATTAGCATATCCTCTCTTGAATCCTTAGTCTTGTAGGTATTTATGAAGCTTAGCATACCATGCTCTAGGAGTTTGTTTCAATCCATACAAAGCCTTTTTCAACTTACATACATAATCCTTATTTTTTGATAAGGGGAATCCTTCTGGCTATTTTATGTAAACTTTTTCTTCTAGATTGCCATTTAAAAATGTTGATTTAACATCCATTTGATAAACTTTGAAATTTTTGAATACTTAAAATACAAAAAAAATTCGAATTGCTTCTAATCTAGCAAAAGGAGTAAAAGTCTCTTCAAAATCTACACCTACTTGAGCATACCCCTTACATTCCAACCTTGTTTTATTTCGAGTGACTTGGCCATTTTCATTCAAATTGTTTCGAAAGACCCATTTAGTGCCAATCACATTCTGATCCATTGGCCTAGGCACAAGTTTCTAAGTCTCATTCTTCTCAATTTGATCTAACTCTTCTTCCATTGCTTTTACCCAATGTTTTGCATGACTAGCTTCAGAAAAAAATTTAGGCTCTACCTTGGATAACAAAGAGAAATTTACATGCTCAAGTATACTTACAATTCTTCTTCTGTGTTGCACCCCAGCATCAATGTTGCCAATGATCTGACTTTTAGCATGATTCTTCTGAACAAAGCGAGATGGTGCTTTGGTGTCCTGCTTTTCAGATTCACTCAATTTTTCTACATTTTCTTCCTCCCCTTCTACAAGATTGGGTATTTCTAGAGGCTCTTCTGAAGGTTCTTTTGCCTATTGATTCATGATCTCATCTATTTTAACACTAGCATTTTCTACGATAGTTTGTAGCCTTTTGTTATAACATCTATATGGTTTGCTTTTGATGGAGTAGCCAAGTAAAATTCTTTCGTCGGCTCTTGAATCAAATTTGCCCAAGTTTTTTTCATTCCTGTTGATAAAACATTTACTTCCAAACACTTTGAAATGTTTGATCGAAGTTGGTCTTCCTTTCCACAATTCGTAAGTAGTTTTGTCATTATTAACTCTGATTTGCCTTCTATTCAAGATATATACTGTTGAATTAACTGCTTCTTTTTAGAATCTATCTGATAGCTTAGATTCATTCAATTGTTGAAAATATTGTCATTGATGTCAAAGGCTTAGCATTATTAGTGATAAAGGCCCCATTGCATTTAATGTTGTTTGTAATAAATATATCTTGGCTAATATGAGTTGATATTTATTTAATATTAACAAATATATTTTTGGTTGCATATGAGACAAAAGAAGGGCCCTTAGAGAAGTCGTAGAGCCACGGGATAAAGGCAAAAGAAGGATGGAACGCATTTTCCCATGAAGAGTCATATTGGGGAATACCAAGAGTCACCAAGTGAAGACAAAAGAGTAAGGGCGCGATTTCTCATGAAATGACATTTTGAGGAATACGAAAAGTCACCAAAGATAATGACAAAAATGGGAAGGACGTTTTTGGTTATGAAGGGTCACCACATGACTTTTCAAAGGCTTGAATATGAAGGGTCATCCAAGATTGACGCTATTTTTCATGAGGATTGAAGGGTCACAAAGGAGGAGGGCCAAAGGTCATTTGGAAAGCTATAAATAAAAGCTTGAGAAGCCATTTGTAAATATGAAACAAAGAGGTTGATTTGATATTGTATTATCTAGCTTTGAAGAGCAATTGTGAGAGTTGAATATGATTTGTTTTTGTTATAACTAGCTTTGAAGAGCAAAGGTGAGAGAGAGGAAAGAGATGTATTGAACTATCATTTGTTGATATATCAACATTGAGAGATAGGTGTGTAGTATACACAAAGGGGTTGGTGCTCATGTGGGTTGGTGCTCACAAATAATAGATGGGTTGGTGCTCGGCAAAAGGGTTTGGTGCTCATGTGGGTTGGTGCTCATGAATAGTAGCTGAGTTGGTGCTCTGCAAAGGGGTATGGTGCTCCTGCAAGTTTTGCTTGCGAATATTGTTTGGGTTGGTGCTCATTCATATACTTGAGATTGTTCTCCGTGGTTTTTTTCACATTGGATTTCCACGTTATATCTGGTCTTTCTTTCTTGTGTGATGTTTATTGTTTGAGTTTTATTGCATATCTTGAATGTTTGATTAAGTGAATTTGATTAAGGGAAAGCTTTACAAGATATATGATATATTGATTCACTCCCCCCTCTCAGTATATTCCATGCTTAACATCAACATAGTTCTAGCCATCTCTTGAACGGTGCGATTTTTCCTTTCCACCACTCCATTTTGTTGTGGAGTCCTTGCAGTTGAGAATTGTCTATTAATTCCATGATCTTCACAAAACTCAATGAATTCATTTGAAATAAACTCACCTCCTTGATCTGACCTTAGGCATTTTATTTTCAACGCTTTTTTATTTTCTGCTAATGCCTTGAAAGATTTAAACTTTTCAAATGCTTCTAGTTTTGGGAGGACCACAAAGATTCGTATGAATCAGCTCTAGTGGTTTGGTGGTCGAATATTCTTTCGTTCTAAACTTTGTTCGAGCTTGCTTCCCGTATTGGCATTGCTTGTATAGAGTGCTTGAAGGTTTCGTTATCTTGGGCATATCTCGCACAGAGTATTTGTTGCTGATTTTCACAAGATTATCAAAATTTATGTGCCCTAACCTTCTATGCCATAGCCAACTCTCTTCAACTTGACTCAGACAACATTTCTCTCCTCATTTCTCCAAGCATGTATAGATTGTTTGTGGTTCTATGAGCATCTGCAATTAGTTCTCCCGTGTTTCTTTTTATGATCTTGCAACCTTCAGAGAAGAACTTGAGTGTGTGTTCTTGATCACACATTTGGCTAACACTTAGAAGATTATGCTTTAACCCTTCCACATATAACACATTTTCTGTTTTTGTTTTTCCATTATCAAGACTAAGTATACTTTTTCTTGTTATTTTGGCTATAGTGTTGTCTCTGAACTTCATCGTGCCTTCATTAACCTTTTTTAACGAGATGAATTTGCTTTTATCTCCAATCATGTGTCTCGAACATCCACTATTACTGAACCACTGTTGTCCTTTTTCTTTAGCATGAAATGTTGTTTGAACAATCATGGATTCTTTTTCCAGGACTTTGATGGTTCTCTTTTCTTTATCACTAGAGCTTTGAAGTTTTGATTTTGTCTTATAGATTCAAAAACACTTCTACAATAGCATGTTATATGTCCATAGTTGTTGCACTTGTAACAAACTATAGCTTCATCAAAGTTTGATAAAGGAACAAATGAATTGTAGTTTATGTTCAAAGCTCCATATGTTCCTTTATTTCTGCTCCTGACTTCAATATCCTTGGCTCTCTTTCTACAATCTAATTTTTTATGACCAAAATGATTGCACTAATAACAATATCCATCAAAATAATTACCAAACTTGGTTTTATTTACATATCTTGGAGCAAATGGTCTTTTGAAGTTTTGTTCTTCTTTGTTTTCTTTGTTGATAGAGTTGGTTTTGTTCACTTCTGTCAACAATTTTGTTCACTTCCGTCAACAATTTTGTTCAAATTTGCATATCTTGGAGCAAATGGTCTTTTGAAGTTTTGTTCTTTGTTTTCTTTATTGATAGCGCTGGTTTTGTTCACTTCTGTCAACAATTCTGTTCACTTCCGTCAACAATTCTGTTCAATTCTGTTCAAATTTGTTCACTTCTGTTTCTCAAATCTTTGCTTTCTTTGTTGATAGAGCTGGAATTGTTTCTTCTGTCAACAATTTCGTTCACTTCTGTCAACAATTCTGTTCATTTTTGTTCATTTTCGGCCATCAATTCCATTCACTTTCTGCAATCAATTCCGTTCACTTGCGGCAACAGTTCATTTGACATCAATGATTATATTCCAACAAAAGGGGTTCCTGCTTAGATCGGGAATATGCATTCTTCTTTTCTTGACCTTATACTTCATGTCCATTATCTGAAGTACAAGACTTCAAAAAATCTAGCTGAGAAGCAACATGAGAATGTTGAACTTTCTTTTAAGATTCTTAGAAAAATGATAAGGAAAAATCTCTGAATGATTATTACGAGGTTATTTTACTTTATTTTTGACAAGGAGACTTTCATAATATTTAAATATTATTTAAAACTATTTATAATTATTAATACAATATTTACATTTATATATGTTTTATTATTTAACTATGAACGGGTATTGCTAATGCATTTTTTGTTGGATTGGGTGTAGATGAAGCAATAATGAGCTAGGTTGGTCTTGTATGTTTGTTGTGCAAGTAGCAAAGGTGGTGTATATCAGGAAAAATAAAAGCATGATGTAGTATGGTCATGCTATAGCCAAATCCCTTTTCTTTCTTTTATGGATTGAAATGTCTATTTTTCATGTTTGGATGGTGGAATAGTCTTGTCATTTGTATGTTATTTGATTTGTCAATTGTGGATTTTGAATTATTTTGTAAATGAGAAACCAACCGATGTTGAGTTAGGAATATGATTCAAATGGATGTCATTGTCATTTTAGTGCAAACTGAAAGGATGTTGAAAGTCATGAGACACTTGAAAGTTTTATAACTCCTCTATTTGTAAGATCAGTTGAGGTTTGGGAACTTGAAATGTTATTTCTTTGAAACTAATTTATCAGGTTTAGTGTGTATGAAATACCATGGTTTTGACTATACCCCTTGTACATGTGGTTATTCTACATCATATTGTTGATTTTAGTTGTATGCTCCTAGTTGGCTACTGCATTTCCACTTGCAACTCCAATCGACGGTTGGGGTAGGTGGGGATACCCAGTAATGCATGGGCTAAGTAGGTGCATGCACTGTGTTTTGGCATACAAAAGAATTACCTTGAAATTAACTAGTTGGATATGGAAGTTTTGAATATTTGAGTTGATATTGTAACATTGCATAGTTAGAATTTATTCAATCCAGTTTTGTTTATAATGAGATTGTGGGTTTCATAGTGAATTGAGTGTAAGCTATTGTCTATAAAGTTTTGCTAGGGTCCTTCAACTTGATTTATATTCAGTACTTTAAATGTTTTATCTTTTTACAACAGTGCATGTTTCATGTTAATGCAGTCCTTGAATGTATTAAGATATGACTCTTTTTTGTTATAATCATTTGCACACTATTATAGCATACAATAAGGTATTCATGTGATTGTTATTGTTTTGTGATTTAAATGTTTTTTTTTAGCTTATCCTTGGAAAATAATAGTACATTTGATTTGTATTTAAAGTAAGATGTTATGAATTATGATTGTTGTACCCTTTTGGGTGACTGTATAATATCATTGAATAAATCTTGAATGTTGCATTTCTAGAATTTTAGTAAGTATTTTTGTTTAATTTGGTTTATGTGTAGGGTTTTGGTAGATTCTCATAAATTCCTTAGTGGTTCGTTAACTTTTCAATGCAAATTTAGAGGTGGAGTCATTATAAGACCCTCAATAAATTGACTCTGAATTTTTTTACTATTTTATAGTGTCGAAATATTTAGTCCTTGATTTGTTATTCCCACTATTTTCAATGGTATGCTTCATGTGGGTGGATGAATCTGTTAATGTTTGAGTTTGTTCAAAATAAATTATCTTTTTTATATTTAAAGATAGTAGGAAGTCTTTAAAAGACGTGTTTATTTTCAAGAACATGTACATATGGTTGAATGATGAAACGTGAAATTTAGTGTTGGCAATATTGTCTCTAGTGGTGTTTTTATAAAGGTTAAAAGGATTACGTTCAGTTCAGAAATGAATTACAAGTGTTGAAAATTGGTATCGATGTTATGGATACTGTAAGTAATTTTGTCCTTGATTCATGTGGTTTAATGCCTTAGATTCTTTGGATTTAAATATTTGAAAGGAACTGAATTGTAGATTTGTGGAGATGATTTTTATAATGTTTCATCTCTGTGATTTATTTATAAGCAAATTCAAACTAAAATTTATTATAGTATTCATTACATGATAAACAACCAAATGTGGGTTCTTAACTTGATGATTGTTGAGCTGAAGAAGTACACAACGGAGTATAAACATCTATGTAAGTTTTATTTCTCTATATCTTCTACCATGTAAGACATGTTCAACCATGCAATAAACAAAAGCTAACCTGTAACTACATTCTCAACTTCTTATCACTACATAAATTAAATGACAAACAACCCACCCAACATAACTTGCACCTTCGAGGCAACTATTAGAAAATAAATAAATTGTGTATTTTGGTTTATGAGAATGATTTAACTCAACAACTGTAGTTTTGGAAGGAATTTTTTGAATAGAAGTTTGTAACCAATGATATAAGTTAAATAAATATGTATTTTATTTTTGTGTGTTTGAATCGTTTTCCAACAAATTGGAATCGAACTTTCTATAGTTCATACTTCTAGTGACACGCGTACCAAATTTACTCTTGTCAATTGAAACGCAACTATTTTTACAACTTTTCATCACTGAAGAGCTGGATGAATAAATGGCTTTCATCTTGAAATTAAGGCCTACCCTTCAAATTTGATCGTTGGTAACTTTGGGAGTTTGAACATCGTGTGGCCTCCTCAGTGAAAAGATTCTCATATTTGGGTTTTATCAAGGGTCAATTAATGATTGTGATCTAGGTGGAAGCATGATTATTATGGTTAGCATCAACATTGGACATAATAATAGAAGGGTGGAAGCTTATTTTGCATTTTAAGTAAACAATTTTAGCATGCAAGAGGTGGTATATGCAGACTTCATGAGTCAATTTGTGTTGGAAGGTTGTTTTGACATAGGGTAAAGAAAGAATTAAAATTACTAGCAAGAATAAAGAAGTTATGTCCATGGAAAGAAAATACCTTGAGCAACGTCTTTCAACTCATTGCTAACTCTTTTGTAGTAGACAGAGGGTATGTAGAAGATGAACTTCCAAACAAGGAAGGCAAATTGGTACAACTTCTTCATCCCTTATGCATATAAAAATAATACAACCCACTCACACATGCAAGGAGTTCACTGATAAAATTTGAGGCCTCCTCATGGAGTACAAGGATTCCATTATATCCTTTGGCGCATTCATAGCGAGCTGTGATATTACATGGTATATATCTACAAAGTTATTATAATAAAAATGATTTGAATACATATATTATACCATCTTCTTGTGGAATATTGGATTCTTCATTCATATACCTTTAAAATATATAACTTTTACTTAAACTACAATTGTTATTATGATTTACAACACATCTATTTTATAGCAATTTAGAATGTTCCCTGATGGTTTACCCCCTGCCATGGTTATTATCCTCACCATGGTGAGAACCACTATCAAACCATAAACAAATTGCCACTATCTCAACGTGTACCCAACTAGTTATGCATCCTTGTTCAGAGACGTGTTTTGACTCAATTCTTTATGGGTGTACATAGTTTTGGTGTTACAAGCCACAATTGAAAACATCAAAAAATTGTCAAAGATCCACCAAATCAATTGCAATGAATGATCCAACTGTCATCGTTCAGATCATCTGCTACAAATGCCCAATTCAAAAATTTGTCAAAGACCCATCAAGCACAAGATACGATATCATGAAAATTGTCAGAAACCCATATATTCAACCATAAATAATTGACATTTTAAAGGTGCATGGACACCATAATTTGCATCAAAGAACATTTCATAGGCCAAATAATTTTGATCTGTATTCCTTCTTGGTATAGTATTATATGTTATCGTTCAGATCATCTACTACAAATGGCCAATCCAAAAATTTGTCAAAGACCATGAAACACTAGATACAATATCATGAAAATTGTCAAAAACCCATATATTCAACCATAAATAATTGACATTTTAAAGGTACATCGACACCATAACCTGCATCAAAGAACATTTGATAGGCCAAATAATTTTGATATGTTTTCCTTCTTGGTATAGTATTATATGTTATCATGGTATGCTAGCAACACTTGATCTATTTGCAACACTTGTGACTCAAATTGCTCTATTTTGGTGGTGCCTCCCAATCTGGTTAGTTCAACTTCATGCCTGCCATGGTTATGGGCCTCCACACAAATACCATGTGTATAGGGTTGAAAGCGCAATTGATAATCTAAAACCTAATCTTTGAAAATGAAAGTAATATGTATGATGAAATAGGAGGCTTGGGATCCAAAATAGCCCATTCTCCTTTTCAGATTTTTCTTATCTTGCAACTTTAATGTGCTAGATCAATGATAGTAACAAAAACATTGCCCATGATGGCTAGTTACTCATTTCCAGAATTTTTTTTCTACATCATTATTAATAACGAAAGTTATACAATAATAATGCTTGCAGTTTTTGGTTGAAAGATTGAACTATGTTACTTTGCAACAATAAAAGTTCTGAGATTAAATTCATCAATCTGCAACATCGAAGAAGTAATTTTTTTCATCTACCATGCAAACTGAAATATGTTAGACTTTGATTTTTAGGAAGCAACACAATTCTCAATTGGAGGTGAAAATTGAAATTGTATCAATTAGATATCATAGTGTGGACACAGCCATGCATAGTAGACTTGTACTGAGTAATGGGACCATTTAATGCCATTGATTTGGATATATTTTCTCTAAGGCTTTCATCGTATATTGTAACTATTTTACTGGTATACATGTAGTAATAGTAGTAACTAAGAGTTAGTACTATCTGGTAATAGTTAGCCTTATTTTGTTATGGATTTTGAGGTGAACACTATGTAATCCCCATGGTGTCAAGTAATTAGATCTCATATGCCCATACTGTAATAAACATATGAACTAAATTTTTCCTTTGAGCACAATTATATACATACTACATTTATACATTTACTACAATGCATGTAATAGCATTCATTCAACTTTTTGATATTTTATTTCCAAGAAGTACCATGTTGGTAAACATGATCTCAGGTTCACCTAGGGATCTCAATAACTTTACCAGTGAATTCAAAATTCTCAAAAATCTATAAATCAACTTTTCATTTGCCCAAAATGAAGATTAGATGTGAAAGTTATGCAATGTTAGATTCTATCATTTCCTTGAGGTTCACAAGACGAGGATTGTTACTTTAGGTGCACAAAACTAGGTTCATTGCATGGGGTTCACAAAACTAGGTCCAAAACAAGAGCTTCACAACACTAGACATTATGACCATCACAATGGTAGAAAGCATCACAATGCTAAGAAGCACCACAACACTAGATTTGGCGCATGATTTTCCCAACACTAAGATTTCAGCGTTAAAGGACAACTAGAAAAGCCACATTTTGGAGATATCTACTTGTTGAACACACAAGTGTTGTATTCAGTTGGAAAGCTTCTGAAGAAATAATAAATAGATCTGCCTCACGAAAATGTGTCTTCTACAACCAGAGTCTAGAATCTTCCATGGTTACCTAGAAGACTACATAGGGTCTTTTACAACCACAACCAAAATTTTTCCATAACCATTATGAAAAAATATGATCTGGTTATGTACAAAAGGTTTCTTTGTAGTACAGTTAAATCTTCCACAACCATTATGTAGACCAAAAATCAAACAAAAAATTTCAACCTACTTTGATCATGGCCAACCAAAGAAACAACTATTGTTGTATTTTCCTCTCACAAATCTCTTTGAAGTCTACCACCATAGAATTTTTTCTGCTAGCATTGGGTACAAACCACAATTTACTTCAAACTCCAGCGTTTATCAAACTCCTACCAATTTACTAGCATGCTACCCTTCCAATCTAGTAATGGGTACCAAAAGATAGGAAATTGAAATCTTAATCCAATCCAGTGTTTGCCATTTCTACACATCACCCTCATACACCTATTCATCCTCAATCTAGCTTCTTTGAGGTTTTATGGTGAGAAATGCTCTTTCCTTTTAAAATTGCTTGGAAACTTCTCCCATCTAAAACATGTCATCTAGGCCTCATATGCCAAGTTAGTTAGCACTTTTTCCCCTGCAATGAGTAAATCCTACTTGACATTAAATAATTTTGATTAAATCTAATGATTGTTTAGCAGATTGACATGTTTTTTCCAAATTTCCCTAGGCTTTGGGAACTCATCCCTTAACCATAAAGGGATGAGTATCTTCTATAAGCTTTTATTGTGCCTGCGCTTGGCCATTCTGAATCTCATTTTGAAGGTAAAAAATAAATGATCTTAGAAGTACATCACCACAAAAAGGATTGCTTCCACTTAAGTTCATTGGGGAGAAAAAGGTTGTGTTAGATACCCAACCAAAAGCTCTGATACCACCTTGTTGGGAAATACGGAAGCACACAATTGATTACCAAACAACTTAACATACGAAAATTAACCAGAATACACAAGTAACTAGAATTCAGAAATAACACAGAATATGAGAGACAATACACAACTTGTATTAATACTCATTCAGAAAAGAACACAATAAAGAGCCGTCACACTCTTCCACCTTACAGAGGCTTTCCACACCTCAAGTGTACAGTACTTTTTTTCTCAAAGCTCTCTCTCTTACGATCCCAACACACAACTCAAACACAGAGTTGGTGTTCACCTCCAACCAATCAGTATCCACTACTGCCAGTATACCAGTGCTCCACGCACTCCAAGTACACAATCGTACTTCAAGTAGATCTCCCCTAAACTGCAACAATTTGCAACCCAATCTGATCTTACTTATGAAAGGAACTGCTTTGCTTTTTTCTTTGCTCTCTTTTTGAGTACACACTGTACTCCAAGTATTTCGCCTGATCTTGCTTCTTGTTGTGTTGTTGTCCTCCCTGATCTTGCACATCTGTAAATCATTTTAGTTCTGCACACTTGCAAATTTGGATCATGCACACACATACACCTGCAGATCAATGATCTTACTTACCATGTAGATCTCTTAATGTAGCCATGCACCCCTGCTGACCAAGATCCTACACCTCTGAAGAATCTTGTTGATTCTCCAAAATCAGCATCCACCTTGGCACTGCTGTGGAACTAGGAGGAACACCCTTGCTCACCTCACACACAGAAGGAGCTAATTTTGCTCAACTCAAACTAGCACAACTTACAATACAGCCTATGAGTCTCTTAAATAGATCTCATGCAAACAATAATTAGACATCTAATTACAATAATTAGATCCACAGCTTCTAGTCTAAAATTGGCTCTTGACATGCAAACACTTGGTTCGTTAACTAACTGCTCGTAAAACTTGCAGTTCTGAACTGCACAGGCGACCAACGCCGGTCTCTGTCTGCCTCGAGGTGATCGACGCCGGTGGATCCTGATCGACGTCGGTTGCTTCTCTTCAATAATCTGATCGACGTCGGCTGATTAGACCGACGCCGGTTGCTCTTCAACTCAGCAACCTTTAGCAACCTCCTCTCTTGTTTGCATCAGTGAAGCTTTTAGCTTCACAACCTAACAATCTCTCACTTGGAGATAAATAGCTGCACTGTACCTGTACCTGTACTCCGTCTAATCTGTTTCTTGGCTTGTATCCCTCTTCAAGATGAATCTTGAAGACCAACCACCACACAACCCGTGGTGCATCTCTTGTCATCCAAGTAACTTGCCGCATTTGCATCTACAAACACATGTAAAAAAAAGTTTGACTCTGCATAGCATGTGCACTTGCTACTGGTCCCTCTCAAATATCTGAGAATCCACTGAACTGCCCTCCAATGCTTCTTTTCGAATCGGCTCCAAGCTTTCTGACAGCGCCCACTGCATGGGAAACCCAGGTCCAGTACTCATGTACTTAACCTCATCATGTGAATCAGGACACTGCTCATAAAACTGTCCAACCCATCGGCGTGCTCATCGGCTTCACACAATCCTCCGGAGACAAAATCAATCTGTGATCACCATGTCTCTAGAACACACTCATGCCCAAGAATTTCGTTGCTCCAAATTCTTTAAGACATACCTCTGAACTAATTTTACTTTTAGTTCAGCAAAAAAACCCTTTGTGTAACCCTGGATGCAAACACACAACATACAGTAACAGGATGATGTTGCAACTCATCATACACCTGGTAAAGAAACCCACAGTAGTTACTCTAACATTGACTAAAGCCATGCTTTGTCATCTACCTGTCAACTTGTACCACTGTCTTAAAGCTTCTTCAAGATCATATGACCTAGCTTTCCGTCTCACATGTCCGTTCTCTCTATTCTTTAACTAAGGTATCTATTCATCTCTGTGCTTTCATACCGGTTGGCAACCCTACCAAATCTCTCGTTTGGTTTTGCATTCTCTCCATGCCATGCTCTCACTGTTCCCTGGATCCTTCCTGCTCTGCAGTCAGCAACTAGTATAAAGAAAAGGAACAACGAATTTGAGGCTTACTTACCACTTTCAGTCTTTCATATGGGCGTTTGAGACTTTTTGACCGCTTGTTGTCCACCCAAAATTTGTTACAGTGACCGACTTCGGTCACTACACAGTCTGCATCCGACCGACGTCGATTCCATGTCCCTGTCCTAACTACCGACTCTGTCGACGTCAGTGTCCCCTGTTGTCGACGTCGGTCCTCTTGACCGACGTCGGTCTTATCATGCCCGACATCACTAGCTTCGGTACGTCGGTCTTACCTATTGTCGACGTCGGTCTTATCTTGCCCGACATCACCGGCTTCGGTCTGCACATGACTGACATCGGCACCTGTCTGTTTGACGTCGGTTCTCTCTAATCGATGTCGATACCTGTGTTTTTTTGTGAGTGATGACCTTTTATCCGCGAGCTTTTTTTGAATCAAATCCCTGTCCAAACTGCTCTGCGCAGAGTTACTCAGCCTTCTCCACTGATCTCTGTCTGCCATCTCTTCCATAAACACCAAGGCTTTTCAGTTCTTAAGCCTATCAAACACATCTGACTTTTTCTTAAGAACATGCATCTCCTTGCTCATGTGACCAAGCTTACAAAGCCACGTCTCCACAACAGAAGAAGAATCAATAATATAAACAAGTAGATAAAGGGTACCTGCTTTTTTACCACCAGGTAATTCAAATGCATCCGCTGTGAGAGTTCTTGTGCATCTCTCATCACTCAACTTTTTTGAAGAAATTAGCCATAACTCCAAGACTAGGACCTGCATGACTTCTTTCAACACCCATGTGTTGGCTGCCTGCAATTTCAGCTTCACTCCCCCTTTGCCAATTCTTTGGCAAATCACACCAGCCCCTAAATAAATCTTTCCAAAGTCTCCAAAGACCTTACCATGAAAAGATACTCTATTTCGGACTGCATGGAAAGAGGCAACAAAATCTATAAAATAATATTTTACTTTATCCAAGAAACATATCAGAGCATCTTGTGCCACATCACCTGCAACATCTGCTTTTTCAATTTTTTCATGTTGATCTTTCATAAACCAACAATTTTTTTTACCTGCTCTTTCTTTTTATAGGACCGTAATTGACCATTCGTGCTTTTCAATTCTTCCATTCTTAGCTTACTTTCTTCTGTCATTGCTCTACTCCCACTCAATCAGAAACCCCTGAGTGTGACCTGTAACTAAACACAAAACCTGCTCTTTGCAATTTTTGCTCTGATACCACTTGTTAGACACCCAACCAAAAGCTCTGATACCATTTTGTTGGAAAATACGGAATCACACAATTGATTACCAAGCAACTTAACATGAAAAAATTAATCAAAATACACAAGTAATTAGAATTCAGAAATAACACAGAATATGAGAGAATACACAACTTGTATTAATACTCATCCAGAAAAGAATACAATAAAGCGCCGCCACTCTTCCACTTTACAGAGGCTTCGAACACTTCAAGTGTACAGTATTTCTTTCCTCAAAGCTCTCTCTTATGGTCCCAACACACAACTCAAACACATAGTTGGTGTTCACCTCCAACCAGTCAGTATCCACTACTGCCAGTATACCAGTGCTCCACGCACACCACAAGTGCTCCACGCACTCCAAGTACACAATCGTACTTCAAGTAGATCATCCCTGAACTGCAACACTGTACTCCAAGTAGATCCCACCTGATCCTGCTCTCTGTTGTGTTGCTGTTCTCCCTGATCTTGCACACATGCAAATCAATTTGGTTCTGCACACTTGCAAACTTGGATCATGCACACACATATACCTGCAGATTAATGATTTTACTTACCACGTAGATCTCCTAATGTAGCCATGTACACCTGCTGACCAAGATCTTACACCCCTTAAGAATCTTGCTGATTCTCCAAAACCAGCGCCCACTTTGGCACTGCTGTGGAACTAGGAGGAACACCCTTGCTCACCTCACACATAGAAGGAGCTAACTTTACTCAACTCAAACTAGCACACCTTACAATACAGCCTATGAGTCTCTTAAATAGATGTCATGCAAACAATAATTAGACATCTAATTACAATAATTAGATCTGCAGCTTCTAGTCTAAATTTCGCTTTTGAAATGCAAACACTTGGTTCGTTAACTAACTGCTCGTAAAACTTGCAGTTTTGAACTGCACATGCGACCAACGTCGGTCCCTGTCTGTCTGGAGGTGACTGACGCCGGTCGATACCTGACCGACGTCCGCTGATCAGACTGACGCCGGCCGATACCTGACCGACGTCGGCTGATCAGACCGACGCCGATTGCTTTGCAACTCAGCAACCTTCAGCAACCTCCTCTCTTCTTTGCATCAGTGAAGCTTTTAGCTCTACAACCTAATAGGTTGTAAACACAAGCCTCCCACATAAGGTTTTGTGTTTGTTTCAAGGGAAGAAAAAAGAACTTACAAAATTTTATTTGCCTAGATACATCAATGCATAATGAAGAAGCAATTCTTCATAATTGAAATTTCAACTAGTTCTCATTCAAGATCAAAGAATATACCCTTGGTGGGGCCTTGCAAGAAGACAATTAGGCCACCATCTCATAAATAAGGGTGATCTTATTTTGAATTACTAGAATGAATGCATCTTTGTTTTTTAATTCCTTAGCCATCGCTTAAAAATGTGTATTGAAAGCCCCTCTTGAATCATTTTTGCTTTTGAAGTTACATATTGTAATTAATGTTGAAGGTGTCCCATAATTTTAATTCTCTCTGAATGAAAACTTGGCCTCCTTGTCAAAATCCTCCTTTGAGATGAACTAAAAAGAATTTGTTTGGGTCACCTCATCTATGAATAAAGGCTTGGTGACATGATGAAGAGGTTGTAATTGAGGCCTTAAAGAAAGATCTTCCATAACATTTTTAGCCAATGTTGCTAGGAAGACTAAGTTCTTACTAGAGGTATTAGAGAATATCTTAACCCTTTATTTAAGGGCATGAATCTTTGCTTCCCTATTTTTTGTTTTCAAAGCCTTCAAAAAATTTAAACTTCAAGAGTTGCTTCCATATTGTAGCAGATCTTCTATAACCTTGTTTCGTGGAAGGTTGAAAATGTTTAGAGTTGTGAGAAAATTAGGTAAAATCAACTTTATTTTTATTTTACAAGGTTTGGTGTGTTCTTCCATACCCACAGTTTTGTTCGAGCAAAACTCTGATCAGGAGTAAGTTTGTGTGTGCGAATCAAGGATGTCAAGAAATATGACTTTTACCAAGCCTTGGTGAGCTAAGGCATTGACATTCCCCTTTTTATTTCAATGGTCGTCTTTTCTATAAATTTAAAGAGGAAGAAGGGGAGATTCAACAACGTCTTATGTCTAAGGTGGAAGAGAAGCTTGAACTAGTTTGAGAAAAGAAATAAAAATATGCCTTTGTATGTTATATATATATTTTTTTAATAAAAAGAGCTACTTCAAGCCAGAAATTTAGAAGTGAAGTTCTTGAATTGCCCTTACCTATGTATATTAATTTTTGTCCCAATAGTATAAAATCATCCGTGCAATGAGTTACTCTTTGCTTTACCAAGTACTTGTGCTCACCTTCCTGTGGCAAACTATTGAACCTTGCAATACTTTTTTTTCTTTACAATAATGCTCAAACCTATAATTTGTACAGTGTCCTCATCCCAAGAAAGAGCAAATTATTTGACAATGGTGTTCAAAGAAAAACCTGAAATACTCCAGGTTTTATTTAAGGTTTGAGTGATTTTTCAAATATGAACACGTCAATGCCCCCCTGTAAGGAAACCAAGGAAAAAATAGCCGAGAAAGAAGCAAAGATCGAGGCTTCTTAAAACAAGTAGATGTTACATAGCAGACAATCAAATTCCCAAGAACAATGAAGTATTATTTTTTAGTGACTAACAAATGAAAATGCATTTTTGTTGAGGAGATAAGAACTGTGGAAGTTGACATATCACAATCTCCTAAAAAAATGCTTTTTGATTACTCATTATGAAAAATAATACTTGTGAATGCCACCTACCTTTGATGACATCATCCACTTTATTTTTAACAATGCCATCATATTTTGACACATTTTTGCAACTTCTTAAAGTCTCCCATGTATTTTGAATGAGCCCCTTGAGCAAAAGGAAGTAGAATTCTACCCCAAAAATAAAGATTGATGGAGAAAAAGTTTTTACTGGCATCAATGCCAACATACCATTGTAGACCATATTTAAGCGTACATTTTAAAATGATTATAAATTTCAACAGAAGAGGTGGTCAATCCCTTTGAGGATTCGTTTAAATTGAAATCTCAAATTCTCAATAGTACCACCTAAGTTAGGATATGATCCAGAAGTAGCAACCTCAGTGGATTCCTTAATATTACCATATGTATGTAGTGTGAAATGGAAACTTGTTCACCTCAATTATGAATGAAAAAATTCACCCCTGACCATAATTCGATTTCTCTCTCCACAAGTTGCATTATGAATAGGTACCATAATATAAGTGTTCTGCAACATAATATCTTGTTTTTTAGCGTCATCTTTGGAAGCTACTGTTTTAATCCAAGATTTCCCTTGCGAATCTTTTTTAAATGTCTTTTAGAGGAGCATTTGTTGCAACTTCTTATCCCTGGTTGGTCATAATTTTTTTTTTGCAAATAGGTCTTACCATTCACAAGAAGAGAGTTGGTTGGAGGCAAGGGGTTTTTGGCACTATCTTCATTCTGACATGCCATAAAAAAGTAGGGTTCAAGGATATCAAATCGAGCTAACATAAACACCTGAAAGAGTTCCTAGTTTTTTCTAAGATACTTAAATTCCAATATTTGAAAGGAAGTTCACATAAAACACTCCCTCGACTGTTGCCTTTGTTGCTTCAACTTTCTTGTAAAATTTGCATCCTATTTTGAACATCAATTTTACAAGGAAACAAGTACCAAGATTTAGTTGCTAAAACATCTCTATGTTCTGATTGATTAAAATAGATTATGAAACATTCATTTGGGAGGTAATAAAGAGTATTTGGATCCCCTCCCCCTTCCAATGTTTCCTTTACCATCTTTGTAATATTGAGCCCTTCCAAAGCTTTCCCCTGACTACACCATAAGGGTCTTTTTAGAAAAAAATGTCTCAACTTGAAACAACCATTAGTTTGCAACAAAACTAGGATGGAATCGTGGGCCAAGGAAATTACATCATAAGAGGAAGAGTTTTTGAGGGGTTTATTTTCTTCTTGATAAAGGGAAACAAGAGTATCAAATTGATTCAACCCGATTCAGATAAAGCCTTTTTGTCATCAATATTTGATTTGGCCTTATCGTTGTCCATGTTGCCAACTCTTCCCTCTCCACCATGTTCCACAACATTCCATTTATTTGCCAAATGGATATTATTGACAAGGTTCTCCTAATCATAGCCAAATATTTCTTTGCTCTTTCTGAGATGCTCTTAGGAAATCAAAGATAAGAAATCCAGGCTTATTTTCTCTTTGTTCTTCAAAAGTAGTGCCGAGTGTTAGAAGCACCGCCAATTTTTCCATAATGTTTTTATTCTTGGATGAGATCCCTTCATTTACTTTTTTTAGCTTTTCTATAAAAGTGGATCTCTTTCGTGAGGGGGCTTGATCAATCTTTCACAATGAGTTCATATTCTTCTTCCATACCCAATCATTTTCTCCTAGCTAGGTCCGATCTAAATTATCATCACCTATGTGTTCCTCTTCCTTTTTCTTCGGTTGAGCCATAGATTGTAGCCAGAGCATCAATGTTTGAATGTCATAAGATTCCTCCATGGCTTCATCACTAATAGAAACCTCTTCTTTTAAGGAAGAGTTAGAGTCGTTATCTATGTGACCTAAAGCATAGCCAGGAGCAAACTAGAAGCATATTGTGCCCTCACCTCTTGCACATTATCTTCTTATGGTTAGAAATTCCATTCTGTGATCCACATTCTTCTATAGCATAGCAAACCCCCTAGATGTCTGGGTAGAAATTTACACTTCCTTGACATTTTCCTTTTCCTTTTCTTCCAATCGAAATAGTAGACAATAAGAAATATTTGGGTAAACTACTAGTGCACCAAAATCCATCGGTTGAACTTATAAACCATACCTTCATCCATAACACAACAACAAATGGGTATGTGTTGTTATCCCCCAAACCACTGTCACAATGAGTGTTGGGGTCCATAAGAGGTAACTTGAGGCATTTTTCGCTTGTTACTCTTACACATTATATGTGAGTACACATCTCAATTGTTTCATCACTACCACTGCAATATTTTCACTCTCCCATAACTTTGAATTTCCTGTGCTCAAATCTCAAATAAAGAGATAAGGTGTGATGGCTTGAGGGCAAATAAGAAGCTAATTGAAAAAAAGCAATTTCATGGCAGCCAAAATAAATGAGAAATCAAAGGCTTGCTTCAATATTCTCTTCCCCAAATATGGATCCATTAGTGAGATCCAAAGCATCAAAAAATAAAAAAATCACACAGGTGACTCCAAAAGACTCTTATCGAAAACACTTTCGATTTGTAAATAGTTAAGAGCAAGGTTGAATCATCTCATAAGCACTTGCAAAATAAAAATAACCATTGGTAAACCAATCAGATTGAAATAAGTATTTCCCATTCCCTTCACTTCAAATATTAATTGCATAAAGACTATAACAAGATTTACCACTTCTCCTATGCACGAAACCACTGGATTGGGGTTGTAATTTCCCCCTTCCATACCCAATGTCCAATCTTCAATTTCAAAGCACTTATATAAAATATATAGTGTTGTTGGCAAGGAATCTTGCCACTCACCTCCAATAAACACCCATGAATAATTGTGCTAAGCCTTTTCCCCCTTCCACACCCAAACAAGGCCTTATACAATATGTGGGCATTTGAGCTTCAAGTTTTTTTAATACAATGAAAAGAAAGAATGCATAATTTACATTTTATATGTACTCTCTTCCATTCCTCATAGGCCACCCAACGAAACAAAAGGATGGAAACACCATAAGAGGAAAAGAGAAAATAGAACATCATGAAGATGCTTCCTAAAAGGACTTCAACTGGTTAAACATCATAATATTGAACATGCAACAACATATAAATTTACCAATGAAAAACTAGTTGGTTTTGGAATGATTTGTGGTGTGTAAGGAAGATTATAGGCACATCAAAACTGATGCCATTCCTTGGGTTGTACGGGCTTTGTTTTCTTCACTCTTCCACACTTTATTACTCCATTTTTCCTTCTTTGCCTTGGTAGCAACAAAAGTGACTTTTTTTTTTTGAAATGTTTTCAGCTCCTTGTATAATATTCTTCCTTCTTCCCTATTTATTTTTGAGAAGAGGAAGTTGTAGACATGAAGAACATACCCCTTCCATGATTCCATAGTTATTTAGGGAAGAAAATGAAGATCCAAACACATTCCTCTTGAAATTTAATATTCTATGTAGGAGTTATGACTACAAGACCGACTTGCAAAATTTGAAATTATTCCTTGCAACTTTGAAAGATGGAGCCTTAAATTGGTGTATGAGGCATTGGGGTGACACAATTCACCCCTGGAAAGAATTTAAAATTTCCTTTTTAAATAATTGGAGAGATTATCATAAAGTTGGAAAATTAAAGTGAAGAAATAATTAGGATGGCGTTGAAAGGAGTTGAATTTTTAGAGGATTACCCAGAAGGCTTCTCCTTAACTTGATGTAATGTCCCTTTTTATACTTTTCCACAAATATGAACTTTTATTATGATTACCAATTACTACTAGAACATTAACCTTATTACAAAACAACAACATGCAATATTGATCATGAAAGCCCACTTGAAACTTCACTAAAACACTTATTGTATTGAGATGAAAGCATACAAAATACCGATAATTAAGGTAACAAGATAATAAATTGCACATGCATACCATATCCAATTGAAATATTTATTTAAATGGGTTGGATGCACAAAATATTATGGTTTATACAATTGAATCATCAAATGGGTACTACAGAAAACCTTACACAATGTATGCAGCATGAAATCCAGGTATTTATTGTAATTATTCAATAGCAATGGCAATTACAAATGACGTTAAATAATTCTACGATAGTCTAAAGATGAGATGGCAAAAACAATTATGTCATACAACATATCGTACAACTATGGAAGGGTATTGCATTGTTGTAGGGAGGTGGTGTGGTGACGGCAAGTGGAACCCAACGCAATAGTCAACCACACAAAACAATTGTAGATGAATGAAACTCCATGCAACATAACCAATATGAGGGAAATGCCAACACAATAGTCTAAGGTTGTTTTCTAACTGGTATGGCAACAACAAGTTCCAAGACAATGAGTGGCAATTCCAGATGAGGTACAACAACTTCCCAAGGATACACAACAGTGATTAAAACACTCCAAATCTTCACAAAAAAAATAAAGTTTGATAATAATCTTCAATCATATTGAAACTGGAATTTGATCATGATTTTCAAGCACAATTATGATTTTTGGATAGAATCATCTTAATGGGTTAAAGATTTTTCATCCTCAACACTTGTATATTAGAGGGTTTTCATCCTCAAATGAAAATATTGAACGCAATGGCTCAAGCTCTAGATTAGGGATTTAATTCCAAAGATGAATAATGAATAATAATTATTTTAAGCCCAACTCATTTTTTAACTTTCTTTTTCTAACGTTACCTTAAAAGTATTTGAAAATATTTTAAAGAAAACATTACTTTTCATCCACTTAATAATAATTATATTTTTACTTTTTTTAATAATGTTAATACCTTAGTGTTATTTTTATATTATAAAATAAAAGTGACTTAGGACAACTTAAAGCACTATAATTAGTTATTTCCACAATTAAATATTTGAAAAGGAGACATGACAGTCCATCTTTCTCAAAATTGCTTGTCCTCAAGCAATTGCAAGTTTAAATATTTAAATTATCCTCAATTGACCATGTTTGTAATACCTAGATCCTAATTCACCCTCAGGAACTAGCAAGTCCAGATGGCCCCTTCTGAGATTGCACCCTTCATGCCTACATTAGATGCTTTTTGTTTGCAATCCTTGGTTGCCTTACAGAATGTGAAATTGTTATGTAAATTAGAATTCATGAAGTCAAATTGATTGTGAAATTCATGTTGTAAATCATAATTCTATTTTCCTTGAGAATCACATGGCCACCTTTGTTTTTCATGTTCCTTTGTAATGAAAGTGCTTAATGAAGATTCAAATTCACCTACAAATGGTTTGTTGCTTATACTTAATACCTAGAACAATGATTTATTTACCCTATGAAATCCGACTTCTGCAATTTCTCTTTTGTGAATCTTGGCATGGCTAACATGTTTAGACCTTGAACCCAAACTTATGAGGTGTTGGTTTCCTTCACCTAGCTGTGATCCTGGGTAAAAATAACTTATTCAAAAAATTGTGAATATCAAAATGGTGTTTATCCAACTTACCATGCAATGAGAAGGTACAAATGCCTTCTAAAGCCAAGCATCTGGCTATCCCTGCTACTTGTCCTTTACAAAATGAACTCTCCATCCTCTAGGGTGTGACAATTGTAAGGGATCCATTTGTAATACCTTGGAGCACTCTCTTTTCTTTTTTATTTGAATTTCAACTCCATAGTCTGACATTTTTATGTGAATTACCTAACAGAATGTAACAATTGCACCCCAAATACCATATTTGTTTCTCCTATGCCCACAATATAGAAGTCATCACGCACCCTATGTCTACCAAGTGTAATCTACAACTACTGAATTCTCTTGGTGCAAAGAATAGTAAAACCATCAAGCACAATAACATTGAACCCATTAAAGTCCTAGGTCTTCAAATCTCTTCTAGCTACCAATCCCTCATCTATGAAGTTGTGGGTTGCCCCACTATCAATCAACATTATGAATTTATGACCATGCAAAATTCCATGGACTATAAAAGAATGATATCTGGGTGTACCAAAAAGTGCAGTAAGGGTGCCTCTTAAAATAAGTGTGGCAAGGTTGCCTCCAGAAATATCTCCTTCATCCCTTCTTTCAAGTTATAGTTCTCTCACTTTAATTTATGGTTCAAGTTCCTCTGCTACTAATTCATCATCTGATATCACCTTTATGTAATATCCTTGACTTCACCCAAAACATCTGTGACAATGTTCTCATGGATCCTTGCAAGAGAAGCATAATTTCCTTCTGCTAAGATCGATTCTAGTCTCTACATATTTACTTGATCTCAGTGGCAACTCTTTATCTTGAGAAACTTCTTGCTGAAATGGTGTCTTTTGCTGCCCAACAGGTGGTGTCTCTTGCTGCCCAACATGTGATGTCTTTGAAAAGAACTTGTTCGTGGGTGTCGAAAGTTCCAAGTTTAAATCCCTCTTAATAGCTTCTTGGAAAGACATAGGTTCAAAGGCTTTTACCAAACCCTTAAGTGATTCAGTTACATCATGAATTATAACTAGTAATCTCTGGAATTATGCAATATAGTTGTCCATGGTTCCAGATTGCTTACGCTGAGCTATTTTCTTGAAGTGAATCTTGCGATTTTTTTAATCAAATCTTTCTATCAATCTCTTGCTAAATTATTACAATGTGGAAATAGATTTGTGCCCTTGGGTGATCATACCATTATACCACCACTCATGTGCTACTCCTTCCAAGTGGAGGGTAACAAATTTGGTGCCTCTTCATACATCGGATTCAGTGAGAGAGGTGTTTAGCTTCTGTAATCAAGACTGGGGAAAACATTTATTGGATCCATCATAAGGTGGAGTAGTAATCTTGCCCAAACGCTTTTGGATATCTCTATGCCGATGTTTTGAGGGTTGATCTCACTGAGTTCTTCCTCTCCTAGAACTGTTCTTCATTCTTAAATCACAAAACTCTCCAAAAGTCAATGCATCATGTACTGCATGGTTGAGTTTTGCATATTCCTCATGATATGTTGCAATGTCAATTACCTATGCAAGGTTGTTGATGCTGAACTTCTTCTGGTTGTTGTTCTCTTTACATAAATTTTTCTCTGAATGTTTTGAAAGGAGGGAGAATTGAGGCCCATTCATTCGCTGAGGAGTTTCATTTTCCTTGATTTCTTTTATTCGGGTTAATACCCTATATAGCTTAGACTAGCTTTGACATGGATTTATGTAAATAATTGATTTCATCCAATGAAATCTTCTTTTCTTTGTCACCCATGTCTTCTTCCTCTATCTCAGTTTGTTGAACTTTTCTTCTTTCTATTTGATAGTATCTTAATTCTCTTTCCCTAATACCACCAGCATGCATGTGATATTAGCATATGATTGCATACAGATATTAACTTTTCCAATAGGCTAGCAAGAGCAAGGCTCTGATACCACTATAATGTCCCTTTTTATAGTTTTCCACAAATATGAACTTTTATTGTGATTCTTTTTTATTACTGGAACATAAATATTACTACCAGACAACATGCAATATTGATATTGAAAGCCCACTTGAAACTTCACTAAAGCTCTTATTATAGTGAGAAGAAAATATACAAAATACTGATAATGAAGGTAACAAAATAATAAATTGCACATGCAATATTAAAATACCATATCCAACTGAAATTTTTATTTAAATGGACTATATCCACAAAACACTAGGGTTTATACAATTGAATCATCAAAGAGGTCTTGCAGAAAACATTGCATAATTTATGCACCATGGAATCAAGGTATTTATTGTAATTATTCAATAGCAAATGCACATACAAACACTATTGAACAATTGTATAATAGTCTAAAGATGATGTGACAACAACAATTATGGCATAAAACAAATCATACAAGTATGGAGGAGTCTTGCATTGTTGGAGGTAAGTGGTGTGATGACACCAAGAAGTAAAACGAAATTTGAGCAGTTGTCTATATCATCAGGCCATAGCACTAGATGGATTGGAACCCAACATAAACATCAACTACGCAACATAGTTGTAAATAGATTAAACTCCACACAACACAACTAATAAGAGAGAAAACTCAACAAAACAATCTAGGGCTATTTTCTGACTGGTATGGCAACATCAGTCTTCAAAGCAATGAATGACTTTAGGCAAAGTGAAGGAAAGACGCATAATCTCAACAATATGAATATCTTTTGATATGTACAAACTATGTTACTAAGTGCGTTGAGGCGAAGCAAAGGAAAGAAGCATGAGATAAACAAGTAGCTATCTTTCTAAATGAATAAATTCTCATTTATTTTGGTGTTAATAAGAGAGTCACTAATACAGAGAACAATAAATTTTATCCACATCATAAAATGCATGTGAGGCCTTCCTCGATTATGAAATTTTGTCACAGAGAAATGATATTGTAATCACCCAAAAAAAGATTGATCTTTGTGTATCATTGTCAACATTGCCTTTATCTTATGTGTATAATATCGTGTACATGTAACAAGATATTTTGAAATTAAGTAAGCATGATCATATGTATTAAAAATGTTAGTTTTGTTTGTTTCATGTTGTTTGAGATGGTTATTATGAAATTCTGACAATGCATTTATAAGTGGTTTTCAATAATGTTCAGCGTTTGAGAATGTAACAAAAAACATTAATGGTCACAACTAATAAATCATTACAAATTATTTTTTCTTGAGTTATAAATAATTTGGTGATATTTGTATTTTTTTGAAATTGATATATCCAATATCAGATTTCAATAGTTTTTTTAGATTCGATCTATACTTGACTTCTTTTGTTAGAAGCTTTGTGTTGTAATTTCCATTGAACAATTTTAGCATATGAAAATCTAGTTATGTTTTCGTTGCATGGCTCACCATAAAAAGGGCTGGGAAGTTCATTTGCTCTATACACTTGTCTTTAAAAATTTCAAGTGGTTGTTGGTACTCTAGTGGTGCGACTTGGATAAGTTTATCTTGTAGATCATGAATGCATATCGATGTTGTGAATCCATGCAACATGGTTGAAGTGAGAACACTATCTTATTCGCTTCTTTTGTTACTTATCGATGTCTCTATTATGTACGGTTTCATGGTGTCATTAATATGTAATAATTATATATAATCTTGTACAATTTTTACATTTTATGATTGATACAATTTTATCTTACACAATTAATTTAAAGCAAGTATGATTATGTTTGGGTGAACCCTTCTTTTTTGGTATGTGTTTTTATGTTCTAATTTGCTCTTTACTTTAATAGTGATTGTTGATGTTTCATTTGTTGAGTATGGAAATGTTTTTTGTATTATGTCAGTGTTTGATGACACGTTGATGATTGCCCTAGATAAGTCAATCTATGATTTTTTATATCCTAGTTTCTTGATTTGTGAAAAAGTAATTCACAATGAAACAAGATGCTCTTCAAGATCTGTTAGCATTTTAACATATGTTAAAGACATGTTCAAAGGTGTGTAGGAGATGCAAATTTTGGAACAATCTCATTTTTTAATGAAGTATTAGGTCTAATGTATATTTTATTTATCTTTGTCAATTTCACATATGTTTCTTTTTCTGATTACTTAAAATCTATAATGTTATAATTGAAGTCCAATTGGATGCACATTAAACACGCATGTTTTGATGCATCTCATATGTCTTTTACAAATTTATTTGTTGCATTGATTTCTTTGTAATGTGCAATACATGTTAAGACATGGAAAAATGTTATCGATGTTTAACTCAATGCATTGTCTATGTTCTCTTAAATGTCTTGTATATATCATCTTGTATTTTTTTTCATATTTTGTTTAATTTATTTGAAAGTTCAAAAAGGCATTGTACCTATGTTGTTAAATTCTATTTATTTCCTATTACAATTACGAACAATTATTGCATTATAACAATTTTTGGTTAATGGGTCATAGTAAATATGGTTTGTATTTGTTTTGAAGAGGATTATGTTATAACTATTTGCAGGTTTTAAAGAATAGTTGTACATCTTCACTCTACATGTACTAGCAGCGGACCAAATATGAATCTCTACATTTAGAACTATAGATATCCACTCATAGCAAAAATCACCTCCTTTAGTTTTGTTTTCGTTAAAGTGCTTTCCTAAGTTTACAATATTTGTCTACCATCTTGAAATTCTACTCGTGTTTTGTATAAGTTGGGTCTTAACTTGATTTTTTTTGTAGCATAACATTTTTTAATTTTTGCACAATATTGCATTAAAAAATGACTGTGCAAGATAGTGACATAAACATTCTATGACGAATTCTAAATCTGTCAATTGGCAAATTGAATTGATCAACAAGTTTCCATAATTAGAAGTGCACAAAGCAAGCCTATACAAATTATTGATTTTTAATTTTGGCAAAAATGGTTAGCCAATATGGCTCCAGTTGTTTGCACATATTATACAATCGAATGTGTCGATAACATAACATATTGATTATTTTTTTATAGTATAGCAACTCATAATGGCCACAAATAGGATTTGTATAGTAAAACAATAAGGAGTATGAATTTTTTTGACATTATTAATTAAATCAAAGCCAATTGTTTTTCCTTGTATAGGACCATATGCATATTTGTATGTTGAGCCATCTAGCTAGCCAATGTATGCACATAAACTAGTTTCATCATTAGGGTAAGTAGATGATGCAGATGCTTATATTCTACAAAAATATGTTTTAATGTCATGTATTCCATGGAATATGTACATTTTACAAGGATCTAATTCTAGTTCATACGATTTTAATTAGAATTGGATCACGAATATGTAATTGATTTAAGAAATGGTCAATTATTTTGTTTCTTAGTTCTAAGGGTGTATATTGAAAATATAATACCACATGGAATGTATTGAATAGACAATCATCAACACTATAGTTAAATGCTACAGCACGAAAAATATAATGTTCAACCAAAGCATGGTCAATGTTATTGTATTGTGTATTTTTTTGGGGTTTATGGTTCTCTACAATTATTGGTTTCTTCGATGTTTCATTATTTCTCCTCTTGCATTATTTCAACCAAAGCATGGTCAATGTTATTGTATTGTGTATTTTTTTTGGTTCATAGTTCTCTACAATCGTTGGTTTCTTCGATGTTTCATTGGTTTTATGAACAAAAAAAGACTATAGATATATGACAATGTACATACCTTCAATTTATTGATACGGTGTGTTGGTTTTTAGAATAATTGGCTATTACAACCTCTAGAGACGACACTATAACAACCTATTTTAAAGCCCTATATATAGTAACAACACTATTTTTTTGTTATTTTTAAAAATTCACATTCGTTAAGGATATTGAAAAAAAGCATAATTATATATTTGTTATATAATTGAGACTATGATTGATTCACTATATCTAGAAAATTTTCCCAGACATTATATAGAACTAGTTATAATCATTGACCTTTTCGCACTTGTTACACAAGGTCAAGTTGTTCAAAGCAGTAATAAGATGCAAATTAATTTGACTTAGAGATTAACTTCATAGAGAGCTGAAAGTAAAGTTCATGAAATAATATACAAAGACGTGAATTGAACATAGTTAAATGGTAACAAAGCAAACTAAAAAGTAGTATCGTAAGTACATGGATTTATTTACAAGGCAAGAGTAAAATAAATGGTGTAGATGGATTAATTTGTTTCATGTACAAGGTCATTGTGGCGATGTCATGAATATATCAAACACAATTTTTTACTTGAAATTGTATTTAATTTTTAATATAGTTGGCACATAGGAATAGATGTCATGTGATTGACACATATATTGTAAGTCTCTATACCAATTAATAAGGTGGATTAAATTATATTTATTGGATTAAATATGACAACAATAACTAGTTTAATAAGTGGTTTCAACAATTATTGAAACACAAAAAAGATACATTCAAAAATATTGGACAATCACTGAATGGCAAGGATGTAGGTAACATTAACTAAATATTTACATTGCTCATTTTCTTTGTTATCTATTTAGTGAAGTGGAGCGACATTCGATCATGTTTATAAGTACATGGATCACTAAATTAATTTTGTTGAAATATAATCTATGGAAGTATAAAGTTTTAATTGTATTTTATATTAAAAAAAAAATAGAACATTCAAATATTGTACCCTATCTTGACAAAGACTGAAAACAAAGTACATGTATTTTTTATTAAAGAACCTTTTAAAAATAACGTGCATCTACATTTTCAACATAACCTAACTTTAACTATAACCCATACATATTAGAAGTGTAATAAAAGGAGTAAATGAGTATAAGGAATGACTATCGTTTTGAATTCACAAGGGATTAAATATGATTATTTTTGAACATAAAGTAATTCTAAACTTAGTTTACCTAGTTAAATAATTGAATTTAGAGTGAATCGATAATATATTATTTAATAAATTTGAAAAAATAAACTATATAACTAACTTGACAAAATAATTCAATTAGCTCATAAAATATCTACCATATTTAACCTAGAAATTTAGATTTAAGTAATAGACATGTGCATCATAAATAAGTAATTGACATTTGCATCATAAATAAGGAAACATTGTAGAAATTATTTGATTACGAACTTAAAAATTTTATATAGGTTATGTGGAAGTTTTTAATTAACACTTGAAATGTGGTGACAACATAGTTATAGTAAACTCGCATTCTCGATCAAGATGTCTTATATAGAAAGTCACAATTAATATAGCCATTATGATATACTAAAGGAAACAATTTGCTTTAATTTTTTATTAAACTCTGCCTATTGGGTCGATCAAAATTTACTATTTTTTCATGCATAATTTTTTTTTTGTAATTTTGTAATTGTTAAGTTGTGCATTTGTTTAACAAAATAGAAAAAATGGTATTTATATATGTTTTGATTGGTCAAAACAATTAACATGTTAATTATAGACAGATTAGTGATGTCACCAACAACGACCTCATGCATGCACAGGTACGGGAGTAGGGATCAAGTATTCTATGTGGAAATCTGTTAAGAGGATATGAGATTCTGCAAAACTATTTCAAGAGTTACATGGCATAATGGTTGGAGTATCAATTGCATGCATTTACAATAAACTTGCACAGAAAATAATTTAGTGTATATGTACAATCTACTCTAAAGTAAAAAAATGTGTTCAATTGCAATAAACATACACAAAAAATCACTTAATGCATATGTATAATTAACTTTCAAGTATAAATTTGTGTTTGGAGACTCTTAAGTCCCTGGGATGTTACTACATGGCAACATCTTGTGGATTTAGAAAATTGGAGGACCTAACATTACAGAGTCCCTCGTTGAAATATTGGCAAGTAGGGCTCGACTCTAAAGTGTCAAAGACCTCGAGGCCTCGAGATCATCCCACGTGTTTCCATGGTGGGGCTTTAGAAATTATGGGAAGCCAAAGTATAGAAAAACCTCGAGAATCCAACATTCATTTGACTAGGGAAATCCCTAGGGTGCCCAAAAAGCTCCCAAATGGAAGCATCCCGACACCGGAGACCCAAGGTACTCAATATTACCCAGACCCTCAGGTTCTTGAGATGTTGTCATGTGGTAGCATCCTGAGCACTAAGGCACTAGGAGGAATTGCCTATTTAGAGACTTTCGAATGTTCAGAATGTTACCATGTGGAAGCATGTCAGGCACTCGAGTGCTGGGAAAGCTTGACTCTACCAAGTCCTTAAGTTTTTGAGATGCTGCCATATGGCATCATATTGCGAGCTCGAGTACTTGAAGGACTCGACTCCAAAGCATTGAGGACCCTGGGTCCTTGAGACAGTGTCATGTGACACAATGGTGGGGCTATGGGGCCCTCTGAAAACCAATGCACAAAGAAGTCAAGACCATCAAGTGTTTGTGATGCTGCCAGATGGTAGCATATTGGGCACTCTAATGCCCATAGGACTTTGATGGAATGTGGCCACATGAAAGTTTTGAACTAGGAATTTGACTTAAGAAAGGATGGTTAGTATCGTGTTAATTTCAAAATGAAAACAAAATGAAAAAATCATACTAATATAACATAACTAAATTGACATGGTAACATTAATTGTAATGGCTTTTGGAATCATTTGTGCATTATAAATTTGCATTATCAAGACTGAGAAATGATGTGGTAAGGCTTCTTATTTATAGATTTTTTAGAATATATAGAATCACTTTGAATCATTCATCATGAGATTGAAATGTGTGGTTGAAGATTAATTGAATTTTTGGAATTGAGATTATAGTTATGCTCATCATGACATTAGAAGAAGGGGCAATTAAGAGACATGGAGGGCATCACGGAAGGCATTAATGAGACGTGGAGGGCATGAATCCTGATATTTATGACATTTATGATCTAGAAATGTCTTTTCAAGAAATGAGTCACCTAATAATGCAAATATTCAATATTCATTTCTAAAACTAAGTATTCAATAAGTTTCCATGAAATTCTTAATTAGGCTTTGATTTGGATTAATTAGCTCTTAAGCATGATTAAGCACTTTGTGCACAAATTACTCAAATTGATTACAATGCTTTGTTATTGGTCTAAAATTTAACTAGATTAGAATTAGAAGTCAATGTCAGATGTGTTGGAATCGTTATCCTGTTTAAGATGTTACTGATAATAAATAATAAAGCATGCGTCTTGTGCAAGAGATTTTATAGAGAAGATCAATCCAGAGCACTGAGGTGCAAATTTGATATTTTGACTCGAAATGATTTGATCAAAGTTAGCTGGTCCATAAATTGTATTGCTCCATTTAGGGATTCTTTGGCCAAAATCGACACTTGAATATGTCAATTTCATATCATTTAGCGTGTTTTAGTGTTTTGAAGCCAAACTATACATTTTGAATGAAAATTGGCTAAAACCCTAATTAGAAGATATTGGTGGCCAAATTTAGGTGCCTACAGTTTGCTTTTATTTGAGAAGACATTGCAAGATATAAGCACAGTAACGTTTTTTCAAAGAATGAAAATGCCCTATATACCTACAACTGCAATGATAAACTAATTGTATGACGCCCCTTCGAGGGAACGATTGGCACAAGTAAGACGACAAACGATCCCTAAAAAAAAGAAGCGAAAAGAGGGGATCAAAAAGAGGAAAGATGATGGGGTGAAAAAGCAATGATATTGAAAAAGTAGTCAGTCATTGAGAATGCAAGTGGGACAATGTACAATGGTTTGTCCAAAGATGGTCATAATCATTGAGAAGATGGAGTTGGCCCTGTTAGGACAGATAAACAAGATAATAACATGCCCTTATATGGGTAGAAAAAGTAAAGTGGTGATAACATAATGATTTGCCCAAAGACAGTTATAATCAATAAGAAATGCAGGTGAGACGGTATGCAATGATTTGCCCATAGACGATTATAATCATTGGACTTCGATTATGGGAAACATGATAAACTTGGTCAAGGATGATGATAACTTAACACAGAGGGTAATGATGAATTGGAACAACCTACTAATAGGGAGATGTTTGTCCAAACTAATAAAGATTGAAAATCTTTCATGTTTAATTACTCTGTTTGGAATAGGATTAGAATGGAATCAGGATGTCCATGCCAAAGAAATGCTGCTATTGTTGAATAAACTTCTTGAATCTTAGGTTTGTTGTAGCACTTGTCGATAGGCATCATGGTATAACATCATGAGGACTTGGTCGAAATGTGCATAAATACTAACTCTCGTAATCCAATACTCAATAGAAAGCAATGCACCAATAATAGAAATCATGATGACAATGTAAACATATGAATATGGATGGATTCAAGTTGAAGTGTGGCTAAGGAATCACCCAATGAACACATATAAATTGAATCACGACAACAATGCTGAAAGCAAACAAATAAGAACACAAACAAAACAAAACAAGTAGAAACAAACAAACAATGCAATAGAAATCATATGAACATTGCCCTTAGAAAATAGGTGATAAATGAACAAATTAACAAAATAAGAGAATAGAAGGAAAGAAATGGGGTGGTCGAGCTGTCTCCATATGCACTAGACAAGTGGACACTACCTGCATAATTCCATAGATGTAATATCCAATAAATTTTTTTAGGACAAATATACTTGTCCCAAGGAATGGGAAGAATGTGATAACTGAGGAAAACAAATAGAATATATGTGATAGAAGAAGAGGAATGGTTTTGCAAAATGCCAAGTACATGAGAGAAAAGTCCAAAAAAGATGGGGAAACTAAGTGACAAAAAATTTACTTGTAACTTAGTAAGGGTTCACAAAATCCTTAAGGAAAAGAAATGGTTAATTTTTTTGTTCTTTTCTAACAAAATTTCAAATATTTTGGGAATTGTTTTGGAGTATCTCAATTCAATCGAGAATGATGAGACACTAAATGGTTCAAGCTCACAAAACAACAAACATGTTTAAATTAAAATTGCTCACAAAATGGTCAGAACGTTCAAACTTAAGTTACTCGTAAAATGATGAGAGCATGGTTTAGGTTGATCACAAAATGATGAGAGCATTCAAACTTAAGTTACTCACAAAATAGCAAGAGCGTTCAAACTTAGGTTGCTCACAAAATGATGAGAGTGTTCAAACTTAGGTTGCTCGTGAAATGATGAGAGCATTCAAACTTAAGTTGTTCGCAAAATGGTGAGAGCATGGCTTAGGTTGCTTGCAAAACCATGAAAGCATGGTGGGAAGGGTGACTAAGTGGACCTCAATAAATAGTGAGCGCTGCTTACATAGTCCTAGAGTAGGACCTCTAGTCACTATAGTTATGCCCTATAGTGGAATAATTCGGCTCTACAGTGGAAGAATTCAACTAGTGTAACAGTCAATTCAAATAAAATAGACACAGTTGGTAAAAAAATAAAGTATGACATAAGAAGTGATGAGTTGGTATGTCAAGGCTTAATAAACAAATATTGCCTCTAGTTTTTCCATAAGCAGTTATAAGTAGGACACAATGGCATGGATCAATGGTACTAATTTGCCCAAAGGTGGTTATAATTAGTAAGAAGACTAGTGATAAGAAAGGAATAACAAATGAAGGATGCAACTACCGAAACTTCTATAAAACTACTCAAAAATACGATCTCTGACTAAAGTATGTGAACTAATTAATGAAACTAATAAGATCCCTTGATGCTGAAAATGCATAACGAATGACAAAAACCAAGGTGAAACAAGCTAGACTCTAGAACACAGTGGGTTAAAAGATTAGAAGCAGAAAGTGGATACGGCTAAGAGGATGGATAAGGATGATATTTGTATATAGAATAATAGTGATAAAATGACAACTAAAATGGTCTTTACAACTAATGTTTTAATGGTCAAACATAGTACCATTTGAGATGAATAATATTCATCGGCTTAGGAAGTTCATCTCTGTCTTGTGTGGCGAGTATGTATACTCTTGATCCATAATCTACAGTAATGATGAAAGGCTCTATCCAGTTTGGTTTGAATTTTTCTTTATGCTTCTTCTCAATCGTGGTATTTTTTTGGTTTTCTTTAACAAGATCACCAAGTTCAAATGTTCTATACTTAACACATCGATTATAGTGTCCTTTGAGTCAGTTCTAATATGCTTGAATATTGTTGAGCGTAGTTGTACATTTCTTATCAAGTAAGTCTAGCTCTTGCAGGCGAGCTACTCGATAGCCATGATCATCTAGGACATGTTTAAAAGAGATGTGCAATGAAGGTAATTCGACCTCAATGGGAAGGATGGCCTCAGTACCATAAACAAGTGAGTATGGAGTGGCTCTTGTGGGGGTACAATGATTGGTACAATATGCGTAAAGGGTAGACAATATCTATAAGTGCCAATCACAATCGGTAGCTTTGACAATTTTTTTGAGAATATTGACAATGGTTTTGTTCGATGTTTTAGCTTGAGAAGTACCTTGAGCGTATTATGCGATATAAAAATGTTCTGTGATGTTATATTCAGTACATAGCTGGTCTACATCCTTAGTCTTGAATGATCCTCTATTATTAGATATAATGTTAGAAGGGATACCGTAGCGGCCAATGAGATGGTTGAAGATGAATTTGAAAATTTGTTTTCCAATCACGTGAGGGGTATAGCTTCAACCAACTTAATAAAAAACTCAATGTTGATAAGAATATGTTTATAGCCATCAGATGAAGTGGGGTTGATCTTCTCAATGAGGTCAAGTCCTTATGTAAAAAATGGTCATGGTGTCTGTTGGGTCAATATTTTGTCAGCCAGCTAATTGGTGACCAAAATAGTTCCTATCACCATAACATAGGGAGATTGGTCGTCCAATGTTGCAGGTTTACCACATCTAAAAGGGTCAAATCTCTCTTCTCATCAAGGAGAGGTTCCTTATTAAATATGCGAAGGCTATATACTATATATAAGTAGAAAGTGAGACACGGGTGGGATAAACCATCCATCTCTCTTCTTTCAGAGATGATGTTAATAAATAGAAGAAAAATTCTAGGTGATTGGTGAAGGTACTTCTCTTATTTCAGAAGTAACATTCAATCAAGAGCCAGATCCCTTTCTGGATAGTAGAAATTTTGGGGAAGCGACAGAAGACACTTCTATTCTTTCAGAAGTGCTTGTTCTTGCAAACAACATGAATCTTTCTGATAGGATAAGTAACAGGGTGCTAAGGGCGTAGTAACCAACAATCTAAGGTGTAGCACAAAGTCTCCACCTTGACTATGCAAGAGTGAGATACGAAGAACAATGGGGCCACAAAGTCGTCACAAAGCCTTTTACACAGAAATAGAAAAGAAAAACACACACTGAAGACAATTATGACAACACAAAGTCTAAAAGTAGTTGGCTTCAGAACACCTTCATTATCACCTCCACTAATTCTACTTGTTAAATTAAATAAACAAGAACACATTCATAAGACAAACATAAGAACAATCTCTTAAAATGGTACAAACTATACAACACAAAGTCTACGAATCACTTGCTTTTTCATTCAGATAAAATAATATGAAATACAATCTGAGCTCAAAGTCTCAGTATTCGCCTTTTAATTTGGGTAGAGTTTTTCTTCTGTATTCGAGAAAATCTCCTTAAAACAATAAAAGAGATTACAATATATAGCAGCCAAAAAAGACTTGGCGCTTTTATCCATAGAACGGTGCATGTTGTGCATTCAAATGCCTTAAATGTATTTCTAGGTTTGTCAAAGGACTGCATTGGAAACATGGCAGTTGTCTTAACTATGGTATGCCATTTCATCCCATATGTCTTCTCCCGAGTCTGGATCATCTGGTATGTCCCCTCTGACATCTGCACAGTTGTCCATTTTGTCTTTCCTTCATGAAAGGAAAAATAAGCCGCGTCTTTAATTTGCAAGCCAAAATACTTGTTTAGTGGACTATTCCACCTACTGAAATTACTTATGCATAGATATTTCAGGGTTTTCCTTTTTCTGCTTTTGTTTTTTCCAATTTTGTGTCTTGCAGCTGCGATTTGAGCTATCGTGTTATCTTTTGGTCAGTCGATTGGTTCTTTCTTTAAATTTCACGCTTTATTTGAATTTCCATAGATATTTCTTTACTATAAATTTAACGTTCGCGGGACCATCAATGGTCGCCAGTTGTTTGAACCATGTTGAACCTTGAACCTGTGAACCTATGAAAGTTCATTGGCTCATTGGTTCATTATGTCTCTTTTGTTCTATCACTTCCTAGTTCAATCGCTTTCTCGCTCCTTGGTTGAACCATCCGTTGAACCACCTATTTGTTGTTTTTTCCTTAACTGAGGCCGCCCTTGAACCTTTGAACCTATGAACCATTGAACTTTGAACTCTTTCGATTCAAGGTTCAATCGGTTCATCGGTTCATTTAGTGTCTCATTCAACTATTGCTTCCTTTATCTAAGTCCCTCTGAGGCCCTGAAATATTGAATCTTTGAACCAGTTGAACCATTTGGTTCAAGGTTCAACGGTTCCATCCTTGTTCTTTGAAAACCTTCTTTGTCTAAGTTTTTTGAAGGCTCTCTTCTATGTCTTCAAGTGTCCCCCGCAAGGGTACCTACCCTTTGAGATTATTTTTGGCGGACTTTAGGCTTCAACTTTCCTGGTGGGTTCTTGCTTCTTCGACGGGCTTTTGGCTCTTGGGATTTTTTCGTCGGGCTTTTCCTTCAGACAAAAAGGCCAAAAGAAAGCTTCTTTTCCTTAGCCGTTTGTTCCTTTCAATTTCTTCGGGCTTTCTTCCCGAGTGAATTCTTTCGGCCTTCTTCACTTAATCATTTCCATTAGACAAAAAATTTGAAAAAATTGTTCCTTTTGAGCCTTTGAACAAATTCGAAAGAATTAATCTTTTCTTTGACCTTCGAACCAATGTTGCCTGCCCTCCACAAGGGCACTTATCTCTTTGGCTTTGGGGCAGCCCCTTGAACCCACCGATTGAACCAACTTTGGTTTAACGGTTCAATCGGTTCATTTTTCGTTATTTGGCTAATTGTTTTTTATCGTTTGCACCAAGTGCGTTGAACCAATTGGTCATTGAACTCGTTGAACTCGCCTAAGTGTTGAGAGCTTGCTTCTTCCCTGTAGAGTCAATAGAAATCACCCTATGAAGCCCGTAGAACTTGGCCTGTAGAGTCCGTAGTTTTTTTTCTTATAGAGTCCGTAGATTCAAGTCTGCAGAGTCCATAGATTTTCTTCCTATTGAGTCTGTAGATTCAAGCCTACAGAGTCCATAGATTTTCTTCCTGTAGAGTCCGTAGATTCAAGCCTACAGAGTTGTAGATTCAAGCCTACAGAGTCCATAGATTTTCTTCCTGTAGAGTCCGTAGATTCAAGCCTACAGAGTCTGTAGATTCAAGCCTGCAGAGTCCATAGATTTCTGAAAAGCTTGAAAAATGAGGAATTCGAATGCTCAGAACAAATTTCAAAAAAGGAAGAGACAATTTTGGTCCTTCAGGGCCCAAAATAGTTCATATGTTGTCCCATAAATGAGTGATATTTTTGAGGGACAATCGCTGGCTCCAGTTAGGAAACTTTCCTCAGTTGAAAACTTGGAACAGTTGAGGGGAGTAGAAACTAGAATCTCAATTGCCTTGAAGTGTGCCATTGGGCTATGGAGTCATGCTACCCAAAAAGGAAGGCTTCAAAAAATGAAAACGAAAAAGAAAAGCACAAAACAGAACCAAAGATTATACAAGTGTACATATGTACAGGTGAACTTATTCGACACTTCAAGAATTGAAGTGATTCAAACGCTACCCATTGTGAGACAATGAAAATGGCGTTTCATCCTGATAAACCAGCAAGAAAGCATTTTGTCGCTAGAATCGGTGACGGGCAAATGGAAATCGCCACCAGGAAACCAATTTTTTGTGTCTTCCTCTTGGCTTTTTCTTCTTCTTGCCCCATGGCGGGATGTGGTCTTCAAACTGAAAGCCATAACTCCTTGCTCTCTCTGTGAAGAGTTCCTTTTGGTGACTTTAGAGTACAGCAGTATGGTCCACCACCATAGCTTGTTGTTTTATTGGTTCAGTCCAACACATGCTTTGATTGTCAGCGTCAAACTCTTGACAAACCATTAGCTCAGCATCTCCTTTGGTGTGAACGAGTTTGATCTCTTCATCCTGAGCAGTCTTCAATCTGAGCAACAAAGATCCGCATCCAGCATGAGTGGAAGAATTGTTACCATCATATTCCAGGATCTAAGCATCATCAGAAGCTGATCTTTTATCATATTTCTTTTCATTGGAGATGGAAGATCCTTCTTGATTTGTATTGTGCCATACCAATTCTTCTGATGTCTTGTTTGGATCAAATCTTGGATTGCCAACTACAGGGCTTTCATCAGCTGAGACATAAGCATCCTCTGTGGTCAAGAAGTAATTACTCCTACCTGATGGCTCAAACAGAATTTGAGCTGCAGGGGCTGACGTTTGGGTGACCACAATTTTTGCGTCAAATAGGTCCACACCTAGTTCACCAATGTCCAATTGCTCAGGATTGGCTTGCAGGGATTCAAACACAGTCATTTGAATTTTGGATTTTTTGACATGATCAATCATGCCAAATGACTGAGATGGACTTAGAAGAGAGGATGGGAGTTCATCTTTTTGGTTTTTGGGAGGGGGAGGACTGATCTGCGAAATTAAAGTAGAAGGTGCAGAGATGTTTGATGCACTTACTTTTTAGGCAATCACCAGGTCCTTCGATTGGAAAAGAAGAGGGGTTCTCTGCTCATCAATTGAGATTGCTAGTTGAGATCACTCCTCTGTCTTCTCTTTGTCGGCATGCTGGGCTGACTGATTCTCAGACCGGTTGAATACTGTGTATGATCTTTCGACTGCTTCACCTTCACTTCTAAGTTCATCTTGGTAATTCAAGAAATCAATGTGAGAGTTGCCCGCTGATTCTTCTTGATCCTCTGTGAAGACATCATCGTCATTTTCTTGCTCAAACTTAGGTTGGAAAGAGAAAGCATGTTATGTTTCTAGATATCTAACTGCTGAGTTGGTTGGAAGTGCTTCAAAGACAAGGTTCCTCTGTGGGAGAGGAAGACGATTTGGTTGCCCTTGATTCCTGGCGGCATTGCCTTGATATGGTTGATTTTGAAATGCCCTCCTTGGCATATCTCGATTAAGAGGAGCAGACATGCTTTGGGCCATTTGCCTTTTGAAAGCTAGCAATTCGTTTACCAGCTTTTGCACCATTTGATCATTGGTCGCTGAAGGTGGATACTCATAAGATGAAGAAGATTTACCTCTGTTAGGATCTCTCCTTATCTTTTCTGTCAAGATAAGGTCATCTTCTAGCTCAGTAGCCAAGTCTAGAGTAGCCTCAAGGTCTATGTGTCTAGCCCGTCTTAACAGAAAATTCACTTCAGGCAGCTGTGAGTTGATGAATAAACACTTGAGATTTTAAGGTGTCGACTGGGCAATCATGGGAATCTTGTGCCTCAGCTTGTCGAACCTAGCAATGAAGTCCCTCATAGGTTAATAGGGCTCCTACTTCATCTGCGTGAGCTGGGCTAGCAAGGCATATGTATTTTTTGTAGGCTTGAACCTTGCTTTGAACTTGAATTTAAGTGTGTCCTAGTCAGTCACTAATCTAGCTTGCAGATGGTAGAACCACTCTACAGCAGCACGTTGTAGGGTCTCCACAAAAATCTTGACTATCACGTCTTCAAATTTCACCCCTATCACACCATAGGCTATGCTGAAGGCTGCAATGTGTTCATCAGGGTGAACTCTCCCATCTCCAAAGAATTTGGAAAAGTTCTTTCTTGAGCTGCGTGGATGTTTATGTAGAGGTGGAGTCAAGTTGAGTGGGTCAAAAGAGTTACCCTAGGGGCCTCGAACTGCCATGATTTAATTATCAAAAATAGGGATAACAAATCTAGGTGGAGTGGCCAGCTTGCAAAACAAAATTAAAAAATGGCTGGCCCTGCTTTAGCTTGAGGCTTCAAATTGTGCATCTTTCCCAGCAGCTCTAGTTTGCAGACTAGATAAAATAACAAAAGTGGAGCAAGATGGTAAGGCTATAATGATAATGGGTAAGACATGGAATGGAGTCGCCAGAGTCTGTAATGGATAAGGGTTATAATGATTATGGGTAAGACACGTGATGTTTCAATTTGAAACTTGAGGTTTCAAATTGCACAAAATTACTGTCTTCAGCGGAGTAGCCAAAAATTGTTGGGTGAATATTTTATCTATCAGCTAACTGGTGACCAAAATAGTTCCTATCACCACAGCATAGGGAAATTGGTTGTCCAATGTTGCAAGTTTACCACATCCAAAGGGGACAAATCTCTCCTCTCATCAAGGAGAAGTTTTCTATTAAATATGTGGAGGCTATATACTATATATAAAAGCAGGAAAGTAAGACATAGGGGTGGGATAAGCCATTCATCTCTCTTTTTTCAGAGATGATGTTAACACACAGAAGAGAAATCTTGGGTGATTGGTGAAGGTACTTCTCTTCTTTTAGAAGTAACATTCAGCCAAGAGCTAGATCCCTCCCTGAATAGTAAAAATCCTGGTGAAACAACATAAGGCACTTTTCTTCTTTCAGAAGTGCTTGTTCTTGCAAACAACTGGGATCTTTCTAGTAAGATAAGTAATAGGGTGCCAAAGGCGTAATAACCAGCAATATAAGGTGTAGCACACAGTCTCCAATTTGACTGCCTAAGAGTGAGATACGAAGAACAATGGAGGCACAAAGTCATCCTAAGGCCCTTTACAAAGAAATAGAAAAGAAAAACACACACTAAAGATAACTATGACAGCGCAAAGTCTGAAATTAGTTGGCTTCAGGATGCCTTTTTTATCACCTCCACTAGTTTTGCTTGTTAAATTAAATAAACAAGAACACATTCAGAAGACAGACATAAGAACAATCTCTTAAAATAGTACAAGTTATGCATCACAAAGTCTGTGAATCACTTGCTTTTTCGTTCAGATAAAATAATATGAAATACAATCTGAGCTCAAAGTCTCAGTATTCGCCTTTCAATTTGGGCAAAGTTTTTTTCTGTATTTGGGAAGATCTCTTTAAAACAATAAAAGAGATTACAATATATAGCAGCCAAAAAAGACTTGGCACTTTTTTCCATAGAACGGCCTATGATGTGCATTTAATGTCTTGAATGCATTTTCAAGTTTGTCAAAGGACTGTGTTGAAAACAAGGCGGCTGTCTTAACTATGGCATGTTATTTCATCCCATATGTCTTCTCTCGAGTCTGGATCATCTACTCTATCTCCTCTGACATCTGCATTGCTGTCTATTTTGTCTTTACTTCATGGAAGGAAAAATAGGTCTCATCTTTAATTTGCAAGCCAAAATACCTACTTAGTGGACTATTCCACCTACTAAAATTACTTCTGCGCAGATATTTCAGGCTTTTCCCTCTTTCTGTTTTTGTCTTTTTCAGCTTTGTCTCTTGCAGCTATGATTTGAGCTATCGGGCTATCTTTTGGTCAGTCGCTTGGTTCTTCCTTTAAATTCTGTGCTTTATTTGAATTTCCACAGATATTTCTTTACTTTAAATTTGATGTTCGCGAGACTGTCAATGGTCGCCCGCTACTTGAACCATGTTGAACCTTGAACCTGTGAACCTATGAAAGTTCATTGGTTCATTGGTTTATTCTGTCTCTTTTGTTCCATCGCTTCCTGGTTCAATCACTTTTACGCTCCTTGGTTGAACCATCCGTTGAACCACCTGTTTGCTGCTTTTTCCCTTGACTGAGGCCACCCTTGAACCTTTGAACCTATGAACCATTAAACTTTGAACTCTTTTGGTTCAAGGTTCAATCGGTTCATCGATTCATTCTGTGTCTCGTTCAATCATTACTTTCTTTATCTTTCTAAGTCCCTCTGAGGCCCTGAAATATTGAACCTTTGAACCAGTTGAACCTGTTGAACCATTTGGTTCAGGGTTCAACGGTTCCATCCTTGTTCTTTGAAAACATTCTTTGTCTAATTCTTTGGAAGGGTCTCTTCTGCATCTTCAAGTGCCCCCTGCAAGGGTACCTACCTTTCGAGATTTTTTTTGGTGGACTTCAGGCTTCAACATTATCGGCGGGTTGTTGCTTCTTCGGCGGGCTTTTGGCTCTCGAGCTTTTTTCGTTGGGCTTTTCCTTCAGACAAAAAGTCTGAAAGAAAGCTTCTTTTCCTTAGCCGTTTGTTCTTTTGAATTTCTTCGGGCTTTCTTTTCGAGTGAATTCCTTCAACCTTCTTCACTTAATCATTTCCATCGGACAAAAGGTCTGAAAGAATTGTTCCTTTTGGGCCTTTGAACAAATCCGAAGGAATTATGTCTTTTCTTTGACCTTCGAACTGATGTTGCCTGCCTTTCGCAAGGGCACTTGCCTCTTTGGCTTATGGGTAGCCCCTTGAACCTACCGATTGAACCAACTTTGGTTCAATGGTTCAATCGGTTCATTTTTCGTTATTTGGCTAAGTCTTTTTGATCTTTTCCACCAAGTGCAGTGAACTAATTGGTTGTTGAACCCGTTGAACTCGCCTAAGTGTTGAGAGCTTGCTTCTTCCCTGCAAAGTCCATATAAATCAAGTTGTGAAGCCCGTAGAACTTGGCCAGCAGAGTTCGTAGATTTTTTCTTCCTGTAGAGTCCGTAGATTCAAGCCTGCAGAGTCCATAGATTTTCTTCCTGTAGAGTCCGTAGATTCAAACCTGCAGAGTCCGTAGATTTTTAAGAAGCTTGAAAAATGAAGAATTTTAATGCTCAAAGCAAATTTCGAAAAGGGAAGAGACAATTTTGATCTTGCAAGGCCCAAAATAGTTCATATGTTGTCCCAAAAATGAGTGATATTTTTTGGGGACAACAGTGTCAACATCAGTTTTAGAGTTTTGGCTGGGGCATGAATCAGATTAGCATGTCGTTGACATTTGTCACGCTTCTTTACATATGCAATGGCATCTGCATCCATCGTGAGCCAATAATAAATAGTACGTAAGAGCTTTTTGGATAAGATTGTCCCATTAGAATGAGCTCCACATACCCTTTCATGTAATTCTCTTAATGGTAATGTAGACTCTGTCGAAGTTAAATAATGAAGCATAGTTTCATCAAAACTGCGATGGTAAAGGGTGGATCCAAGTAGAGTATAACGAGTGGAATGATGAATGAAGGCTTTGGTTTGTTTTTGAGATAGGTTAGGTGGTAGAACTTGGTCATGAAGGTAGTTATAAAAGTTTGGGTACCAAACAAAATTAAGACCAATAATGTCATAAATCATTACAACGGTTGAAGGTTCATGAGCTAGTGCTAACAAATTCTCAACGAGAAACTGATACTCTCTAACTATGTCTATTTATCAAATCAGAGAGCCAATAGTAGCCATGGCATCTACAATTTTATTACTAGCCCTTGGTATGTGTTCAAACTGAATGTTGACAATTTATTGTTAAGAGTGTCGACCATAGATTTATATGGAACCAACTTGTCATATTTGGTTTGAAAATGATTTGTGACTTGATTGATGATTCACTAAGAATCACCATAAACTTGGAGATGAGATATGTCCCAATGCACTACATGTTGAAGTCATGCAACAAATGCTTCATACTCAGCCATGTTGTTTATATAAGAAAAGTTGATTCTAAATGATTTAGAGATTAGATCCCCCTATGGTGTAATAATAATAGGCCTACCCCCGATCCATGTGCAGTGAATGAACCATCAAAATACAACTTTTAGGGCTACTCCTCAAGGGGTATATCAATGACGATCATTATTAATTCATCAAAAAATTGAAACGTGAGTGGTTATGTCTGTGAGACGTGCTCAAGCAAGTTAATCTACAAGAACTTGTCCCTTGATTGCCTTTTAATTGACATACTCTATGTCAAATTCACTGAGAAGCATTATCTATTTAGCCATTCTACCTTGCAATGTTTTTTAGATAGTAGATACTTGAGCGGATCTACTTTTGAATTGATCATGCTCTTATTATTCAACATGTAATGATGCAGTTTTTTAGCTGTGAAGACCATGGCCAGACAAGTTTTTTCAATAGGTGCATAGTTATATTCATATGTGACCAAGGTACGGCTTTGGTAGTATACGTAATGCTCTTTTCCATTGTCAATATGTTGAGCCAAGAGTGCCCCCAGAGCATGGTCGATAGTTGATAGGTATAACAAGAATGGCTTTCCCGACATAGGAGGTAATAAAATAGGTGGATTAACAAGATAGTCTTTGAGTTGTTGAAAAGTTGTTTAGAAGTGATCATCCCGGTTAAATACAACTCCCTTCTTCAAAAGGTGTGTAAATAGATGACACTTGTCTTCTAGCTGAGAAATGAAGTGTCAAATTGATTTGATCTTACTCTATAAACTACAGAGTTGATTTAAATTGATTGGTGGCAGTATCTCGGTTATAGCATGAACTTTATCTGGATCAACTTCAATACCTCTCTGAGACACGATGAGGTCAAGTAATTTCCCTGAGGTTATGCCAAACACACATTTCTTTGGATTGAGTTTGACTTTGTACTCCCATAATCTTTCAAATATCTTACGTAGCACTGCTAGATGGTCGACTCTAGTTTGAATTTTCTTAATATGTCATCGATATAGTTTTCAATAATTTCATGCATCATATCATGGAATATGACAGTCATGGCCCTTTGATATGTAGCTCCAACATTCTTAAGGCCAAATGGCATTATTAGATAATAAAATGTTCCCCATAGAGTAGTGAATGTTATTTTATGTTGATCTTCTGGTGTTATTCTGATCTAGTTATATTCTGAAAAGTCATTCATGAGTGAAAGCATTTCATAACTTGTCGTGGAGTCAATGATCATGTGAATATTTGGTAATGAAAAATCATCTTTACGACAAGCTTTGTTGATGTCTCAAAAATCAGTACAGATTCTGATCCTTTCAAGCTTTTTACTAACCGGTACTATATTAGAGATCCATTCTAATAGTCAATGGATCAGATGCATCCTGCTTCTAAGAGTTTTTCCAACTCTTTTTATTAATACAAAAAATGTGAGGATGCATCTTACATAGCTTTTGTTTTATTAGATTGGCATCAGTATTAACCACAAGGTGGTACAAAACCAAGGTGGGGTCTAAATCTGACTTGTTGGAATAAATCCATACAAAGATATCTACAAATTTTTTTAATAGAGCTATAAAGACTTCATATTCCTTCTCAATAAGGGACGTGCCTAGTTTTATCCATTTTGGGTCTGATGGAGTCCTGATGTTTACCTCTATTGTATCTTCGAATAGAAGGGTCGAACCCTCTTCTAAGATAGTAGGCAACGACTTGAACTATTGGATTATGTCAAGGTCCTCTGCTAGGACTTGCTCTTCAACTTCTCCTAAGCTTGATGAATATGAGTCCCCTAATGGGAGATCTAGCCATGTGACAAAAATAGTCAGAAATTCTTGAAGAATTTGATCAAATACTTATTGTTACTCAAAACTAAACTCGGATCCATAGGTAAGTTCATCATTGGTGGTCTCTTGATTTAAATTCGAAGAAGAATGAACATCCCCATCTAATGGTTCTTGAAACAGGTTTTCACCACTAGACCGGCTTTTATCTTTACTTTTTTCCTAATCAGAAAGTGCCTCAAAGAAGTTTTCACTTATAAACCTCAATGTTTTACTTATTTGTTTTTGGCTAAGGGTGTTCACCCCTATCCAAAATAGGCTGCAGGATCCAATGTAATTGAGAATCTTGACTTGTGATCTCCCAACAAAACATTATCTCTAAGGTCTAAGAAGTCATAGAATGCTTCATCATTTTGGAACTCGTCAATCGATAGATTGGATTGTTGTTGGTCCCAATCTATCAGTTGGAGATAATATAATGGTAATAGGTTGCGATGAATGACCAGGGAAAGGGTACAAATGGCATTGTTATCAAATAGGTTAGTTTCAGCTAGGTCATCAAAGGTGAGGCTATGATCGGATTCTGCTTCACTGTTAGCATCATCATCACTAGTCACTGGTGATGAAGTTTGAATAAGATATGTGGGGTCACCCCCAAGCAGTTTAAATCCAAGTCTATAAGGTCTTTCATACTTAGTTATGGAAATTGGCTTTATGGTTCCTTGTTGATTCAGTCTAGGGCCTTTTCTTTCATAATTGTGATGCTCCATGATCTTATTGGGAATTTAATACTTTTCACTTTGATAACAATCAATGTGGTTGTCGTATAACCATGATTCATCCCCTTCAAGAGGGTTGGGTTCTAGGCCAGATGTTGATACAAGTGTGACAGGTCCCTTATATTTGTTTTTTGTTGCCAATGCTTATGTGGGGTGACTTTAGATCATCCAAAGGTTTTCAAATTCTAAGGAAGATTGACAATATGAAATGTATCATATGTCACATACTCTCCCAGTCCATTATCTGAAATGGTGAAATGATTGGAAGATTCAAGAGGTGGCATGTGGAAAAGTGAACCCAAGGTATTAGGATCTATGTAATTATGCAATGAAAGATCAATAAGTATAGCCTTTATTTTATCCTACTTGGAACTTGGATTCATGTTGTACTGATAATTAAAGCTTTGAAATTCAGCTTCAAGATATTTGCAGTGTTCATATGGGTGTAAATAACCTAAAATATTCACTTTTATCCTTGATTGAAAAAACTTTATGCATTGGTGCAGCATTGATGGGACTTCATGAATCTCATGTAACCAAGCCCTGCCTAGAAGCATATTTTATGATAACTCAAGATCAAGCACATAACAGTGTATCATGGGTCAAAGGCCTAATGATAACTGACAAACTAATGGTACCTTGTGATTCTCTTTCTTAATTATCATAGGCTTTGATGGTTATCATTTTTGATTGGAGATCTGTGATTGTGTACCCAAGAAGTTTGATGATCTTTAGAGACACTATGTTGAGGCTTGATCCATTGTCTATAATGACGCGTTTCACTTTATGATGCTTTATATAAAATTCTATGTATAATGGGTTATTATGGAACGGGCCAATGGAAAACATATCGCTTTGGTTAAATGTGACTTATTGGGCTAGAGCTAGGTGTCCAACCAAAGCTTGAAATTTATCAAGGGATATGTCACAAGCAATAATGGATTGGGTTAAAAACTCATTCATGTTTTTTTTTATGGATTAATGACTTTCACAGCAAATCTAAAATAAAAATTTGTGTTGTCTTTTGCAATTGTTCCACAATATCAAACTTCTTGTCTTGGTCAGTATTGAATGGTTTATTTTGAGGTTGAAAGTCGATTGAATAATAGGTAAAGTGGTAGATGGTTGTGGGCCTATGATTGTAATCTTTGACCTTCGAGTTGTGATTGCATAATTGAGATTAAATATTGGACCATTATTGCTAACAAATATTAAGAATGGTGTGGGACCAGACATGACAAGTCTTGATTGCTAGTGCACTCGTATGTGGTCACGTGGCAAGGATGAGTTGTTGATATAAGGTCCAAACGGGGAAGTCTTAATTTGCTAGTCCCCGATCAAAAATGATTATCTATGTAATTTGGCTGAATGTTATTGTTTCGCAATGGTCTACGCTAATTAGTGCTTGGTTTAGAATTAATGGAGATGGTATTAACACTACCTCCTGTAATATGACCTGAAACCATGTTATAGTCATGTGAAACTACATGGTATATTTGTTGGTTGTTAACATTTTGACTTTGGTTTTGTCCATTATTCTATCGTTGTGGGTTCTACAACTAATTTTGTTGATTCTATTGGTTCAGCCTTTGATTTTGATGATGTTGATTTTACTATTGCACTAGTCGTTGTTACTGATTATTTTGTTACTGCTAATTGTAATGTTGGGGAAAGGGGTTTTGATAAATATTAAGAGTTTGATTAGAAATGGAATCACCATTATCCAATGTTATCTCTGTATTCTTCAACATATTCTCAATTAAATGCTTGATTTGGACATATCTTCGTAGATTATCCCCGTTGATATGATGATAGTCATAGAATTTATTTTCATGGTACCAATCAAAATAAGGAATGCCTTGCAGATAATGCTTTGGTATAAACCAACTAATCAGATTAGTGATAACAAGCTTACGAAATATAGACTCAATAGGTTCTCCTAGGTCACTAAAGACATGACATGCAAGCACGGTTCTTCTAAGATGAGGAATTTGCTATGGTAAAGGCTGTTGTATTTATTGTGCAAGTCTTGGTTATTGTGTTTATGGCATTGTTTTGAGAGGTTGTTGGGTAGGAGTAAGCTGAAAAAGTGGTATGGATCATGTTTTCACCATTTGGACATGACGTGATTTAGTTACTCCATTTTCCATAACATTGCTATTGCAGTTGAATTGATTCGATCTTATTTGGTTATTGGCCTATGCTGGTTGCGATGCTTACACTTGAATGGGATGTTGATGTTGACCATTTTCCTAATTGGTACCTTGATTTTGATTAGTTAAATTAAGCTTGATGATTCCTTTATTGATGAACGTTCACTCGATCAACAAACATTTATCAATGATCTCTTTGAAAGTATGTACACATTGTAGTTCTGAATGATAAGCTATCTCACTATGCAAATTTTTAGTAAACACAATCACTAATTATTTATTTGCTAAATTATGGGTGAAATGGCTTGCAAGGGCTCTCCATCACTGTAAAAAAATTGTAAAACTCTCATCAGATTTTTGCTTTGCTTGCGTCAAGTCCACTAATGAAATCTCATGCTTAAGATCATAAGAAATGTGCTACACAAACTTATTAGAAAGATCATCAAAATTTGTCACTAAATTTTTGGGCAACTTTAAAAACCACTCCAAGGCTTGTCCAACCAAGCTCCTTGAAAACAAAAGCAAAATTTATATGTCGTTATATGCCACTGGTTGACATGCGATGAAGAATTCAGTTAAATGGGCCTTGTGGTCACCTTTTCCTTTGTATTTGTCAAATTTTGGTGGTTCATATCTTGGAATAAATAGTATCTATAATTACCCCAGGTTGAATGGATAAGAACACACATCATCCAACTAAATTTTTTAAATTTGTTTCTTAGTTTGAATGACAACAATTACATCCTTCGTCTGTTGTAATTCTTGGGATAGAAAATTGGAAGGAACATTGGTTTGAAGTAGAATATTAGTTTGGATAAATGGTTGGGAGGTCACAAGTGGGACACTTTGACTAGGGTATGATGGAGATATCTATTCGGGTACATTTGTTTGGTTAAGAAATAGATTAGGAATATGCATATGTAGATTAGGATGTACTTGAAATTGCACATTTGGTTATGCAATATTCTAGATTGGGTTGGCGATAAAGGTTTGACTTCAAAGATTTTGTGGTTGAGATGGAGGCATATAACTATATTATACCTGTTGTGGTTGAAAAGGGACATGTTATCGATTAATCAAACATTGTTGTTGAGTGAGAATTTGTGGACCAAGACCCTGTCTCTGAATTTATGGCACATTTTAAACCAATGGTTGTCTACAAGGTACTTGAGAAACATGGGAGCCTCCTTGTTGCATGAATCCCTGTGGGGAAGTGAAAGTAGGTTGTAGATTCAACCTTTATCATTGACCAATATTTACATGTTGTTGACTAGTCACTGCTCAGTTTTGGATTGGTACACTAGTCTGTGACTGAAAATGTATGTTTTTTGTTATCTAGCGAGGTGGAACATTAGTTGCCCCTAATTAAGGTGGCAATGTATTTGTCTTCTGTTGTGTTGGTATACTAAATTGTGCCTGATATTTTGAAATACTACTCATTGCTTGAGTGAGATTCATCACATTATATCATTGAGACATGATTTTGGTCATTGTTTAGCTACCTAATCTCATAGGTTGTACACTTGAAAAAGCAACCGATTGAGGCTGGGATAAAGAAACTCCTACTCCCTGGTATGATGATCCACTCATGGTATTAACCTTAGGCACATGTTGGTTGCTAGTTGTTTTGCATTAGTACCACTTTGATTGGGATTGAATGTTGTTTGCAAATTGTCCACTATATTTTGTTCATTATTCTGTGTAGAAGCAAAATACACTTCTTCAATAATAGACATATGCAACAAGTTGTCTACCAAATTGTTTTACACGAATGGGTCTGAACTTTGATTCTCTTGACCAGTTAACTCTATCAAAACTCCTATTGAGAGAATTAAGTCAATAAAAGGCTTACTCACCATGTTCATCTGATTGAAATTACGTACCAGATTCAAGTAGGTTTGATGTGTTGTTTGCATTTGGTTAAAGTGGTCTTCCATGATGTTTTTGCCTTGATTAGATATATTAGGGTCTTGATACATTGTTTGGACTAGATCTATAGGATTACTAGAAGAAGCATGTTGATCATAAATGATGTTGTGGGGCACTCTTACTAGGCTTGGTAAATTTTCATGGGAGAAGTCTGCTGAAAATTTGACCCTTAACTCTATGGCTCTAACCAAAATATCATCTTTGTTCTCTAGCAAATGTTATTCAAACAAAAATGGATCATACGTGGAAGCTGTATTAGTAGAATATGATTATTGAAGAACTAGCTCGTCAGTTATGAGTATTGTAGCTAGGTATTACATGGTTTGTTCTTGGTCTTGTTCTGAATAAGGTGGTGTATTAACCAAATAATTAGCCAATAAATCTTGGCTTTGTGCCCCTAATTGAGTATTATAATAGGGACAATAATCCATCTCATAAGCAATATTATCCGTGTAGGGGTCTTACACCATTTCTTCCTATGCAATTACATTACTAATCCCTAGATTGTACATGAGTCCACTTTGAGTGTAGAAATACATGTTGGGATCCATAGTCAATGCTTTGAGATAAAAGGTCAAAGAGTTCTACAAAGTCTAAAAAGATAATGTCTGAAACAAATGATGTTCAAACTTGGTCTAGATTCATCAAAAGGATAAAAAATGTTTATGCAAAGACTTAGTAAAAAAAAACAAGCTAGCGTTAAATGTCCAATGTCTCACTATTTACACAAAGATGAGCAAATAAATGGGCTAAAAATTGAACTGCCAAATTCTAAGGTCGAAGTGTTTCAAATCAGTCTAATCTAGGAAATTAAAAGATGCTAGGTGTTTTGGCCAAACATGGCGTCAAAACCTAGGCTCAAATAAGGCATGTGCTAGGAATCTTGGCCAAACGATGTCAAAGGCTATATTTGGTTAAAGTGGTCTTCTATGATGTTTTTTCCTTGATTATATATATTAGGGTCTTGATACATTGTTTGGACTAGATCTATAGGATTGCTAGAAGAATCATGTTGATCATAAATGATGTTGTGGGGCACTCTTACTAGGTTTGGTAAATTTTTATGGGAGAAGTCTACTGGAAACTTGACCCCTACCTTTATGGCTCTAAACAAAATCTCATCTTTGTTCTCTAAGAAATATTTTTCAAACAAAAATGGATCATACGTGGAAGCTGTATTAGTAGAATATGATTATTGAAGAACTAGCTCATCAGTTGTGGGTATTGTAGCTAGGTATTACACGGTTTTTTCTTGGTCTTGTTTTGAATAAAGTGGGGTATTAACTAAATAAATAGCCAATAGATCTTAGCTTTGTGCCCTTAAGTGAGTATAATAAGAGGGATAATAATCCATCTCATAAGCAATATTATCCGCGTAGGGGTCTTACACCATTTCTTCCTATGCAATTACATTACTAATCCCTAGATTGTACATGAGTCCACTATGAGTGTAGGAATGCATGTTGGGATCCATAGTCAATGCTTTGAGATAAAAGGTCAAAAAGTTTTACAAAGTCTAAAAAGATAATGTCTGAAACAGATGATGTTCAAACTTGGTCTAGATTCATCAAAATGATAAAAAATGTTTATGCAAAGATTAATTAAAAAAATAAGCTAGCATTAAATGTCTAATGTCTCACTATTCACACAAAGATGAGCAAATAAATGGGCTAAAAACTGAAATGCCAAATTCTTAGGTCAAAGTGTTTCAAATCAGTCTAATCTAGAAAATTAAAAGTTGCTAGGTCTTTTGGCCAAATGTGGCGTCAAAATCTAGGCTCAAATAAGGCATGTGCTAGGAATCTTAGCCAAACGACGTCAAAAGCTAGACTTTAAAAATAGATGAAAGTTTTTATCTAACAGATTTGAAACATTTCTAACAAACACTAGGCATTTGATTCTTGGACATAAACTCGATTAACTATGTATAAGGTATGAAACAGAAGGTACTTTAGAGATAGTTTAGTTTTCCATAAATAATGGCATAAAACTTGGTTCTTTTGACAAATAAACTAGACAAAAGTGAATGGTATAACTGTGCTACACAAAGGATCACAAAAGTACACTTGAATTGATCTGAAAATGTCATAACAATTTAAAACTCTATGTAACATGGTCTATGAAACACTATTTGAAATGTTTTGGGCAGCGTAAGGACACTACACTACTCAAAAAGTGTGACAAAAAAAGTTTGTTTCAAAATATCTCTAAGGCAAAAATAGTTTCCCATAATTTTGACAGTATAACACTATCTTTCTTGACTCTAAATGTTTATGGTGTATAAACTCAAAGTGAAAGTGTTTAGCATAAAATGGGTTAAGTTTATCAAGTGGTGATAATGATTATGAGTCTTAAATGACTTTCAACCCAAATTAGAAATTAAACCTAAGTTCCCTGAAGTTTAGTGAAAATGGTGAACTCACTTAACACATCAACCCTCTAAAGTTATAAACATGCAATTTCAAATTTAGATTATAAGTGAAAGACTTAACAACTTTGGTAAAGGTCTAGACTCAATTGGGCAGCATAACTACACTAAAGTGGATGATATGACTCTCAAGCTTTTGATGAACTTTGAATAAGGAAAATTGATAATTTCGAGTGGGCAACATAATGCTTCTTTGTTCAAAGGAAAATTATGACTATATGTTTGGTTTGTATCTTTTGTTTACACCAAGTTTTGACTTCAAACAAGACTTTAATTTAGGACAAAACTTAATTAATTAATCACTCTTAGACTCTAATTTGACAAGGTTTCTTGGTATCATTGAAATTTGTCTTATATACGTCATTTGAGAGGATTTTAAGTGTTTATCCAAAGATAAATATGCATTATATAGTAAGGTTTTTACACCCTCCTCTCCAATGACAGTACTGCGACATGGACCTTGAGATGCACCTTGCACCAACAATACTTCTGTGGCAAGTGGAGATTTGTCTAAGATCTAACAAGTTTTTAAATGTTCTAAGGGAATCAATTGCATAATAACTTTCATGCTAAACAATGCAAAAGAAAAGCGCAAATTTTGGGTCCTTATCACTTGGCTTGTTGCAAAAAGGTCTAGTCATCTTTGCAACCACTACATCTTGCTATTCACTCAATGTAGTGCAATGTCCAAAATGCCACTATGTCCCATGTGCAACTCTAATTAGGAGCCAAATGAAGTCAATGCTAGGAGGTGAAACTTTAGGTCAAAACTTTCCTAAAGAACTCACGGGAGGTGATGAAGTCTCCCTCGCAAGCCAAGTTTGCGTAAAAATAAAGAAAGCATGAAAATAGAAAGACTTTAGGATCATTTTCAAGGTCACCCAAAGTTTGACAAGTTTTTAGGGAGTGCTTTAGATGACTTTATTTCTAAGCCTTGGACTAGTCTATTTATAATAGGAATGACACTTTTGATTCCAAGGGTTTTCTAAAAAAGACAAATGAAAGAGCATACATGCAACACCCCTCTCTTTGATAAACAAAATTAGATAAAAACAACTATTAAAGTCAAAAATGACAATTGTGTTCAATTTTAAGCCCAAATTCAAAAAATAAGGTGTTCATTTGACCCCTTCGTCTTAGTTGTAACTTTGAAAATTAATGCTAAAAACACTTATTTAAGCATTTAAATGTTACTTTAAGCACCAAAATAATATTCTTAATTCATTTTTAAGCATGCAAAAGGTTATCTAAACATGTTTTTAGCAAATGTCAAGCTTGGTTCTATAACAAAAACATTAGCAGACTCTTTAGTCTTGATGTTATTTTGGGTTTGAAATAATGAACTTCAAAAAAAGAGCTCTCGAATTTGTGTTTTAAAGAAAACACAGTGACCGATGTCGGTTATATAACTGATGATGGTTACACTTACTAATCGATGATATTAATCTAATCGACATCAGTTATACTAATAGTGACTGATGATAGCTATCCAACCGATGATGGTTTTACTAATCGACATCAGTTACTATGTAAACCTGTGATAAAGAAAAATGGCAAAACAAAGTTAGAAAATTAAATTACGAAAGTTTTAATGATCCAAATGAAGATTTTAAAGTTGCATAATGATCTTCTTCATGTATAAGATGCGTCTGGCTTCATCAGGTATGCCATATGTGAACTAGGAATTTGACTCGAGAGAGGATGGTTAGTATTGTGTTAGTTTTAAAATGAAAATAAAATGAAAGAAACACACTAATTAGCATAACATCTCTAGGCCTAGACACTAGAGAGAACTTAGTTAACAAACATGAATAAAACACACAATTAAAATGTAAAATAAACCCTCTTTTACCTTCTTTGGATGCTTCAAAATACTTATTATAGTGGCTTGCTCAACTTGTGTTAATGAAGTTTTCATCAAATGAGGTTTGCCTATCTCTTCTCCTTGGCACCTTGTGGCTTTGGCTTGGATTGGATTGGAATCAATTTGGCATAGTAACAATAATTTCAATGGCTTTTGAAATAATTTTCGCATTATAACTTTGCATTATCAAGACTTGAAATGATGTGGTAAGGCCTCCTATTTATAGATTTTTGAGAATGTCTATAATCAACTTGAATCATCCATCTTAAAATTGAGATGTGTGGTTGAGGATTAATTCAATTTTTGGAATTGAGTTTATCATTATTCTCATCATGACATTGGAAGAAGGGGCAATTAAGAGGCATGGAGGGCATCATTGAAGATATTGATGAGGCATGGAGGGCATGAATCTTGATATTTATGGCATTTATGGCCTAGAGATGTCTTTATAAGAAATGAGGTCACCTAATGATATAGATATTCAATATTCATTTCTAAAAATAAGTATTCAACAAGTTTCTATAGAATTATTAATTAAGCATTGATTTAGATTAATTAGCTCTTAAACATGTTTAACCACTTTGTACATTAATTATTCAAATTGATCAAAATGCCTTGTTATTGATCTAAAATTTGACTAGATTGAAATTGGAAGTTAATTTCAGATGTATTGAAATCATTATTCCATTTAGGATGTTACTGACAATAAATAACAAAGGCATGCATCTTGTGCAAGATATTTGATAGGAAAGATCAATCCAGAGCACCTAAGTGCAAATTTGGCATTTTGATTTAAAATAATCTGATCAAAGTTAGTTGACCCATAAATTACATTGCGCCATTTAGGGATATGCTAGCCAAAATTGGCACTTGAATATGTCAATTTCACATCATTTAGCATGTTTTAGTGTTTTTAGGTCAAATTGTGCATTTTGCATGGAAATTAGTCAAAACCCTGATTAAAGGTTATTGGTGGCCAAATTTAGGTGCTACAGTAGCATCATGAGTACTTGGGCATTGGGAGGACCCTTTTGTTCAAATACCCCTAGGTGTTGTGGATGTTGTTGGGTATCAAGAGGTTGATGCATGACATGCTCTCAATATTACAGATAATCAAAGGCTTATAACTTCAGAAGCTCAATACATTTAACTTGATGTTTCCCATTTGAATCTCAAGGTTAACAAGATTGTGCCAATTATCAAACCCTCAGAGCTTAGAACCTCGAAGTAATTAGATTGCAATGCCATGGAGCCATTAGACTATTTACTTTTCTTTAACCTTCCATGTTTACAGGTTCATGAGGTTATATGACATGGTGTGTTCTCAAGTTTGTAGGAACCAGATGAATTAGATTTTTTCATAAAATGAACTTTTTCCTTTGTAATGTGGCGCCCTTGGGAAGCCAATAAAACCTAGAGGACTTAGACATTCTGGGATCCATGGGTGTCTGGGACGCTGCCACTTGGTAGCATTTTAGGAACTCAGGCGCTAAGAGGACCCAACTATTCAGAGACCCCGAGATACAAGGATGATATCATATACTAGGATTTTGTCACGTGGCATGCTCTCGATGCTTCAAATACTTAGAGGCTCAAAATCTTGAGACCATTAACTTGATGTTTCCCTTTTGAACCTTCAAGTTAGCAAAATTGTGCAAGCTATCAAACCCTTAAATCTCAGAATCTCAGGGTGATTAGACTATGGTGCCATATGGCCATTAGACTATTAACTTTACTTTGACCTTCCATTATTTAGGGTTGATAAGGTTATGCGATGTGGCTTGTTGTTGGGTCTACAAAAACTTGGATGACTTAGATTTTTTCATAAAGTGAACTTTATCCCACGTAACATGGTGTTACTATGTGGAAGACTTATGATGGACTAATTGTTGATAAGGTATATAATTTTGTTAAACTATGGTAAGTTCTCAGTAACTTAATAGTGCCATCAAGTAGAGCCCCCAAGTACTCTGGATGTTACTACATGGAAGCATCCTAGGCACCTACGACCTGGGGGATTGGCTGAACCTAGACCCCAAGTGTCTAGGATACTACCATGTGGTAATATCCCAAGCACCTGAAGGACTCGATCACACAGAGATAACTAGGCACCTAGGATGCTGTTATGTGGTAGCATTCTAGGCACCCAAGCTCAGGAGGTCAGCTATACCCAGACCCCCAGGTGCTCGGGATGATACCACATGGTAGTATCCTAGGCACTCAAGTCCCTATAGGACTCAACTTATCATAGACCCTCGAGCACCGAAGATGTTTCCATGTCATATCATTACAGTCACCTAGGGCTTGGGGGTTCAACTATGCCTAGAACCCTGGATGCTTAGTATACTACCATATGGTAGCATCATGTGCATTTGGGTGCCTAGATAACTTGACCATAAAAAGACCCCTAGATGCTTGAGACACTACTATGTGTTAGAATTTTGAGAACCCAAGACTTGGGGGCTCATTTGTGTCCAAACCCATGGGTGCTCAAAATGTTGCCACATGGTAGCATCTTGAGCACTCAGGCACTTAAGAGGACTCGATCACACAGAGGCCCTCGAGATCTTGAGATGCTACCATATGGAAACATTTGAGGCACATAGGGCTCGAGGTAGATTAACTATGCCCAGACCCTCAGGTGCTTGATATGCTCCCATGCAATAATATACCAACCACTTAGGCACCCATAAAACTTTAGATGACTTGTGGGAGCTAGAATAATCAATACACGACATATAAGTTTCTAAGATTATCTAGTCATGCATAAATATTGCCTCACATTTTTAACCTTGCCAACTATAAAATCTGTAAGGCTCATATGAAATCATATATGGCTAGCATCAGTAACCCACAAATCATTGAAATCCATAATGGCCATCAACAACTACATTCATTTCTATGAAATATTCCTAAATAAGGCCCAAAGGAATATGTTAATATTTATGTCCAAGGCTTTAGCCAAATCTTTGTAATATTATTATGATATGTATTTTGAGCTCTTTGATTGGCTAAGAGTTATGAATGTAATTGAAAAGTGATTCCTATAGTTTCATTATGTGCCTTGTTCTGAGACTCCCAAGTCCCCAGGTTGCTACCATGTGGTAGTATCCTAGGCATTCAGGTGTCAAGAGGACCCGGTCATTCAGAGACCTCCATGTGCCTGAGATGCTATCATGTATCAGGATGTTATCATGTGGTATGCTCTTAGTGTTGCATATACTCAAAGGCTCAGAACCTCAGAATCTTGAGACCATTAACTTAATGTTTCCCATTTGAACCTCCAAGTTAGCAGACTTATTTCAACTATCAAACCCTCGAAGCTCAGAACCTTAGGGCAATTATACCATGGTGCCTAGGGAAATTAAACTATTAACTTTGATTTGATCTTCCATGGTTTCAAGTTCATGATGTTACGCTACATGGCTTGTTCTTAGGGCTACACTAAATTGGAAGACTTAGAATTTTTCATAAAGTGAACTTTATCTTACATAACGTGGTGTTGTCATGTGGAAAACTTATGTTGGCCTAGCTATTGATAAGGTACAAAATATTGTTAAAATATGGTAATTTATAATAAATGTAAGAGTGCCATCAAGTAGAGCCCCTAAGTGCCTGGGATGCAGCCACATGATAACATCCCAAGCACTCAAGGCTCAGGGGGTCAATTGAACCCAAATCCTTAGGTGTCTGAGATACTGCCACATGGTAGAATCATAGGCAGCTTGGTGCCTGGAGGACTCCATTGCATAGAAATCCTCAGGTTCTTGGGATGTTTTTACATGACAAAATTTTAGGCACTCGAAGCCCAAGGGATTGACTATGCCCAAACCCTTGGGTACCTGATATGTTACCACATGGTAGCGTCCCAGGCACTTATGTGCATAGAGGACTCAACCACCTAGACCCCTGGGCACCTGAGATGTTACCACATGGAGACATTGTAGGCACCTAAGGATCAGAGGGATCAATTATGCCTAGACCCCAAATGCCTAGGATGTTACCACGTGATAGCATTTTGGGCACTTGAGGCCTAGGGGCTCAGTTGTTCCTAGACCCATGGGTGCTCATAATGCTACCATGTGGTAGCATCCCAGGGATTCAGGTGTCGAGAGGACTCACCTGGAGGACTCAACCACACAGAGACCTCCAGGGTCCCAGGATGATACCATGTGGTAGCATTCTTGGCACCTGGGGTGTGGGGTGGCTCGACTATGCCTAGACACCCAAGAGTTCAAGATGCCACCACATTGCCACTCTCAGCCACTTAGGTGCTTGCAAAAATTTAGACAACCTATGGGATCCAGCATAATCCTTACATGACATATAAATTCCTAATATTATCTTATCATGCATAAATATTGCTTCACATTTTTAACCCTGCCAACTGTAAAATATGTAATGCTCATATGGAACCATATATGGCTAGTGTTGACCAAATTTCACCCTAAGTCAAATTGGGTCAACCCCCTTTGCATATTCAAATTTTACATAAGGTCTTCTAAGTCATAAAATGTTCACTATGGTCCTAGAATAAAGTTAAGTCATAGTTTGAGGGTTAATATGTTTTAACCTTGTCATATTTGTCAGCCTTCTTAATGTCATTGTATGTCACCTTTTGGGTCATGCTAAGGAAATGTATGGTTTTCAACCAAAATACAAATGTGTCAAGAATATATCTAACATACTTCATGTCAACGAATGTCAAAGTATAGTTTTGAACTAAAAAGTTGCAGAGTCAATGTTAAAATAAGATCATTTAAAAAAAGGCAATTTCAGGTAATTGTACAGACTATATGACTCATATGGTACATGTGAAGGCTTCAGGTAAGTGTCTTGAGATCCCCACAGATCATTTATAGGCTCAAATGGCTTCAACAGATCTAAAATTAAGTAAAACTAGTTTCTTTCTCCTATCGTAATCTTGGATAGGTCAATAAGGGTCAATGGTTTTCACTTAGTACAGATAAGAAAAGAAGAGTTAGTGTGAGTGCACTTGGTGGATGTTATGGGTCCCTATGAACTTCCATTCCATGGCCATAATTTCAAGATTGGTTTGTACTATATGAACAACCACTAAGATTTCTAACACCTTCAAATTGTCTATGTAACCCCAACATCTCAATTTTTCTCATCTGTTTGCATTTTGGTGATTGGTATGTGTGAATCAAGTAGTGCATATAGTCTTGCATAGAATGGTCACCCATCTCATGTTGAATCCAACTAGTTTGGCACGTGTAGTCATAGGATAATAGGAGGATCGCTCTCTTATGCTAGAAGTGAACACCATTAAAGTCTACAAAGCAATGTTTTGATATTTGCAGGTGAAGGTGTGAAGTAGAGGTTTGAAAATCAACTTGAAATAAAAATCTTTAGTGCAATGTGTTTTCTATGTCTCAGTTGATCTTGCAACAAAACCTAGTTTGAAGTCATAGTGGATCTATATCATTACTTGCATCCTGGCAGAATGTATGTTGAGTACGTATGCCTCAAAGGTTGGAAGTACCAATGGTTTGTTGTAGAGTCAAGTACACGCTTTGAAGTCTACAATAGGTCTCTATCACCTTCACATCCTATAACATGTTGAACATGGTTATTGATGTTAGGTTGTCATTTATGTCAAAGAGAGCATGAGATCATAGTGCATTAATGACAAAGTGATCAGATTGATGGTTTAGAGAGATATGACACATTTTTAAGTTAGTAAGAACAAAGAAGTTGTGAGTCATCAATAGATGTCTTGATGAAGTCCTAATATGTCATTTGATCATTTGGAATGAGAAACATGCATCTTCTAGCTTAAGAGAAGTCATACCATCATTGCACGTCATGCAGATATGAATGAACTAGCTAGTTTTTGCATTTATTTATATTACTCAAAAAGTCAATTGAGGTCAAATGATTTCATGGAGATGTCTATAGTGCTAAGAAGACACCCTAAAAATTTGGAGTCCTAATGAGTTTTCTAGCTTGAGATATAAATCTTTAAAGTTGCTCTAGCAAACTGTGTTGAACCAGAGATCATCCAGTTTAACTTCATTAAAATCTGTGGCCAACTAGTCAGTAGATCTAACGGTACATGTTAAATCACATATTTGGTCCAACGGTGCATGTAAAATTTAATATGTCAAAGAACGAACGTGATAGTGACATGTGTCACATTCACAAAGTTTGGACATAAGATCAATGGTTCAGAGGTGTTTGTACAATTAGAAGATTGATGGTATGTGCATGTGTTGAGAGAGCAGAAGATAGAGGCAAAGGAAAAAGATCAAAGAGAGTGTGTGCTTGGTGGATGGATTGACGTATAAATCTGATTGATTATGAACAAATAAGATTAAAAATATCCAAAAGGGTGTTGTGGATGCATTGCTTGTATAAGCAAGTTTGTGTGTATGATGAGTTGAAAGAAAGGTGATGTACATTGTGTCTCCAATCAGATTGGTCTGCAATCATAATTCTAGAGTTGTTGATTTAATAAGATGTTGGGTGGGTACTCAACATCTAGAATAGGTGGCTGATTGTTCATATTTAGGACTGGGTGCTCATTGTGAAGTGGGTGTTTCACTAAAAAGTCTCTTGTTTATGATTATCTTATACGACAAATAGTCCATGTGTTTTCAGGCTTGAGATTGGGTTTTATTCCCCAAAAGAGTTTCTTACGTAGATTTTGTGTTATGTATGCGATCTTGCTTATTCATTATTATGAACATCTTGTATGATTTATGAATGCTTGTGATCATTTATTAAGATTTTGAAATGATTGCAATTGAAATTTTAAATATCTTACATCATTGATTCACCCCCCCTCTCTGTGATTGTACTTCCAACAATTGGTATCAGAGCATGATCTTCATTATAAGTTTAACCACTTGAAAGTGATCTAAGGTACATATGTTAAGTCAATAGATGCAATGTTTCTCTACAAAGTAAGCACCATTGTTTAATGGGTCAAATTATGCTTTATGGAGTACAAGGATGAGGACATACATTATGTCTCTAGGATTTAATATTTGGCAATCCATCATGGATGGTTACACTACACCAACTACTCCACCAACTACTATTGCTGATAAGAAGTTTAGTAGTGAGAATAATTTTAAAGCTATGAATGCTATCATTTGTGATCTATATGAAGTTGAGTTCACCAAAGTGATCCATTGCAAATCTACTAAGGAAATTTAGGTCAAATTACAGAATATCTATGAAGGAGACTCTAAGGTAAAGCTGGCTAAGTTGCAGACCTACCAAAGGCAATTTGAAGGTCTTAAAATGAAGGAAAAAGATATTGTGGCATCCTATCTTCTAAGGTTTGATGAGGTAGTAAACATGATTAGAGGCCTTGGAGAGGAGATTGACGAAGCTACTATAGTACAAAAGATATTGAGGACACTTACATTCAAGTTTGATTCAAAATTTTTTGTTGTAGAAGAAAGTCATGATCTCACTAAGTTGAAGATGGATGAACTGCATGACATCCTTATTGCCTACGAGATTAGAGTTGAGGACATACCTCCTAAGAAGGAAATATCCTTCAAGGTGATCAAGGAGACAAAAGGTAAGAATAATAAGTTAAGTCTTAAAGATTTTGATCTTAATGAAGATCAACTTGAAGCCATGATTGCAATAAAATTGAATGTAGGATCAGGTAAGTATGAAAGAAAACTTCCTTTCAAATGTTTTTCATGTGGTAAAGTTGGTCATTTTACAACTAGATGTTAGTAGAGACAAGTTTAAACACAAGAAATCTGAGGGTTCTATCAAGTACAGAAAGTTCTTTAGTAAGAAAAATGGAAAGAAGGAATCATACAAAGGCAGTAAGAGCTTTTACCATGAAAAAGATAGTAACTTATCTGCAAAAAAAGAAGTAAACACATCTAACAATGATGATTCTTTTTATTTAAGGACATAGAGACATTGTTTATGTCTTTTAGTGATTATGAAGGTGAATGTTATTTAAATAGAGATTTTTTTGGTGGAGATACCTCAATGGAAGAAGATGAAAAAGTCACTCTTGAAGATAAATATCTGGATACTCTGGAAGAAATGAAGTTACTACAAAGCGAACAAGAAACAAGATTCTTTGATTAAATCTTATGAGGGGCAAATTGAATTTTTTGAAGGAAGGTTGAGTAATGAAGTCAAGGAGCATGATGAGATCATACAAGAGCTTAGAATTTAGGTTTGTTCTTAATGAAGAAGAAAAGAGTAAAGATGAAGATGGTATCTTGTATCAATCAAAAATAGAATCTTTGCAGATGAAACTAAATCAATCTATGAGGAAAGATACAACTTATGTTTTAGATACTAAGGATGAATTTGTAAATGCTCTTTGTTAGGTTGTGGAGCTAAAAGCTTCACTGTTTGCAAACATGGTGGAGGTTGTTGAGTTCCAGGGATACTGGCGTCGACAGTGCAACTGACGTCGATCAGGGGTGAACAAAAAGACAACCAATATCGGCAGGAGTCAGTCGACGTCGGTCATCTCCAGGCAGACAGGGACCGACGTCGGTCACTTGTGTGGTTTCAGAATTGCTCGTTGCATGAACAGTTAGTTTGTTGAACTGATTATTTGCATGTAAAGGCTATTTCAAGTCTTGAACTATGTGTCTAATTATTATAAATTAGAAGTCTTAAGTTATTGTTTAGTATGGGATCTATTTATAGACTCATTGGCATGTATTGTAATTAAGGATTAAGGCAAGGAAGAGATCCTTCCAATTGTAAGAACAAGTTGATCTGTAGGTGGCAACAAGATCAGGGAGAAGTAAGATCATTTGAGTTACAGATTGTTGCAGGTTCATGGGAGATCTAATTGAAGTACTTTGAGTACTTGTGTACTGACAGGGTTATTACTGACTGGTTGGAGGTGAACACCAACTCTGTGTTTGAGTTGTGTGTTCAGACCATTTTTAGTAGGAGAGTGAACTCTTGAGGAAAAGAGATCTATACATCTGAGAGGTGTGAAATATTGTGGCATCTTCATTGTATTTCCTTCTGGCATGAGTATTAATACAAGATTATGTATTGTCTCTCATATTTTGTGTCATTTGTGAATTCTAGTTACTTGTTAATTCTAGTATAATTTCGTGTTTAGTTGCTTATACAAGGTAATCATTTGTGCTCTTATTGAAGAGCAAGACCCTGACAAGTGGTATCAGAGCATGTTTGTTGTTTTAGGTGCCTGACAACTGGTATCAAAGTTTTTAGTTGGGTTACTAACAGGTGTTTCAGATCTGGTTAGTGTGTGTTGATTACAGGTTACTCACAGAAGTTTTTGTTTGAGTGGGAGTATAGCAATGACAGAAGAAAGTAAGCTACGAATGAATAAGTTTAATGGCAAGAACTATCAATTATGGAGGATGCAGATAAAAGATTATTTGTATCAGAAAGATTTGTACTTACCGTTGGGTGGGGTTACATGCAAGCCCACAGATATGAAAGATGAAGAATGGGAGGTTCTTGATTGGAAGGCTCTGAGATCTATAAGGTTGAGCCTTGCATCATCTGTGATTTCCAACTTATCTCAGGCTAAGACAACGATAGAGTTGATGAAATTTTTGGCAAATTTATATGAAAAACCCTCAACTTCGAATAAGGTATTTCTTATAAAGCAATTATTTAATTTGTAAATGTTGAAAGGTGGATATGTACATAGTCATCTTAGTGATTTTCATGGTTTGATAAACCAGTTAAATTCAGTCAATATTATTTTTGATGATGAAATTAAGGCTCTTTTAATCTTATGCTCATTACCTGAAAGCTGAGAGAGTTTGGTAATGGCAGTTAGTAATATTGTGTCTGCTTCAAAAATCTTAAAATTGGATGATGTTGTGAGTGTAATCTTGAATGAAGAAATTCACAAGAAAAGCACAGGGGAATTATCAGGGAATGCTTTGAGTGTTGAAAGCAGGAGAAGGCAAAGAGAGAAGATCGAGCATGGGAGATCAAGGTCAAAGATAGGCAGGTGATCCAAGTCCAGGTATGGTAGAATAACTTGCCAGAAATGTGGAAAGCAAGGGCACAGAAAGAAAGATTGTTGGTTGGTTGAAGATCAACAAGAAAGAACTAAAAAAATAGATGTTATAAATGTTGCAGATATTGTTGCACATGATGTTCTCGTATGTTTTTTGGATAAAGTAGAATCTTAGGGTTTAGATTCTGGTGCCTTTTTTCATGCATCGCCAAATAGAAATTTTTTTCATGAGTATGTCTAGGGAGACTTTGGAAAAATTTATTTAGAGGATGGTAAGCCTTGTCAAATGGTTGGCAAAGGGAAAGTGAAGTTGAAATTGCAGACGAGCAACACATGGGTGTTGAAGGAGGTCATGCATATCTTAGTCCTGAAGCGGAATTTGATTTCTGTTAGAAACTTAGGTGATGAGGGTTACATAGTAACTCTTAAAGTAGATTCTTAGAAGGTTGCCAAAGGTACACTTGTTATAGCAAGAAGTAAGAAAGTAGATACACTTTATCTAACTACTTGTATTACTAATTCTCCTTTTAGTTTATCTACTTCAGCTGTAGATTCAAAAATGTGGCTTAATAGGCTTGGTCACATGAATAAGAAGGGGATGCATGTTCCTGAGTCAAAGGGTATGCTTTCGGGTTTGAAAAACATGGATCGAGATTTTGTAAACAAAAAAAGAAAGTGACGTTTCTTGAGAAATTCGATGTTCATGACAAGAACAAAAAAGCCTTGGTTTTCAAGGAGAAGATGACGGACAGAGATCAGCGTAAGGCGCTGAAATTTTTTGAGTAGAGCAAGGATGATATGGATAAGGGTTTGATCTAAAAAGAGCTCGCGGGTAAAAGTCATCGCTCACAAGTAAAACACAGAGACCGACGTCGATTAGAAAACTGACGTCGACATCTAGACAGGGACCGACGTCGGCTATGTGCATCTCGACGTCGATGACTCTGGATAGATAAACACTGGCATCGATTAGGGGTAATCGATGTTGGTGATGAGGCAGTCGCATGGAACTAACGACGGTCAGGTGCAAATTGAGATGTGATCGGCATCGATCATTGAGTCAAATTTTAGGCAGACAGCAAGCTATCAAGGAGTCTCAAGCGTCCATATAGAGGACTTAAAGGGTATGTAAGCCTCAAATTCGTCATTTTCCTTTTTTACACTACTTATTGCTCACTGATGGTCAAGAATCAAAAAGTTATTTAAAAAGTAGAGCAAGTAGATCCAGGAAACAGTGGGAGCTTGGCATGGATGAAGGATGTGATTTCTTGAAGAAGAACCAAACGAGAGTTTTTAGGTGTAGTTGCCAGCTGAAAGAAAACACTGAGAGACGAATGGATGTTCAAGATAAAGAAGAGCGAGAATGGACACGTGAGACAAAAGGCCAAGGTATTTGGTCTTGTGTTAGCTGCAGGACAATGGAGGTTTGACCATTGTGTTTTTCTTTACTAGGTTGGATAATATTAGCTACATTATCATGTTACTATATTGTGTGCTTGTTGCAGGGTTACACATACAGGGAGTTGTTGAACTAAAGGTAAAGTTAGTTCAGAGGTGTGTCATGAGGAATCTAGGAGCAGAACGATTTTTTGGCATGAGTGTGTTCTAGAGACATAGAAGGTCACAGGTTGACTTTGTCTTCAGATGATTGTGTGATACCAGTTAACACGCTGATGGTTGGACAGTTTTATGAACAGTGTCTTGATTCACATAATGAGGTTAAGTGCATGGTATGTACTAGACCTGAGATTTCCCAACCAGTGGGAGTTGTCAGCAAGTTTGGGCCAATCTAGGAAAGAAGCACTAGAGGGCAGTTCAGTGGATTCTCAGGTATCTGAGAAGGACCAGCAGCAGGTGCACATGCTATGCAGGGTCAAGTTCTTTTCTACATGGGTTTGTAGATGCGGATGTGACAGGTGATTTAGATGACAGGAGGTGCACCACAAGATTTGTGGTGGTTGGTCTTCAAGAGTGATGTTGAAGATGGATACAATGCCATGAAACAAACTAGATGATGTATAGAGACAGGTATAGGTGCAGCTATTTATCTCTAAGTGAGAGATTGTTAGGTTGTGGAGCTAATAGCTTCACTATTTGCAAACATGGAGGAAGTTGCTAAGTTTTAGGGATATCGGCGTCGGCAGTGCAATCGACGTCGGTCAGGGGTGAACAAAAGGGCAACTGACATTCGCAGGAGTTGGCCGGCGTCAGCCATCTCTAGGTAGATAGGGACCGACATCGATCGCCTATGCAGTTTTAGAACTGCTCGTTGCACGAATAGTTAGTTTGTTGAACCGATTGTTTGCATGTAAAGGCTATTTCGAGTCTTGAGTTGCATGTCTAATTATTGTAAATTAGAAGTCTAAGTTATTGTTTAGTATGGGATCTATTTATAGACTCATTGGCATGTATTGTAATTAAGGATTAAGGCAAGGAAGAGATCCTTCCAATTGTAAGAACAAGTTGATCTGCAGGTGGTAGCAAGATCAGGGATAAGTTTTACATGGTAAGTAAGATCATTTGAGTTGTAGGTTATTGCAAGTTCATGGGAGATCTACTTGAAGTACTTTGAGTACTTGTGTATTGGCAGGGTTATTACTGACTGGTTGGAGGTGAACACCAACTCTATGTTTGAGTTGTGTGTTGGGACCGTTTTTGGTAGGAGAGTGAACTCTTGAGGGAAAGAGATCTGTATATCTGAGAGGTGTGAAAGATTGTGGCATATTCATTGTATTTCCTTCTGGCATGAGTATTAATACAAGATTGTGTATTGTCTCTCATATTCTGTGTCATTTGTGAATTCTAGTTACTTGTTAATTCTGGTATAATTCCGTGTTTAGTTGCTTATACAAGGTAATCATTTGTGCTCTTATTGAAGAGTAAGATCCTGACAAGTGGTATCAGAGCATGTTTGTTGTTCTATGTGCCTGACACTCTTGAAGATCTAAATATTGAGAAGAAAAAGAACAAAGAAATGTCACAAATCAATGACTATGAAGAGCAATTAAGTGTGTTTTAAGAAAGATTGGATGATGATACCAAAAAACATGAAGATGTTGTCAAACATCTTAATAGTCAATTAGAAACTATGTCTACAAGCCTAAAGTTCAAGGAATATGAGTGCTTAAGATATGTGATTGAAATTGAGTCTTTAAAAGCTGAGTTAGATAAGAATCTTGTAAAGTGAAGGAATTTATGAAGTTTGAAAAGAGATCAAATGATCTTGACAATATTTTGAGTATTCAAAAGCATGCAAGTGATAGAACTAGTCTTAAATACAAAGAAGAAAAAAAACATGTAACTCAAGACAAGATAAAAGTTGATATGAACAAGGACAATCAGACTTTGAAGATCAATAATTAGTTAAGGAATGAAGGTATTGGCACAATCAAGATAAATCAGATCAGACAACCAAATGCTATGAGGTATGCAAATTTCAATGGTCATTGTTACTCCTACAATCAGTTTGATCATAGGTCAAAAGATTGTAAAATATCTTCAAAGAATGAATTTGCATGGAATTATGAGCAAGACAATGGTAATCATGAAGAAAATCATCACTCAAGACAGTCAACAGGTTCACAAGGAAAGAATGACATCTTTTGTTACAAGTGTCAAGAATTGGGTCATATTGTAAAGTTTTGTAATATCTTAATTAGGGGACCAAATGATCAGATACACAATCATAAAACTTCAAGATCACAAGGTATGCACAATTTGAGAAACATCATTTGTTTCAATTGTCATGAGAGAGTTCACATAGTAAGGTTTTTCAAGAAAGATCAATACTCTACTTCAAAGTTTATCAATCATGTCATGAAGAGGAGTCATAGTGAATGGAGGCTTAAGTAGGTAAATGAAAAATAGAATCAAAGTGGATTATTTTCCATGTCAAAATAGGGAACAAGCTCAAGTATCAAGGACTAATCCTTATCTGCCCAAATGGACAAGGAAATCAAACATGATCCCAAGATAAAAGAAAAGAGTAAAACTGAGAACTCATTCAAAATCAATCTGAAGATAAGAAAGGATTGCAAGCTAAGTAAGAGCATGGAGATATGGGAATCTCTATGACAAGTGGGTAGTCTCTACCTATGCTTCTTAAGAGACATATTTCTTATGTGGAAGCAAGTATGTGTGCTCTAGGTAATGATCAAAATGTCAATCAGTACAAAGGTATGTTTTCTTCATTTTGATTACATGCAAGATGTGTTTTGCTAAGGGGGAGCTAACTCAGTTAACTTGAGTGGCTTGAAGAAGATGTGCATTATGTAAGGGGGAGAATATGTGAAGATACTTTTGTCATGATATATGTGTGAAGATGTCTACTATAGTTTTGAATTCAAGAAGATTGACATGATGACTTGATCAAACCAAGTCATGTATTTTGACAAGGTAATGAATATTTATGCATGAGCAAAACAAGGATTGTGAGTCTTATAGGTAGACATGTCCAAGGGTCAAAAAGGCACAAGTTCAAATTGGTGTTTATCAAAGAATAGACTACATGAGATGGAGCTTGATGATAGGGGAGCTTTCTAAGCTCTGTAAGCAGTTTGTCAGATCCAAAAATAAAAAAAGTCCAAGTTTAGATTGATGCATGTCAAAAGGAGAGAAATTGTTTCATATTCTTGAAAGTATGTAAGTATCATGAACAACTTAAATAGTATTTGGATATATACATGATGTTAAGGAATGATTGTTGGCATGTTGAGGAAGATACCCTTTGTCATTAATGTTGAAGGGGGAGAAAAATCATAAAGAAGAAGTTCAAATGAAGTCATTCTGAGGGTGTTTTGCCATCAATGACAAAATGAGAGATTGTTGAGCATGGTCATTGGTGTTAGTTTGTCATTGATATCAAAGAGAGCATGAGATCATAGTGCATTAATGATAAAGTGATCATATTAATGGTTTGAAGAGATATGACACATTTGTAAGCCAGTAAAGACAAATAAGAAGTTGAGACATCCATAAATGTCTTAATGAAGTCATAATGTCATTTGATTATTTGGAATGAGAAACATGCATATTATAGCTTAAGAGAAGCCAGCCTGTCACTACATGTCATGCAAATATAAATGAACTAGCTAGTTTGTACATTTATTTTTGGTACTCATAAATTCAACCAAGGTCAAAAGATTTCATAGAGATGTTGTCTATAGTGCCAAGAAGGTACCTTGAAGATTTAGACACCTGAAGTGTTTTCTAGCTTGAGATATAAATCTTCAAAGTTGCTTTAGCAGAGTGTGTTGCACCAAAGACCATCAAATTTAACTTCATTAAAATTTGAGGTCAACTAGTTAGCAGATCTAACGGTACACATTAAATCATAGATCTTGATCCAATGATGCTTGTAAAATTCAATATGTCAAAGAATGAGCATGATAGTGACATGTGTCATATTGATGAATGTTAGATAAAAGATCAATGATTCACAGGGGTTCATCCTGTCAGAAGATCGATGGTACAGGTTGAGTCAAAGAGTCAATGTGCTCAGAGGGCACGCAAGGCTGCCGAGTAGCACAATTGTAATAGCTCAAATATTAGATCAATGGTGAGTGATGAAAGATAAAGACTAGGCTGATTTGAAGAGATCGACGGTGCTTATTTGGTCAATATTTCTAGTGTCCATGAGATAACGTCAACATGTTTGAAGTTTAACTTTTCTCAATGACCATTGGTATTTAAATATTCAAATTTGCGAAGGAGAACTAGTTCTTAGTATTTGAGCTATATCTTTTGATCCAGGATGATTTTGATCATGAAGTAAAAAACAAAGTTGTAAAGGACTTCAAGTTGCATGTATCAAATTTGGTTAGAGGGTATGAATATTTTTATAGTCAAAGTTATGGATCTTCAAAGTTTATTGTTTGTTCATTCATGGTGTTCCTATATACATAATATTGTTTAAGCCATTTTTACTTTAGCATAAGAATGTTTTGGCAGATGTAATGACTTGAAGATGTCTTAGAGGTAATATGTAGTGGATCCATGTATTTGAAAGTGAACTTATGTTCTTAATTTTCTTGCTGTAGTGCTAAATGGGTGAATAGGTCTCCATGAGACCTATAAGGACTAATAAGACCTAATTGAAAGGCGTAGCTGCTTAAGTGTGACCCATGGATGCTATGGCTCACCTGTGTAATGGTATTGAGCTATATATTAGCATAATAGATGTCTTAAGGGTTAAGACAAGTATTCTGGTCGACTTAGATAATTGATATGCATGAAGACTCTATAAAAGGTGGAGATCAAGGTAATGGTTTCTAGAATTGTATTGCATGTGTTGAGAGAGTAAAAGACAAAGGCATAAGAAAGAGATCAGAGAGAGTGTGCTCAGTAGATGGACTGAAGTATAGATTAGATTGAGGATGAGCAAAGAAGATTAGAAAGATCCAAAATGGTGTTTTGGATGCATTGCTTGTATGAGAAAGTTTGTATGTGTATGATGACTTGAAAGAAAGGTGATATACATTGTGTCTTCGATCAGATTGGTCTGCAGTCAGAATTCTAGAGTTATTGATTTAATAAGGTATTGGGTGGGTGCTCAACATCTAGAACAAGTGGGTGTTTGTTCATATTTAGGGGAAGGTTCTCCTTGTGAAGTGGGTGATTCACTAAAAGGTCTTTTTTTTTGTGATCATATTATAGGACAATTAGTCCATGTGTTTTCAGGCTTGAGAGTGGATTTTATTCCCAAAGAGGGTTTCCCACATAGATATTGTGTTATGTATGTGATCTTGCTTATTCATTGTTATGAACATCTTGTATGCTTTGTGAATGCTTGTGATCATTGATTAAGAGTTTGAAAGGATTGAAATTGAAGTTTGAAATATCTTTCATCATTGATTCACCCCCTTTCTTAGTGATTGTACCTCCAACATAACATATTCTAAGAATTCAAGAAGAGTACTAAGTATTCCAAGCAGTGAGACCACTACTTATAGTCAACCTAATAGAGACCTACAAGTTTCTATGTGTAGGAAATCAAAAGTACAGGGACTTGATGATGTGCCTTGAAGAATCTATGAAGCTTGGTATGCAATGATAATGTTTTTTGGTAAAGATTATAGATTGTAGGACAGCATGATAGGTTTGGAAGACCACTTCAAGCAACACTTACGAGTGAAGAGTTGAGAAAAGTTATAAATGGGAATATTTACCTTAACTTATCCTTAAAGGATTATGCTCATACACAATTTCATCTGTTGGTGAAATTTTACGAGGTCTAGGTAAACCTAGTAGTTTCATTCTTGAATGCTAGATAGAGAAGTCACATCTTGACACAAAAAGAGGTGGCTAGGTCAAGAGATATGATTGTAGAATGGATTTTCAACTTAGTCAAAATCTTGATGAAACACTTAGAAAAATACAGTGCCTTTTAGGCCCAAATAAATATGAAAAAATGAATTTGCAAGTGACCTATAGTGTATTGATGATATAGGAATAACTACATGGTCTCAAAGGAGAAATGAATACATTCATGTGTGAGATGACCTTAATGACATCAAGAGGAATTGGAGGTGTGATGTATAGTACTCAAACACATGTCACCACCTATAGGAATCTCTCATATTCCCTAATAAGCACCTACAATCTGACTCAAGATACATAGACTAGTCTAAGCTAACAAAAGGTGCAAGCTTGGTTGGTAGGTAGAGGTATGGAATGGAATGGCCATGTTGAAATCAATCTCAAAGTAATTATGTCACACTCCATGTGATTCCTAGAGGCAAGATCAATATAGTAGGGTTGGGCAAAGGCTCTTAATCCCATTGAATCTAAGAATACTATGATGACAGATCAGTCTCAAGGGAACACATGTAGGTATACCGTCTACCCACGTGACTTAAGAAATATTCAAAGCTTGAAATGGTGGTTATGTGAATAATTCAAGGTTTGAAGAGAGTTATTAAATCATAAATTTATCAAGATAAACAATCTGACTTAGTGAAAGAAGAACAAGTTCAAACTCTGCTTGAAGACCTTATACAATCCTAACAGGCCTAGAAGCTAGTTTTGGGAATTTGAAGTGTTGAGAACTCTAGATAAGTGATCAATATCTGAGACTTGGAATAGATGGTCATCATGATCTATTCAATCCCCTCATGGTCTCCTTCAACTCAAGCTAATAAGGGAAGTGTCCTATGTTTTATCTTAGAACAGAGGCACTTCACAAGTGATATTACCTATAGACCTAGTGCATGAATGGTGAGAGGATGAAATGAATAGTCTTTAAAGCATTGTAAGATGATTCAAAAGGTTAAATTAGATATTAACAAAGGTTTAAAAGGTCCTACAGTCAATGTGATCACTCATAGGTGGTCATATACTCAAAAACATAGTCTATGCCTATTAGGCCTAGAACTAGGCATGAACCCTCATGGATTCTAATGACACTTACATGATCATATGATATTTAAAAACAATATAAGATCCTTCATTGGAAAGTATATGACTTATTGGAATCAGTGGTTTGCATAAGACAACCCAGATTGGCCATTTTAAGCCTAAATTTATAGAGTGTATAATGACCTTCACAATCATGTTTTCATCTTCTCAAGCTAGGGTACATGTATCAACAACTTCTAAGGTAATTTTGGATATATAGTGAACTCTTCATCAAGAGGGTAGTTTCAAGAAGGATAATGGAGTGTCCCTTTGATAACTTGAGGAGGATGTTATGTTTTAGATGGACACCTATTCAAAAAAGCTCATGACTTGTTTTTTAACTCCTTTTGTATTGTAGCTAGTTTTCAAGGCTTAACACTTGGCCTTGTGAGAGTTAAACTTCATTCCTTCTGTCTCCTCTCATATACTCTATATATTAAAGCCATTTTAGTATTGTAAATATTCTCAAAATGGTATGTCAAAACCCTATTGGTTTTACATCTTGTTTTGCCTTTGAATAAAGTTCTAAAGCTGCTTTAGTGTTTGAAATTCTTGTCTAAGTATGTCAAGTTGTCCATTTGGATGACAAGTGATGAATGTTTTCTCCTTGCTTCCATTTTGCCCTTATATGCATTATGGGAGTAACATTTCTTCTAATAGGTCTCATAAAGTGTATATGTTTGTTAGGTGTATTTTTAAGTGTGAAGGAGATTATCAATGTCTAAGATCAGACCTCATATTCACCCACCTTTGGATATGTTTAACAATCTACCTCCATGTAGAAATACATATGCTAGGATAAATTTTGAGTTGAGATCAATTTTAACAGTTTGCTTTCTTAGTGCAAATGCAAGTATGTTTATGGAAATATCTTTGGTGTATCACCTTTATTAGTATATGTTGGTTTTATGTTTCCTTCTTCCTTTTTTACCCTTAATGAGTGATTAATATAGTGTAGTGTGTAAGTGTAAAACATATATCAAGGGAGTTATCCCATAATCTATAGATCTATCTCTTGTAGTAGCTTGTCTATATGCATATATAGTTTCATGCTATATTGAATTTGATAAGGTCTCTTTAACTTCGCTAGGGTGAAAATTTGGGTTATAATAGTTATATCACACTCGATGGGACATGAAGTCCAAGAAAGATTATTCAAGGTGGATGTTGGTCTTGACAATAAGGAGGCTATAATAGTCCACTTCTTGCAGTATCTGATGACTCTAACATTTAACTCTTGGTGAAAGACTAGTGCATTGTTTCATGCCTAAGGTAAGCACAAGATCTCATACTAAAGGCATTCCTTTTGAGTTCAAATAGCTTTCTTTTTCTTCATACAAAGCAAACAAATTTGCTAACACCCATCCTTACCCAAAGAGATCCTACCTTGATCATAAACCTATAAGAAAGTTTTTTATTGGCCCATTCTTGCATAATTATAAAGCTACCATGGCAAGGAATCTACCTTTTGTTGCTTTCAATGGCTATATTTCTCTAAGACTTGCTCACTATGATGGAATTCCCATATTTACCCTCAAAAATGTTCCCTCATACATTAATGAGACTTCCATTAGCCATATTAAGCATATTAGAAATAGTGATAACTTATGCAATATACATCACATCATTGAGGGGAACATAACAATTAGGTCATTGGCTATCTCTTTAAAAGGGATAGATCTTGACTAGTATGGTACATTGGCTCCTGAATCTATCACCACATGGGATGAGTTGGGAGATGCTTTGAGGAGAAGATTTGAAGACAAGAGAGACAACGTATCATTTATTGAGTAGCTGACCAGCATAAGGAGAACACCTCAAGAAGTAATTCAAGACTTAAACATAAGATTTCAAAATACATGGCATAGGATTCCAATCTTGGTAAGACCTAATACACACCATGCTTTCCTTTAATATCTTAAAGCTTTTGATAGTGACATTTATATGATGATATAATATATGGGAGGGATCACATTATCTAATGCCAATGAATTGGCCATTAGGCTTGATAATTATTTGATTCAGGCTAGGAAGATTGCCCCAAGACCCCCTATGCCTCTATTACCTAATTTGCAAACCCTTACACCTTTTGTTGCCCCTATTCCTACATGAAAACATAAATCTGTTGCCCTTAGTCAGTCAACCATATCTAATGAGGCAAAAATAATGAGGGCTCTTGAGCAAGAGATCCTAGGTCTCAAAAGGATCATACAACAACAAGTAAGACCTTTCCAAATCCACTATCAGCATAATCAGTCCCACCCTAACTATCAAGGTAATAGACCACCATTTCAAGGTCATCCTCAAGGTCAAGGGAAGCTAGTTCAAGCAAATTCATATAATGGTTATAATCCCACTACTCCTTACACCTCAAGAGCATTAGTGCCTACTCAAAATAACCTTTCCCAATAACATGAGGGTCAACCTTCATGGGATCAACCTCATGATCCATCTATCTATGTCAATGAGTCCTTCAATCAAGATTTCATGGAAAAATTGAGAACAATGCCAACCATGACTCAGGATGAGGTACCTAATGGAGGAGAGAACAATGGGAAGAGTTCTCAAATGAGGTATACTTTGGTCAATTGCAACAAGATGATTCATGTGCTGTGAATTACCAAGGGTAGTCAAGCAAAGATCCAAGTCTTATAGTTGCAAACACAAGGGCAAAAAGAAAGGCAATTGAAGAGGTTCAAGGGGCTGATAATGTTTCATATATGAGTGTTCAAACATCTCAAAGGGTAAGTATGTCTAACATAGTCCCAAATACATAAGTATGTCAAAGAGATTAGAATGTTATGATTTCCTTCACACCTCAAAATTCTCAAGGTATAAACAACATCATTCCTACTAGTGGACAAGCTAAGGTTAGTGGTTTTTTCACTAACATTTTATAGCAAACGAAGAAGGATAATGTGAATGTATCAATGTGGGATACACTTTTAATACCTGGATAAGTAGACTTGCTCCAAGAAGAGCTATCCAAACTCAGTTTGGTAACCAAGAAACCTAGTGGGAAAAAGGCAACCTTGACAAACACTTTGAAACATAGTGAATGACAGTCAAAGTTGAGAAAGTAGACAAACCTCCTCCATTCTATCTATTTATAATCATTAGATATGCTTTGTCTCAAAATTGTCTTATTTATAGTGGAGAAAGTACTTGTGTCATACCTAAGCAAGTAGCTAATAAGTTGAACTTGAAGTATGAATCTCATTTCAAGGGGGTGCTACAATTGGATGGGTTAGCTACCAAGACAATTGGCATAATCAAAGGTTTTCAACTTGTTCTTCATGTTTGTCTTAATTTTACCATTTATCAAGATGTTATGGTTATGGATGTGTCACCCCATTTTTCTCTTTGTTTATCAAGAGAGTTTACTACTAATATTGGAGGATATTTAACTTCAGATTGGTTGTATATGAAATTTAAAACTAGGCATGGTGCCAAGGTGTCAATAAAATATGAACCTCTATCTTGTTTATATGTAGATACATATGTGCCTTATACATCTAACATGAATTTCAATATCAGTGATAAATAAAGTCACCTTATTGATCAAGAACCTCTAACACTTCTTGATGGTATAATTGACTTGTACCTTGATGGCATAATTGACTTGTACATACATCCTCAATGAATAATGTGATGGATCTCTTGAGGTAGATTTTGATGACACTCTAGAACACGTTATCTATATTTGTTAACCTTGAGTTAAGGCAAATGAAACTTAGTCTTCTAGTTATTTAGAATAGTCCTATTGAGCTTTCAGTTCTGATTGCCAACGAATATAATGTTCACAAGCATGAACCTCAAGAAGAAGTAGATGACATGTGGAAACAATTCAATGCCATAGTGAAAGAGTTTGGTGAGGTAAACATGCCCATAACTCTTTAAAAGGAATATAGACTCGATGATGAGGTCAACCATGTATCCAATGAGCATAAGGAAGTGTGTGGAGTCTCTACCAAGCAATAAAATAATATTTGTTATTGGGCCCCATTTCGTGTTAAGTAATAGATCCACACCAACTTGATAAACACCTAGGTGCAAGATAACATTTTGGATGCTTGTTGTTTTTCTCTTATAATGGTACCAATTGGTTGACAACTAATTACTCCAAGCAACATTGAGAATCAGACACGTGATACAATGATCAGCCATTTAAGATAAGCGACACCTTTTTGAAACATGCAACATTGGGAAGCATGTGCATGAGATAGTGACTGCATAATAAAGGCACAACGTAGTGGAGGTGCCAGGATGGGTACTTCCAGTGCCAGCTCAGAAGTTGGCGTGCTCCATTTCCCATGAACTTAGGACACTCTAAATCTTATAAAAGAAAGCGAAGTTTAGTTGAAGATAAAGATGAATTGGAGAGTAGTGAAGCTCTAGAAAATTTTTGTGAGAAGATCGATTAAGTTTAGAAGCTAGCTTAGGATGCACTTTGGTGCTCCTCATTGTAATGCCCAAGCTTTCTTGTGAGCTTGGGATTTAATAGTTTATATTGAACACTTGCTCCATTTATGTAGACTATGTATGCATTGTTATTAAAACTATTTAATGAAGAATGATTTATGCAAATAGTTAAATGACTAAATGTGTTAAGTCTTTGAATGGTTATTGATTGCATATCATATTATGTTAAATGTACATTGAACCATCATACATTTCTAACATAGATCATTCATGGTAGACTTTTAATCGATAATGAATCTTTCACCCTTGACACCCAATATGCTAAGTATAGTTGAATCATTGTGCCTCAAACCAATACCCAAACTTGAGCACAAGACTATGACCAAATCCCTCAACCAGGTCACCCTTTTCTCTTCTAGTGCTTGAATGCCTTTAAACGCATGAAACCCAAGGCTTGCGAACATGAGTACACAACCATCACTGTGCCAATCGAGCACATGTAGAGTTGTGCCATGGAGCAACTATCTTAACAAACCTTAGTCCCTTCTCTACTATGCTTCGGGTGAGAACATAAGGCTTTCACCTTATGCATATTGATACCAATGTCAACAAGTGTTAAATGTTGAGTGCCAAAGGAATCAACAAGGCTTGTGCCCCTCTAGAACAAGCCTATATCTATCTTAGCTAACTTGGTAGGTGCATGACTAGGCCTATGACTAGAAACACCCATAGTTACTACAAAATTTTGGTTTTATTATTGGGACTATTGAATTTTGCTATTATGATGGTGCACTAGGACAATGCTTTGACTCTCCCTCGATAACAACGAGTGCTAGATAGAAAGGGTGGAAGATAAATTTGTCCTAAAGCATCTGACTTGGAGAGGGTAGAACCTAAGGAAGTGGGTCCAAAATCACTTGTATGATGCCCTATATGAGGTGTTCTTTTACGAGTTACCAGAGAAAGTGTACCATTAGTTAGCTTCTTATGCGACCCATAGAAACTAAAACTATGGACAATGCCTCGAGTGGATGAAAGAATGCCTAGAGAAGCTTGAAAAATTGGATGCCACCAAGACTAAATTCATAGACAAACGGTGGCAAGTGGCGATGAGGAGCTATATGCTTGAGTTTGTGGTATCAATGTACTGCTACCTTGAAGAAGTAGAGTACCAATTCTTGCATGAGCCTAGAAGTGTATTTGTGAAAGAACTCATCACTGAACTCAAGAAGTTGATGGTAGATTATGATTTTGAAATAATGAAGATGGCAGGCTAAAGTCCTCTTATGTGTGAGAATCACAAAGGGGAAGAAGGGGATGTATAGGTGAGGCACAATGGAAGGAGATGAGTAGAATGACAATCAAGAGCTCAAGCGATAAACTTATAACAAGAGGAGGCACAGACTGATAGAAGATCTAGAACTTGAAAGTGCTAAGATGACTCATAATGAACAGGAAGGGCATGGGGAAGGATCTATTGAAAGGCAATCATATTTAGAGGAAAGATCACTCGAAGCCTTAAAACAAGTCTCATAGTTGGTGGGTATATGCTCAAGGTCCCTTCAGAACTTGACCATTAGAGATGCACTAGATGCACCTACCCCCTTTGAACCTATGACAAGAGCTTATGCATTGGATTTCCCAAAGGAGAATAGAAGGCTGACAACTAACCTTATTTTTGATGTAGACTTTGATCACTTTGCAAATTTAGACCAAAACTTTGCAATAGAGTAAATCATTCCATACGAAGATGTAAGTGGAGATACCCTTAGACCATGAAGCACCAACCAAAATAGACAAAACATGAGTGCAAGCACCTCAATTTAGGCAATGTACGCTATGTATCCTTGGAAATATCCCATAAGAAGTAGCCTTGTACCACTAGCTAGTAGTATGACACCATCATCTTTTGCAGCACCAACAGTAACCACCAAACTAGCACCTAGCATAGTGGTTGGAAGCGTTGGAGGACCAACGCTAGGATAAGAATCAAGAGGATAAGTGCCATCAATTGCCCCTCAACCCCAAATTTATTATGAGATGGCCATGTGTTTTCCAAAGTACCAAGACATAGAAAATGTTGTAGAACATGTACTCAAGTGTGACTTATAATGGCACACTCAAGGAATAACTCAATCTGAGTTCAAGACAACTTAGTTTGTGATAACCCTACTTGATCATGCCCATAATTGGTATGGTAATTTTTATCCTAACTAAGCTATGGTCAATTGTGACACCCTAAATGGAGAATTCTTGAAGGAGTTTGATATCCCTAAGTTTGAGTAGTAAAGCATCACTGTGCTCAAGGAGATAAACCAAGGATTATTAGAAAGCATGCATTGGTATGACTCTACGTTAAAGATGCTATTCTTGAAGCTCCCTTACAATATTGACCCCTCAAACATGTGTAATGGTTTGTTGGAGGATTGTTAGTACCATTTAGAAGGGTGATCTCCATGAAAACAATCATAGATGCTCAATAAGTGCTTGAAGTTATGCTCAAAGTTGAGGTGGTTGGGAGTACTGATACAAGCATCAATCCATTCATGAAGGTGTAGATTGCATCTATGGCCTCCCAATTGCATAATTTGACTGTTAGTTCATCGCATGATGCTCGAAGTGGGTTATGGTGTGCAGACTAGGAAATAAAGGGTCATAATCAAAACAACTGCCCTTAGAAGAATGTGTGTGTGTTGCTTCTCAATTGTGAAGATTGTCATGTGGTGTATGATGTTCACAATTTCCCCTTATTGTAACACACCAGCCAGGTCAACATAACCATCCACTATAAGTTTTGTGATGCCTACACTCACAACACATCTGATTGTTGAGTGATTGATGAAATGCACTAGAACATAGAGAGGCACACTATAGGAAACTACAACAACTAGAGGGCAAACAAACCAAGGAAATGAGGGCTATGGTTAGCAGAATGCTGGCTACAAAAACACTATGATCAAGATTCCCACTATGATCATGTTACAAGTGTAGGTCAATTAAACACTATCAGTGTAACTACCTGACGCATCCAACATGCAGGTATTGTCAAGGACTACATGCGATTGAAGAGTGTCTTAACTTGTATAAAAAGCTGACACAAGGTAAAATGGGCACCAAAAGGGGTGCAAGGATGATCAAGCATGAGCTTAAGGATATAAAATGGGCTCCAAAGGTGTAATAAGCCCACCTAGAGCCAATCAAGGTGTAGGCAACCACATAAAGTGGGTTCACCACTCAGCGACCAACTGCACCAACACAAGAGTTGTGCCTGGAATATGGTGAGCCAAGTCAAATCGAGCACATATCTCAACTTGAGCCAAAAGGTGCACCCTACCCTAACCTAACACATCAAAAAGACATCCTATAATAAGCTATGAGTGTAATATAATTTTTTTAAGGTGAACTCCAGCTGGCCAAAAACCTCGAAGCGTAGGCTACCACCTTGCATAGAAAGCAAGATAGCTAGGAGGTTGAGGTAAAGGAACTGATATAAATCTTGTACCTCCTAGAAATGGATGGGATGTTTCCCCTACTGATAAATTTTCTCCTCGGGCATGTAGGTAAGAATCCAAATGAAGTTATTGAGCCCCAAGCTATTGAAGTTTTTACACTACATATGGAGTGGGCGCATGAAGGCACACTCAGAACATACAGTATGACCAAGAATTGTTAGTGATTGCCACCGTCGATAGTTGGTCCATTTGTGAGGTGCTGATAGACACTGGTGTAGAGGTGAATATCTTGACCAAGAATGCATGGGAGAAGATGGGCAGGCCAGCCCTAAGACCTCCCCATGTACTCTTCATGGCCAACAAAACTTGAGTGCAGTTGATCAAAATTATATAGGTCACCATTGTATATATTATGGTTGTCAAATTCCATGATGATTTTGATGTTATGAAGTTAGTAGAACAAGATAACTACCCGATGCTCCTAGGAAGGCCTTGGTGCTATGCTAATAATGTAGATATGCACTTCAAGAAGTGATACATAACCTTTGAAAATGGCAAATAAAGGGTAGTAATTCCCATTTCAAGTGACCAAGGACCCCCTTATGTGAAGAGCATTGATGCAGTGGATGAGATCAATCATATTTATAACATCATGGTGCAAGGTGTCGAGAATCTCCATCCTTCTGATCAGGGAGTACTTTCCTGAGAAGATGAGCAGTTAGTCTCACACACCACTAACATTGCTTTCAACCTATGGATTGAAGAGGCGTATGAGACCATTGGTCATAGATGCACTTGGTGCATGCAAAGGTGCCAACACCCATGAGGAATGGTTGGGTCCAAATTATTCATGCTCTGAAATAATGGGTCCCATGCTTGGAGAAGAAATAAAAGAGGGTGCTCCACCTAAGTAAAGGCAAGCTTAAGATGCTCTTAAAATTTGAGGGGAACAACCTAGTGGAAAGGTATGTCAATGACCTTGAAGCATGCATCCCTAAGGAAATAGACAGAATGGGTGCACTAGTGTACACCTTGAGGAGCACGATCACATGTTGGTGGGTTGTGTAAAGATTTAACTTACCAATTTAGCCAGAGGTAAAGGCAACCATGTGCACTAGGTTTGGGAGTAGTAACGAAAACATGGATATCTCTATGTACTCTAGTGACTCTGACCCCATGGTGCATGTGTGCCTATGTGAAGAGACATGGACTGAATATGACATGACTTCCCCAAAGCACTTATGGGTACATGCCTTTTATATGACTTTAAAGACATGGGAATGAGCCTAGTACGTGGTCATGAGACATGTTGAGAGATATCTAACTAAGAGGCACTTAATGAGAAGCTTTTACACACCTCCTTTTCCTCACAGAACTTGGAGCTAGTTGAAACTCTATAGGTAATTCAGAGGGTAGTGTTTGAAGACACCACCATCCTCGAAGAATGCTTGAGAGACATGTTCAGAGAAAAAGGGTTGGCGTTCTTGACCTTCTTTAAGGAAAAAACACTCAACAATGACTTAGCAAGGAAGATGATGAAACTTTAAAGGAGCACTACTGGAAAACATTGACCACTAGAAGAAATGTCATGCACCAAGTGGATGATAGTGCTCCCAAAAAAGATGACCCCACTCATCTTCACACTGAGATAATAGAGGGAACTTAATGAGTCATACTACACCCCACTTAATACCATCAAAGTGGATATCAACACAAAAGGAAATCCAAAGATGGCTACTGTAGGCACCTATTGGTCCAACATAGAGTTGGAACAAATCATAGACCTCTTGAAGGAATTCTAATATTTGTTCCCTAGGACTCATCAGGACATGAAGGGCATCCACCCAAGCCTTAGAAAGATGATCATAAAGCTACTATACAATGCAAGATCGGTAAAAAATAACCCCTATTGGATGAATCCAAACCTCCATGCTAAGGTCAATATAGAGATCTATGTTGGTTGTAGGGGTCATTTACCCTATACGGGAATTTGATTGGGTAATCCTAATGGTAATAAGCATCAAGAAAGATAGGCACATTTGCATTTTCATCAACTAAAAAATGTTGAACATCATCTGCATCAATGAGCCCTTCCCAACTCTATTCACTGATGAGGTCCTAGAAGGATAGGTTGTGAGATCTATACCTTCACTGATGGGTTATTTGGCTACCACAAAGTCTAAATTGAGGAGGATAAGCCTAAAAAAACCTTTGCAACTAGATGAGTTTATTTTGCTTACAGTGTGATGCCCTTTGGACTCAAGAATGTGCCAACCATGTTTTATAGTGGTGATCACCATGTTCAAAGATTTCATCCATATTTTCTTCCAAGTCTATATAGATGATTAGATGGTGTATGGCCTTGTGAAGGATCATTATGACAACCTGTGTCTAATGTTTGAAAGGTGCAAGCAGCTCCAGATCTCCTTCAACCTAAAGAAGTGCATCTTCACAACATCATTTAGAACCTTGCTTGGGCACATCATCTATAAGGATGGTTTGCTCATTGATCCATCAAAGATAGCCAACATCATTCAACTGTAAACTCCTTTTACACAAAAAACATTTGCATATTACTTGGCCACTGTGGATATTATAGGAAATTTATAAGGAGTTATGCAAAGATTGTTGCATTGCTAAAAGAACTTATGTGCAAGGATGAACCATTCTACTTGGGCAAAGTGCAAGAGGAGGCCTTCGAAACCTTAAAGCTCAGATTAGCTAGCATGCCTATCTTATAGTTTCCTAATTGGATAATAATTTTTCATGTCCATGTCGATGTTTATGATTCTATGATTAACACAATCTTGGCACAACCTGGCAAAGGCAAAATAGATCATCCCATTTCCTTCACCAATAAAAAGTTGACCTCAGCAGAGCAAAATTATATAATCATGAAGCATGAGGTACTTGCCATGGTCTATGACTTACAAAAATTTAGATAATATCTATTGGCAACCCCATTCATCTTTTTCACTGATCATGAGGCACTCAAGTACCTCATGAACAAGCCAGTATTACATGGATGCATATGCAGATGGACGGTTCTATTCTAGGGGTTCCAATTCTCAGTTGTGGTTATGCCTAGAAAGAAAAATTTAGGGCTAGACCATTTATCCCACATCAATTTTGGCAATGCAGTAGTGCTTATTGAGGATGACATGCCAAATGCACAATTGTATTGAGTCTAGTGCATCCTCAAGGATTTCACAGATATCGCTACCTTTATAATGTTTGGAGTTGCATCCCAGGCTATGACAAATAAAGAGATGAAACAATTATTAGTTCGTACCACCCCCTATCAACTTATCAGTAGAGAACCATATAAGCTAAGTAGAGATGAAGTGTTGCACCGATGTGTCTTAGATCATGAAAGATACCCATCCTATAGTAGTTTCATGAAGGCATAATAGGAGGACATTGTGCTGAAGATGTAAAGGTAAGAAAAGTGTTGCAATCAGGCTTGTGGTGGTCAAGATTGTTCCAAGATGTGAATAACTGTGCCAAGACATGTGATATATGTTAGCACACGAGTAAGCCAAACCATTGGGATGAGATGACCCTCATTCTCATTCTTGCCCAAATACCATTCAAAAAATGGGGCATTGATTTTTTTGGGCCGATAACTCCTACAACATAATGCACAAGTGCAAGGTATATCCTGATGGCCATAGATTACTTCACCAAGTGGGTTGAGGCTATGCTGACAAAAGACTGCACAACTGCCATGACCATGTGCTTCATTTGGGAAAACATCATAAGCCAGTATGGGTGCCTAATCAGTCTAACTAGCGATAAGGGTACTCACTTTATCAATGAAATAGTGTGAATCCTATTGGCTAAAATATAGTGGCACACCACAAGATGATTTCCTATCATCCACAAGCAAACAACATAGATGAGGCATTTAAAAAAATTATGTGAACATGTCTCACAAAGATATGCGATGTCGGGTGCAAATATTGGGATGATTGAGTGTTAGTAGTATTATGGGCATATCGTACAACCTACAAGCATCTGAACACAAATACACTATTTCAACTTGTGTTTGGTGTTGAGGTAATCCTGCCAATGGAATTCTTGGTACCATCATTGTACATCATGAGCATTGGTCGGTTGGATGACTAGGAGTCACTGAACATAAGACTAGAGGACTTGAAGTGCCTAGACGAGATACACATCCAAGCAAAATAGAGCCAACAAATAAAAAAGGAGCACTAAAAACTCTGACATGAAAAGCATATAAAGAACTAGGTGTTAGTAGAAAGAGCATTCATGTTACTCTATGACTCCAAGTATTTTAAGCACTTAGGCAAACTATAGATAAGATGGATGGGTCCCTATATCATCTACCACATATTAGAGATAGGTGCATACATGTTTCACACTCTGACTAGCAAAATGTTCCTTGGGCATTTTAATGGAAATAAGTTGAAGCCATATCGACAATAGGGTGGTGCTTGCACCATAAGCGAACCAACTTCTTGGTCACTAGTTAGTTTGTATTGAGATGACTAGCATAACATTTGGTGTAAGCCCAAAAGTTATGTTTTGTTTTTTTCTTTTAGGCAATATGTAAAGAGTGTAGAAGTAGTGATTTGAAGCCCACTGAGAAAGTCTACTGACACTTCACTCATAATTCCAGCTTAGTGAGTCAAGCACTTGCATTTCTTAAATGCCTAAGGTCAAACACCTAAGTTTTAGGTGTGTAAAGATTGTCACCATCAGATAGGGAAAGTGCACCAAACACCATGTATTAGATTCTAGTTGTAGGGAGATTTCAAGCCCTGGGTAGAAGTTCGTATAGCCCTTCACTAATAATTCTAGCTGGGTGAGTCAAGACACATAAACTCTAGGTTTGCAAGAGAAAGATTGCAAGGCCATAGAGGTCCAAGGGAGATATACTCTTAACACTTTCATGCATAATTCCAGTCAGGTGAGTCAAACCCATTTTATTTCTATGCACCTAGGTCCAAACATGCACAACTTTGATCATGCACAAGAAAGACAGCGAAGATGAACCATATGATAGTGCATAAGAGAAATAGAAAAGAAGAATTAAATGCTAGAGGACCAATGCAAGGGATTTGTATGGGGTAGGACATACTAAGGCAAAGATGACGTGCAAGAAACTGACCAAGATAGATAAGTGTGCTTGAAATAAAAGCACAATTAAAAGAAAAATAACTGAGGAGGTTGAATCTCATGCATGTGAGGCATTGTGCCCAAGTTACCATATTGAAGGTGAAGGTCAAGCCAAGAGAAGAAGACATAGAAGGAAAATCGTCATAGATAGCTGGCATCCACCCAGATTTGAGCGAGAAGTGACCATTTGAACCATGGGTCACTTCACTAAAATACCATTAGGAGCACTAACTGTGGTGATGACAGATGCACAAAGATCCATAATAAATGAGTTGGTGGTAGAGGATTTTCATGGATTTCATAGATTTTTACAGATTTCAAGAAATCTAGATGTCACCATGTCATTAACACACTCGCATTAAAGATGGTAGATGGAAATAGGGTATAAAATGACATGTGGATGACTAGTTTCCATTACAAACTTTGTGCAAACTTGAGACGTTAAGAGAGCCAAAGTGGACTAATGAACCAGAGAGCTAAAGTACAAAGACCCTACTAGAACAAGAATTTGAGTTCCCTCAGGCACCTAAAGTGAATGGTTGTGATGCTAGCGAGATTGCACTCATGATGAGATTGGTATAAGAGAGGTGTAAGAAGAGTTTTCATTAGGAAATAGTTGACAAAAAAGTGGGTTACCACCAAGGATGCCATTAACAACCTATAAAGCTTAGAGTCAAGTGTATGGTCACAATTCTCATGACCATGAAGCACCAATAAAAATTTGAGGTTTTGGCAAGCTTAACCTTCCATGCTTCAACACTAGTAGGTTCAGGATGGGCAAGAAGCAAAAGGAATGCGTCCATAGCATCAAATTCCAAAGTGGGTATGCATGGGGGTAGAATTAGCCTCAACAAAAACAATAATCTCATAGGTAGAGGGGGTCAATATCATGAAATTCAACCTTGAGGTACTGACCAAGATGTACTATCAAGTAATGCAATTTCTCCCAGAAGTCTTGGTGAGGGAGAATTGGCACTCATTTACACACATTTGTTAGCTGAAGGAATATAAACATCATACATCCAACCATATGCAAGACTTGACATCAGATTAGATGGTGGATACAAGGAAAAAGACAAAATAGGGCATGGTACTTTTCAATGTCACCATTCAGGATAAGTTGACAAATTTTAGTGTAACTTAGTTGTATGAGATATCATATTTTGGAAGCTTGAAAAATTAGTGCAATTCTTTTTGTTGTACATCTATGGTGACTACATATACTTCATAGGGAGGACTATGAGGACATCAATGCACCTCATAGGTAGGATAATTGGGCTTCCAGATGCCAGAAAGGACATCCATGAGATGATGGGTGACGATGAAGAGGTGGAGTGTGTGGTAAATCTCCTAAGTTACTACAAGGGGGGGTTCATTTCCCCATCAAAGAGTGTAAGGACCTAGGCATGAGGGTATCCTTGTGCCTTGTGCCTGATAAGCTCAAAACTTTACCTTGGCAGTTGATAGATTGATGTGATGAAAACTTACCTCTGCATCACATACCATATGGCACAAGGTGTCAAGTTCAACATTGCCAAGTTCATTATTGAGGTGTGTGTGAAGAATACACTAGAAATCCATAAAGATAAAGGGGACATTCAAATTGGGCTCCATCCTAATCCTAATAGTCATGGAGGAGATTGGCATTCAAGATGGGGATGAGGATAATCTCTAGGTTTTTTTAGAGCACAATGACTCCCTAATGTAAAAATACAAGGATTTCACTTGCCCCATTGCTTTAAATGCAAAGTATAAGGTGCGCATGATGAGATGTTGTGAGCATTACATAGAGGCGTTTAGGATTGAGTGGTGCATCCGACAGGAGCTCCCCATGAGCATGTTTAGGATGGCAACCTTTGTTGTTGTGCAATTGTTTTGCATAATGTGCTTGTTACTAGTTGATGGTAATATGTCGGGTTGGCTTAAGCTCCCATATGCCTCTCAGCCAAGTATTTCAAGGATGTGCTCAAAACAATCCCCAATACGTAATAATTGGGTATTCTAATATGGGAACTAGATATGGAGAGAAACAAGTTGTGGTGTTAGTTCACATGCCCAAATAGGAAGGCAACAAGGGATGAAGAGGATGAGTTAGAGCGCACTGACACCCACCCTCTTCAATAAGTAACCATAATTAGCTACATCTATAAGCTTTACTATGAGATGAAGCTTAGAAGGAACGGCCCTATCTCTAGCATTAAGCAAACCAAAGACCCCCCCCAGGATTGGTGATGAAGGCACACTAGCACCAGTCAAAATGAAAAAGTCTCCCAAGAAGAAGAAATGGGAGACAATAGAAGAAATAGAGGAGCACATAAAGTTCAAAATCATCTTAGGTGATAAAGTCTCCCCATTGGCCCCAAATTATAAGTGCATGAAGTTCATGTTGAAGACTTCTTCGATCATAAAGGAGAAGCAAAAGAAACTAAAGTTCCCATCTATGATGCCCACTATCACCCTTGTAGATATAGAGGTGTAGGAAGAACTGGAGAAGAGGGAAGAAGTATGGAAGGGTGTGTATATTGTGCCTAAAGAGAACTCCTCATCTAAAAAGGAAACTTCCCCATGACCTTGAAGTGAAGAGAGGTAGGAAAAAAGCATGGTAGAAGCTTGGTCTCAATGACATAGACATATAGAAGGCATGAGAGATGAAAAAGAGGAAAGAAGAAATGAGGAAGGAAGGAGGAATAGATGAAGATACCAACATGATGGAAGTACAAGAGGCTCTCTATGGTAGCACTATTGCCACACTTGGAGAAGCAAGTCCATCATGTGTACCAACTGAAGAAGAGTTAAAGCACAAATGGAAGGGCATGGGCTTGGATCATGATCACATCAATGCGGCACTAGAGATGCACCACAAGCAAGAGTCATGAGGGCCAAGGCCATGCCCCAAGAAGAAATTGATAGAGTGGAGGCTGAGGAGATAAGGCCCGAGAGGAGAAGACCATCAAAATCATCAAGAAGAGGAAGGAAAAAATATAAAGGCCTAGAGGGAGAAGGCCAAAAATGATCAAGAAGAGAAGAGGGTTGTCATAGGCATAGAACCCATTAATGAAAAAATAATAGAGGTGCCTAGCACCCACACCAATCTAGCAGAAAAAGCTACATAACATGTGTGCCCTATTGTTGAAGGGGTCCTTGGGGATAAAAAAGGTGATGGTGACACCTAAAAGAAAAAAACAAAAGAAGAAGTAGTGGATGGAGCAAAGTTTGAAGAAGAACCCCTACAAGAAAGAGAGGAAGAAGAAGACACTGAAGAAGAGAGAAATGTAAGTGAAGAGGAACAAGAGTAGAAGGAGTTGGCCATTGAGCAAGAGGAATTTGAGCCAAGATATCAGGAAAAGGCCTAGGAGGGATACACAATAGATAAAGACTAATTAAAGAAATCAAGCTCACAATCTAGGGCTTTGATGACTTCAAGGCATAACTACAGTAGAGTGTACCCAAATTTTGTGCAGCTAGGGTGCTAGAAAGTTAGTCCAAAGATAGACTAACATTTTTGTACGGGGTAATGTTGGGCCCCATTAATGTTAAGTAGTGGATATACACCAACTCAATAAACACCTAGGTGTGAGGCAACATTTTAGATGGTTTTTATTTTTGTCTTCTAATGGTGCCAAATAGCTGGCGACTAACCACTCCAAGTATCATTAGGAACTGGGCATACTAGATGATTGGCCATTTAATACAAGTGGTTCCTTTTTGAGTGAAATAACATTGGGAAGTGGGTGCATGGGACAATGACTACATAATAAACGTGAAGCATAGTGGAGGCAGTAGGATGGGTACCTCTAGCACCAACTCAATAGTTGGTGTGCTCCATTCCCCATGAACCTAGGATGCTTCAAAACTTATAAAAGGAAGCCAAGTTTAGTTGAAGAGAGAGATGAATTGGAGCGTATCAAAGCGTTGGTAAATACTACAAGAAGATTGATTAGGTTTAGAACTTAGTTTAGGATGTACTTTGGTTCTCTCCATTGTAATGCCCAAGATCACCTATGAGCTTGGGCTTTAATATTTTATGTTGAGCACTTGCTCCGTTATATGGACTATGTATGCATTTGTATTAAAACTATTTAATGAATAATGACTTACACAAATAGTTAAATGACTAAATGTGTTAAGTCTTTGATTGGTTATTGATCACGTATCATATTCTGCTAAATTTACATTGAACCATCATAAGTTTCTAACCTAGCTTGTTCATGGCAAACTTGTAACTGATAATGAATCTTTCGCTCTTGACACCAAATATGCTAAGTATGGTTGAAGCTTTTCACCTTGATCTAATACTTGTACCTAAGCGTAAGACTATGACCCAGTCCCTCAACCATATCACCCTTTGCCCCTCAAGTGCCTGAATGACTTTAAACCCATGAAACCCAAGGCTTGTGAACATGAGTGCATAACCATATTTGCACCAGCCAAGCACATGAATCATAGAGTTGCGCCATGGAACTACTAGACTAATAGACCCTAGTCCCTTCTCTATTTTCTTTGGGTGAGAACATAAGGCTTGCACCTTATCTATATTTATGCCATCATCATCGAGTGTTAAATGTTAGTGCCATAAGAATCATCAAGGCCTACACCCCTCTAGAACAAGCCTAGATTTGTCTTGGCTAGGTAGGTAGGCGTGTGACTGAGCCTATGACCAGAAACACCCATAGTTACTACAACATTTGTAGACCGTGAAGTGTTTGATGTGTATAAAGAAGATTGCCTTAATGACTCCAAACAATAGATAGATTATGATTCAAACACACTTGGAGTTGGAAAAAGTTTGATGATTCCCAATGATCAAATTGAGGAGTCTCAAGTGAACATGGTAGAGTTTAAATAAGCTACAAAGTCAGACAAGATTCTAGGAGGGATAGATGGAGTGTTCATAAGATCTCTAAGTGTTACACTTGATATTAGTAGAAGCTTCAAAGATGATAAGTCATTTGACTATCTCCGTACGCAAGTTTTCATTAACAAGTATGCATCATATGAGGTTTTGTTTTCATGGAGCCAAAATGATGCTAGAAGCATTATCTTTCCCTAGTTGAATCAATGAAAAATATGTCTTTAACCTCAAATGTTTTGAGGTTTTGTATATATTAGTATGGGTGTGTATTTTCCTTTAAGTTGTTTGTATGTTTTCCCTATGTGCTTAGAGAGCACAAGTGTGTCTCTTGGTGTCTTGTTTTATGTGTTTGTTTCTTGTTATGTGTTAGTGTGATTTTGAGGTCTTTTCAAAGCAATTTCAGTGTCAATTGCAGTATATGGGTGACTCCATTTCCCAAGGATAGGATAAGGCAATTGGTCCTTCACATAACAGGCATGTTACCCCTTAGAAATCAATAAAATGTTGACCAAATTTCACCTTAGGTCAAATTGGGTCAACCCCCCTACATATTCAAATTTTTTATAAGGTATTCTAAGCCAAAAAATGGTCACCATAGTCCTAGAATAAGGTTAAGTCATAGTTTGAGGGTCACTTAATATGTTCTAACCTTGTCATATTTGTCAACCTTCTTAATGTCATATTATGTCACCTTTTGGGTCATGCTAAGGAAATGTATAATTTAAAAAAAAAAGAAAAATGTGTCAAGAAGATATATAACATACTTCATGTCAGGGAATGTTAGAGTACAATTTTGAAACTAAAAAGTTGCAAGTTCAACGTTAAAACAAGATCATCTAAAAAAAGGGTAGTTTTAGGTAGTTATACAGACTATATGACTCATATGGCATGTGTGAAGGCTTCAAGTGAGTGTATTGAGATCCCCACAGGTCATTTCTAGTATTAGGTGGCTTTAATAGATCCAAAATTAAGAAAAATTTGTTTCTCTCTCCTATCGCTCTCTTGGACAGGTCAAGAAGGGTCAACCATTTTCACTTAGTGTGGACAATAAAAGAAGAGTTGGAGGGAGTGCACTTGGTGGATGTTAGGGGTCCCTATGTAATTCCATTCCATAGTTTAAATATTGGTGGTCTATAATATATAAACAATCACTAAGATTGATAACACGTCCAAACTACCTATTTAACCCCAACATCTTGATTTTTCTCTTATGTTTGCATTTTTGTGATTGGTTTGTGTGAATCAAGCATTGTATATAGTCTTTCAAATAATGTTCAGCCATATCATGTTGACTTCAACTAGTTTGGCATGTGTGGTAATAGGAGGACAGGTAGGATCACTCTCTTGTGCTAGAATTAAACACCATTGAGGTATGTAGAACAATGTTTTGATAGTTGCAAGTGAAGATGTGAAGTAGAGGTTTGAAAATAAAATTGAAATGAACATCCTTAGTGTAATGTGTTTTTTAAGTCTCAGTTGATCTTACAAACAAACTTGGTTTGAGGTCATAGTGGATCTATAAGTTCACTATCATCTAGGCAGAATGTACATTGAGTGTGTATTCCTCAGAGGTTGGAGGTGCCAATGGTTTGTAGGAGAGTCAAGTACATGCTCTGAAGTCTACAATAAGTATTTATCACCTTCACAACCTATAACATATTTTTCTAATTCAAAAAGAGGGATAATTATTCCAAGCAGTGAGACCACTACTTACAGTCAAACCTAATGGAGACCTAAAACTATTTATGTATAGGCAATCTAAAGTACAGGGACCTGATGATGTGCCTTGAAGAAGTTATGAAGCTTGGTATGCAGTGAGAATGAATTTTGGTAAATATTCAAGATTTTAAGATAACATGATAGGTTTGGAAGACCACTTCAATCAAAATCTATAGGTGCAAAGTTTAGAGAAGTCACAAATGGGAATATTTACCTTAACTTCTCTGAAAAGGATTTTGCTCATACACAATGTCATCTGTTGGTGGAAGTTTACAAGGCATAGGTAAACCTAGTAGTTTCATTCTTGTGGCCTAGATAGAGAAGTCACATATTAACACAAAAAAAGGTGGTTAGGTCAATAGAGATTATTGTAGAATGGATTTTCAACTCAATCAAAATCCCAATGAAACACTCAAAAAATCATAGTACCTATTAGGCCCAAATAAATCTAAAAAAATAGATTTTGCAAGTGACCTATAGTGTATTGATGATATAGGAATGGCTACATGGTCTCAAGTCAAAAATGAATCCATTCATGTCACATGTCACCACCTACATGAATCTCTCATATTCCCTAATAAGCATCTATAGTCTGACTCAAGATACACAAACCAATCTAAGCTAATAAATTGTGTAAGCTTGGTTGGTAAGTAGAGGTATATAATGGAATCACCATGTTAAAATCAATTTAATAATGATTATATCACACTCCATGTAATTCTCAGAGGTAAGATGAACATAGTAGTGTTGGGCAAAGGCTCATAATCCCATTGAATCTAAGAATACTACGTTGATAGATCAGTCTCAAGGAACACAAGTAGGTATATAGTCTACCCAAGTGAATTAAGACCTATTCAAAGATTAAAATGGTGGTTATGTAATTATTTGAAGGTTTGAAGAGAGTTATCAAATCATCAGGTTATTAAGCTAAACACTCTAACTTAGTGAAAGAAGAACAAGTTCAAACTTTGCCTAAAGACCCTATACAATCGTAACATGCCTATAAGCTTGTTTTGGGAATTTGAAGTGTTGAGAGCTATAGAGAAGTGATCAAGCTTTAATACTTGGTATAGAGGTTCCTCATGAGATATTAAACTCCCTCATGGTCTCCTTCAGGTTAAACTAATAGGGGAAGTGCCCTCTATTTTGTCTCAGACTAGAGACACTTCACAAGTGACATAACCTGTAGACCTAGTGCATGAACGGTAAGAGGATGAAATGAAGAGTCTTCAAAGCATTTTAATACAATTTAGAGGGTTTAATTGGATAAGAACAAAGTTCGAGAAGGTCCTAAAGTCAATGTGATCACTCATAGGTGGTCATATACTCAAAAACATAGTTTATGCCTATTAAGCCTAGAACTAGACATGAATTCTCATGGATTATAATGGCACTTTCATGATCATATGATCTTTCCAAAAAAAGTAAAATCCTTAATGGGAAATTATAGGACTTATTAGAATCAGTGGTTTGTAGTGAAAAACCTAGATTAGCCATTTTTGGCTTAAATTTGCCTCAAGGGTGTCTAAAATGCATATTAAGAGCCCAAGATCCAACTTATTTCACTCATATCTATATATAAAATGTGCATGGTGTCTCAAGTAATTAAGGATACTTGAGGGGGGTCCTATACTCCAACTCAATGGCATTGGTTCAAAGTTTAAGGGCTTGACCTTTATGAATCATTGTTAACAACCTGAATGACCTAAAACCCTCATTACACCATGCTAAAGAAGATATGAAGAGCAATGCATCTAGAAGCGATAAATTAACCTAGAAAGTGATTTTGATCAACTTGAAACTCTCTCATGTCCCTCACCATTTAATTATTCTATATTTTCACTTGTATGTATTGGTCAAAATCTATCTTTTTTACAAGTTTTGATGTAATCCAAAGGTACATAAGAGAATAGATAGATGAAAGACATTTTAGAAGGTGTATGGAAAAGTATTTCAACTTCTAAAATCTCATTCTCACCTCAATGATGAATTAAAAATCCTCTACTAAACTATTTGTTGCAGGCAGTCTTGAATGGAACAGTGATAAAGAAGGTGACTGCCTAAGTTGAAGATGATAAGTGTTGTTTTGAATCTTATTGAGGCCTCTATGATAGACCAAAGGACCAAGAGGTCTTTATGAGGTGTTTCACCTCTCTGTAATGAATATCCTTGAACATCTATAGGTCATTGTAGTGACAAGTGTGTGAACTCAGACCTAAAGGGCTAGTGAGCAATTGCAAGGAAATGAACAAGTCTCAAAGAGAAGGTTATCAATTATGGAGTGTATAATGAACTTCATAATCATGTTTTCATGTTCTCAAGTTAGGATACATGTGTCAACAACTTCCAAGGTAGTTTTGGATAGATAGTGAAATCCTCATCAAGAGCTCAGTTTCAATAAGGATAATGGAGTGTCCCTTCGCCAACTTGAGGAAGATGTTATGTTTAAGATGGACACCTATTCAAGGAAGCTTCATGAACTATTTTCTAACTCTTTCTCTTAAATTTTAATTGGTTTTCAAGTCTTGACACTAGGCCTTGTGACTATTCAACTTCACTCATTTTCTCTCCTCTCCTATGTTTTATATATTAAAGTCATTTTGGCATTGTAAGGAATTCACAATTGGTATGGTGAAGTCCTATGGGTTTGACATCTTGTTTTTACTTTGAATAAAGTTTAGATGTTGATTTAGTCTTTGAAATTCTTGCCTAAGTATGTCAAGTAGTCCATTTGGATGACAAGTGATGAATGTTTTCTCCTTGCTTCTATTTTACTCTTGTATGCACTATGTGAGTAGCATTTCTTATAACAGGTCTCATGAAGTATATATATTTGTTAGGTGTATTTTGAAGTATGAAGGAGATTATTAGTGTCTAATATCATACCTCTTATTCACCCACCTCTGGATATGCATAGCAATCTACCTCCATGTAAAAACACTTATGCTAGGAGAACCTTTGAGATGAGATCAGTTTTAGTAGTTTGCCTTCTTAGTGCAAATGCAATTATGTTTGTGGAAATATATTTAGTGTATCACCTTTATTAGCATAATTTGATTTTATGTTTCCTTTTTCCCTTTTCACCCCTAATGAGTGATTAGTCTAGTGTGGTGTGTGAGTCTAAAATATAGATCAAGGGAGCTATCCCATAATCTAGAGATCTATCTCTTGTAGTAGCTTGTCTATATGGAGAGATAGTTCCACATTATCCCAAATTTGATAAGGTCTCTTTGAATTCTCTAGGGTACAAATTTGGGCTATAACAGCTAGCACCAACAACCCGTAGATCACTACAATATATAATGGCCACCACATAGCTGCATTCATTTTAATGAAATATTTCCAAATAAGGCCCAAAAGAATATTTCAATATTTATGTCCCAAACCTTATTAAAAAATTTGTAATATTATTGTGATATGCATTTTAATCTCTTTGATTTACTAAGATCTATGTAGGTATTCAAAAAGTGATTTCTATAGTTTCTTGTCTTAGTAGGGACTATTAATTGAATAATGCTTGCATACAACATTAGTTTTTCTTTTTTATTGCAATAAGATAAGATATTATTATGTAGTGGAGTGCCAAGTGCCAAGCATTCATAGTATAATGATGAAGCAATGCTTAAATACAACATTAGTCTTTCTTTTTTATTGGTATAAGGGGAAAATATTTTTGTGTAGTGTAGTGCAAATGTCAAGTACGTGTAAGACATATGATATGCTTCCAAAACTATTAGAGTAATGGAACAATGCTCAACCTTAGTATTTGTTTTTTATTGTCATGGGGGGGGAGGAGATATTTTTATGTAGTGTAGTTCCAAGTGGAAATCAATTATAGGATATATGATATCCTTCAAAAGCCATTAAGTTAATGGAACAATGCTTACATGCAATACAATAATTGAGGGTGGTGGTGGATTGTAATTTTTGTTTGATATTAAAATATAATGTTTGAACTTAAATTTGATCTCCATTTGACTATCATAAGAAATTTAACCTTAAATTTGACATTCATCTATTTCTCATATGGAAGTTTTTTTCTTTTTTATTGGAGAATTAAATTGAAAAATTGTAATATCTTGGGCCTATAGTGGAGTTTGGAGCCCCCTTTTTATTTCTCCAACATACTCTTTCAAGATAGAGAGGTTGGTGCATCTAGATTGAGGTCACCATATATCATCAATTAATAATACATTTTTAGATAAAGTAATGGAGTCATGAATCAATTTGGTATGTGATAAATATAAGATAGAAGCCTAAAAATTGACATCTTTCAACATTTTAAAAATAGATATATTTAAGATATTTGCTATAATTGTTATAAGGGATATATATATATATATATATATATATATATATATATATGGTAACTCGAAGGAATCGAGGTTGACCAGTCTAGTCCCAAAACTAACTACTCTAATATAAGGTGGGATACCATATAAATCTTAGAATGATGTGACGTGATACCTCACCCTACATCGTAGGGTAAGGCTCGATATTATACATCTTATTAAAGGACACCTAAGAAACATCCAATATCTACCGCTAGTAGATAGACTATGTATTACCACTCATTTGACCTACTGTGATGGACCCATATAACACTAGTATGAAGCAGTAAATATTTGTTTTTAGTGACATTATTCATCTAACCATTATGGATCTTCTTATCAAGTTAAGCTAAGTAATAAATAACATGCCACACAAATATTCATGTTCTTTTTCTATAAATGACAAATCAAGCTTATGTCTAAACATCTTAGAGATTTAGTGATTCAAACTTATTACTTACAAAAAATATTTATATAATATTTTGTTATAGATAATTTGTCAATATTTGAGAAAATCATTTTTTTTTATATATCTATGTAATCTAATTAGTTTTCTTCTTTCCTAAGGATTTGGTAATTAAATATAGAGGTGTTCATCCTAATTTTAGTTTTAAGTTAAATTGGCTAAATAAATTATACTAATGATTAGATCTAGCATATATTATAGTAAAATATAGGTTTAATATCTATTTTAGTGTCTAAATTGAAAACATAGCTCAAGTCTAATGTAACAATGATAATAATAATGAAAATAAGAGTAAACGAGCTAGAATTATTACACTTTGACTATTTCTAGAAATATGAATGTTAAATGTGACTGTGTAGACTCTACCACATATGTGTGGGATTTGAGTCCCCTAAGAGAACACATCCCTATTTTTTAATTGATGCGTTTGACTTGGGTAGACCCATTGATGGGTGGACTTGTGTATTTAATATGACCATGGCTACCAAGTTTGACCTGTGCAAGGTTTTGGACTCTAATTTTTTTGTCACTACTTCATTGTTTTGTGTTGCACCTTCATGTATACTTGATTTACCATTTCATCGAGAAGAATTGTAATTTTTTGGTTTTCCTTTTTGACCTAGCTTGGCACAAAGAGATGTTAATCCAAAATAGAGAAGAGAGCAGTAGTTAGGTTAAGTGGCCCCCCAAGTGGGGTTATAAGCTACATATTGTTCATTGCAAAATCATACCCCTAGTAGTTCATGCAATGTGTAGATCATGTATTTGAGGTGGGGCTTCCACCTCATCTCCCTAGGGGAAGATGTAACTAAATTTCACTTAAGCCTTCTCTTGGTACAAGATTCGATGATGTGATGCAAGTCCTTTGAACAAAGATAAATCCTTTTTACGTGTGCCTAGACTTGAAATGAAAAACTAATTAACATGCAAACACTAACCAAATAAAAAGAAAGAGATTGAAAAATGGATCCAAACATCGAAAAGACTCAAAGATGGGAAGAAGGACCCACAAAAGTAAAAGACACATAATCGTAGTTCCCATGAGTATGCCTAGGTCAAACTTGTAGAACCTTTGAGTTTTCCTAGGAAGAAAATACAAATGAGGAGAGAGAAACAAGCCCATGTACACAAGAACAAAATGATAAATGACAAATGGAGGAAGAGAGGATCAAAAGATATCACAAAGAGGAAAATACATTGAGATGTGTCAATTAAATTATAAATCAAGATGATGACACATACATAAATATGTATAAAAAATATTGTCCGAAAATTAGATGTCTACATAATGCCACTTTGATGTAGGAATGAGGTGATGTATGCGTAAATTAAAGTAAAATGATAAATAATTTTAAGCATGTATCTTGACTCACGATAGAAAGAATAATATGAAGATTTTAGTCATGCGTCCATCTACACATTTATTGTAAAATTGGGTGTACCTTTCAATAATGACCAATTGCCAATAAGTAGTTGCTACTCAAGGTAAATATTTGTAGAAGGTTTGAATTTTTTTTAAAAAATAACTCAGGAATAAATACACCTATTTGTATTTTTCCATAGTGACACTAATTTTTTTGGGTATTAAACTTTCTACAAGTGTTGAATAATAATTAACACTCCTTTGGGAGTTACTAGTGCCCAACTACTAGCGGTACTAAACTTTTGACAAATGTTGGAACATAGGCAACTCTTCTCTTGAAATTATTAATGCTCTATCCACTTATTGATTAGGGAAGTAGATAAATATTCACTATTGTGGTGATAATGGAAAATTTCCCATGTTTCATTATTGCAGTGATGCTACAAAACCTTCACTACTATGGCATATTGAAAAACCTTTGCTACTATGATGATACTCTGAAAAACTACTCATGATTTTATATTGTGGTGATACTAAAAAACATTTGATATTATGGTGATACTCTGAAAAACTACTCATGGTTCAATACTATGGTAATACTTTAAAAAGTTGCTTATGCTTCACTTCTGTGGTGATACTATGAAATTGCTCTGGTTTATGTATGACCCCCTTTTTAAGGTGAGTGATGTGAACCTATTTATGAAATCATTTGTATCAAAATTAAAAAAATCAACTGCATCATATGTTGGGAAAATAATATATCCAAAGTGTCAATATCATATGATCATATGTAATAATCATGTAAAACTACATATAATATGGATAAAATTGGCATCTAGTCATGCCTCAATAGTCATTGTTCTATATAGAAAATGTCATGAAATAATGTAATTTGGCACAGGAATGATAATATCATATAAGACACAATCTAGGAGGGTATAATGTATCCTAAGGAAAAGTAAGATGTGTGGTTGTGAACTGTGAATTACACCTTAAGCTTACTTAGTAAGTAATTTTTAGGATTTTTTTAGTTATTTAAAAATTAATCATATGTGGACTTGGAAACTTACACTAATTTCCAAGTTGCACACTCACATGATAACTTGCACTAATGCCCAAGTTTCACATCAAAATAAATTTTAGGCAACCATTTCCAACCAGTTGCATTTATGCAACCACTTGTATTTATGAGGTCTTTCCTACTCTATAAAAGAAAATCTCTCCCTCACTCTCACATTGGCTTGACATGTCTTAGATTTCTTAAGAATTGCATTGGTATGACCTTGAATTGCCTTGGTGTGGTTAGATTGTGAGGTTTATTGTATCATTCAATCTCTACCTTAGTGCATTGTTAATACAATAATAGTGGTATATTGTTATACATGAATCTTGATGTCCTTGTGTTTGCTTTTCATGATGTGAACTATGTCTAAGTCTAATTTTCTTGATCCTTGATGGTACATAATTATAATATGGTATCATAGTGGTAGTAGTAGGCTAGCTTCATTTTTAATGATTTTTAGGGGAAGTACACTTTAAGTAAAATTTAGGGAGATTCTACCTCTTCCATTACGTTTAGAAGAGTCCAAAACCCTTAAGTTGATTGTCAATTTATCATGAGTTACAAGTTGTTCTTATGGTGGATTCCTTGTGGAGCTTTTATGCTCTAGTGGCTTATTAATTTTTCGTAGTTCAGAGTAGATAAGACCTCTCCAGCATGTTAGTCACAGTTGATAAATGTGGTTTGGTCTTTCAATTTTCTAAAAATAGATGCATGTAGCTCCAGATCTGCCCAAAACCCTAATATGTTTATGATTATTTTTTAGGAAATCAGTGCATTTTCAGTGAAATCTAACCATATTGATTCACCAAGAGCGACCGATTTAGGGGGTTAGGTTCTCATTTTGTATAAAATGGATTTACATTGATATTGATTGGTGGAAATATTTTAGTCAATTTTGATCGTCCATGGGTAATTGAATTTGACTTTTTTAAATAAAAAATTAAGGACTTTTTATTTTATTTTTTATAAAACAAAAAATAAAATTTAACAAAGGGTTATTTTTTATATATATATTATTTTTAATATTTATGTTTTAAAAAATATTAAAAAAAATAAAAATTGCATTATTATTTTTAAACTTTTTTTAAAGATTTATAAAAAAACACTTTGGTAGGGTCTACCCACCCCCATGCTTTGCTTTTCCTTTCCCCATCTACTGCCCTATGGATACAACCTGAGCTCTACATTCATCGTCCCGTACTCCATAGACTCTACCCAATCATTACCTATGTCACATATTCCTCCACCTCCTCCTCACCCTCTCACTTAACATTTACCCATCGTTGCTTTCTTCCTGCCACCATCTACCATCTCATTCCAATCACTTGGTCACCACCCAAACTTATCCCCATCTCCTCCCACTCCTATCCACCTCCCTCTCTCTTGCCTTTTCCACTCCTTATTAATCCACCATTCACCCCCTTACAACCTCACACCTTCCGTTGACCACCCACACCTTTGATCTCTACATCCTTAACTCGATTGTAACTCCCAATTTGCCTCCTCTTAAACTTACTCCTCCCACCACAACATCTCCCCCTACATTTTTTTTATGAATTTCTTTGGAATTTAGAATTTTTTAATTAACATTTGACATGTACATCACTTTAATTAAAATGTTGTAAATGTGCATTTTCATTAAAAATTTGGTAACCATCCAGACAACTAGCAACCACCAACTTGAGCCACCTTTGACGACTCCTTTCCACCCCCAACTACCAAGTTGGCTGCCACTTTTGACCTTCCAAGTAACTTTTTTTTTTATTAAAATTATATTTATTCACTTATAAACTTGAAAATAGTGGATGGTGTAGTGGTGGAACAAATTTGGGTAAAACCCTATCACATATGAGGTCACAAGTTTGATCCACACTAGCATTTTAACACTAAGAGGACTAAGCTTTTGAAATAACAAACATTATAAGGGATTTTTTTGGATTGACAAATACTGGTAGGTGGTGTTCATCTGACAAGTGATCAAAAACCCCTTGCAACAAAACCTATTTTTCTTTCAATTTAGTGTAATACTTGCATGCAACACTAATCTTTATTTTTGATTATTGTGAGGGGGGAGATCTTTTTGTGTGGCACCATGCCAAGTGCCAAGTATGTGTAAGATATGTAATATGCTTCAAAATTTATTAGATAATGAAGCAATGCTTGCATGCAACACTAGACTTTATTTTTTATTATAATCTTAAGAAGAGATATTATTAATTATAATGTAATGGATTGCTAAGTCCCAAGCACTTATAAGATATTGCTTCAAAATCCATTGGAATAATGACACAATGTTTATATATAACACTAGTGTTTCTTTTTTACTATTACAAGGGAAATATATTTTTATATAGTGCAATGTAAATGTTAATTATGTGTAGGATTTATGATATGTTTAAGAAACCATTAGAGTATTGGATCAATGCTTGCACGTAACCCTTGGTGGGAGAAATTTTTATGTAATGTAGTGCCAAGTGTCAAGTACTTTTAGGGTACATATAATGGCAACCGAGGTGGTTGTGGATTGTAATTTTTCTATGATGTTAACAATTAATGACTAATTCAAAATTTGATCTCTATTTAACTATTGTAGGAAAATTTAACCTTAAATTTGGCATTCATTTGACTCTTATGTGGAATTTTTTTCTTCTTGATTGGAAAATATTGAAAAATTGTAATATCTTAGGCATATAGTGGAGTTTGGAGCTCATTTTTAAATTTCCCCCCAATGATTTTTTCAATTTTGATGGGTGGCATATCTAGATTGAGACCATCTATCACCAATCAATAAGACATTTCTAGATAAAGTAATGAAGTCATTAATCGATGTGGTATGTGACAAATCCAAGATAGAGGCCTCAAAATAGATTTCTTTAGACATTTTTACAATAAATGTATTTAGAATATATGCGTTAAATATTATAAATGGGAGATATTTTTATAGTCCAATTTTTTATCTTGCCAAGGCTTAATACTATATGCTTTGCCAAGGGACACCTAGGAGACATATGGTATCTGCCACTACTAGAGATACCCCATGCATACCACTCATTCGGTCTACCCTAATGAACACTAGTTTGAAGTAGTAAATATTTGATTTTATTATATGTACATGCTCAACATGATATAATATTGAGAAAATAAGGATATACCTACAAGTGACATTGTTGATCTAACCATTATGTGTCCTCCTATCAAGTTAAGCCAAGTAAGACATAACATGCCACATACAAAATATTCTTGATATTTTTATAGAATTGACAAATCAATATTATTTATAAAACTCTTACAAATTAAGTGAATGCATCGGGTTGAAGCTTAAGGATTTGAACCTTTTTGCTTATAACAATATTTATATAATATTTTTTTTCAAATGATTGGTTAATATTTGAGAGTTTTTATTTTTATTTTTAATGTATTCTTGATTATTTTATTAACTCCTAAGGATTTGGTATTAATTATAGATGTGTTTATCTTAATTTTGGTTTTAATTAAATCTGGCTAAATAAATTGCACTAATGAATAGATCTAACATATATGGCAATGAAGTATAAATTTAATATATATTCTAGTGTCTAAATAAAAAACATAGCTCAAATATAACATAAAATGACAATAATAATTAAATTGAAAGTAAATGTGATGGAATGATTACGCCTTGACTATTTCTATAAATTTGAACTTGAAATGTGACTATGCAGACTATTTGCCACCTATGTGTGGGATTCGAGTCCCTTGGGAGAACATGTTACTTATTATGTGATTGACTAGTCTCACTTGGGAAAAGTTATTAATGGGTAGATTCATGTGTCAAGTATGACCATGTTGCCAAGTTTGAAATGTGAAAGGTTTTGCATTGATATTTTTGCCATTGCTTCATGTCTTTATGTTGGATCTTGATGTATACTTTCTTTCATGTTTCACTGAGAAAATTGCAAAATTTATTGTTTGCCTTTTTTACCTAGCTTGGCACAAAGATATGTTAATCCAAAAGAGTTAAGGGAGAAGTATTTAGGTTGGGTAGCCATCAAAGTGGGGTTGAAATCTACATATCTCGCATGTCAGACTCAAACCCATAGTAGTTTATGCAATGTGTAGATGATGTATTTGAGGTAGGGATTCCACCTAATCTCCTTAGGTGAAGATGCAACTATATTTCACTTAGGCCTTTTCTGGGTATAAGATGCAATGATATGATGCAAGTCCTTTGATCAGAGATAAATCCTTCTTAAGTGTGCCTAGAATTGAAATGAAATCAAATGTAATCCTATTTTTATCTATAGGCTTCTCATTATTTGAATTAAAAACTAATTAGCACACAAAATCAAACCAAATAAAAGGAAAATAATCAACAAATGAATCCAAACATTAAAAGGACATAAATATGGGCATAAGGTGTCAGAAAAGTAAAAGGTGTATACGTGTATGTCTCAATGTTTGTACAATGGCATAAATTTCAAGATCATATGTTGAACATTTCTTTCTTACCTCATTCAAATTCTCACTATAATATGTTCTTGGTCTTTATTTGTGACATAATACTACACCAACAACCACATGTGAAGCATAGTAGTCCACCTCAAACACCTTGCTAAAATTTGGTAATGCTAAACTAGGGGCCTTTATTGCTGCCTTTGTCAACAATTGTAAACTATGTATCATTGTCCTTATCTACACAATTTTTTTCCTCTTTGTGCAATTTTTTATTAGTGCAGCAATATAACAATTTTTTTAATGAAATTTATATAAGAAGTTTATAAACTATATAAACTTACCTCTAAAATATTTCTTGGAGTAGGCCACACAAAAATTGCCTTTATCTTTTCCTCATCCATTCTTACACCATCTTTTGAAATGAAAAATCCCCAAAATACCAAACTTTAAATTTGCATAAAGATTTTCTTTTTTCTAAATTTCTAATATCATTCTCAAATGTCTTAAGTGTTCTTCTATCCTTTACTAAATATCAAAATATCATCAAAATACACTCATATATACTTACCAATATAATCTAATAGCATAATGTTTGTCATCCTCATAAATGTGCTAAGTGCATAGGACATTCCAATGACATCACAATCCCTCACATAAGTCATCCATGGTCTTGGATTTTGTCTTTCTTTTATATCCTTGAATCTAAATTTTACAGCAGCCACTCCATATATTAGTCTTACTAAAGTGTTTAACTCATATAAGTACGTCCATCATGTCATCCAGGCAAGGTATAGGAAATTTGTATTTGATGGTGATATTTTTTATTGCTCTACTATCTATACATATCCTCCATGTTCCATCTTTATTTGAAGTTATCAATTTAGGAATTTCACATGGACAATTGCTTTCCTTCACTACACTCTTTCTCACCAATTCAACCACCTACATATTCAACTCTTCATGTTTTTTTGGGCTCATTTTGTAAGTTTCTTAATTAGGTAGAGTTGATCTTGGGGTTAAATCAATATGATTTTGCATATCTCTCTTTAATGGAAAACTATTTAAAAACTCATCAGGTATAACATCAACATACTCTTGCAACACTTTTATGACCTCTGTTGCTATTTTCACTTCTAACTCTTCTTTATTTACCATTAATAGATAATAAAATCTTATCATATTCATTTCCTTGATAAATTATTTTTTGAATAACATGTTTTCTACCTACCCTTCTTCCTTAAGAGGTAACACAACTATTTTTGTTGAATCATTCCAAAAAGTACGTGTTCTTATCTTCATTTTGGATTACTTTCCTATCATAATTCCATGGCCTTCCCAACAACAAATGGCATGCATCCATTAGGCTAACATCATGCCATATTTCATCCCTATAAGTCTTTCCTATCGAAAACTTGAATAACACATCTTATCTATAGTAACTTTATTTCCCTTTTAAAACCATGAAATACGATAAGAATAAAGATGCTTTTAACATTGTAGACCTATTTTCTCTGCCATTTATTTAAAAAACATGTTTTAATAACTTCCATCATCAATAATAACTTTACATATCTTTCCTTCAAAAATGTACTTTGTCTAAAAAATATGTGTATGCAACCACAAATCACCATTATATTTATCTTTCACCTCTTCTTTCAATGAAGCAATCATTGTTCTTCTCATCATAAAATTTTCTCCTACATCTACAAAAATTTCTCGATTATATTCTTCTACTTTATCCTCTACTAAATTAACTCTTAGTTGATCCTCTCACCTTATTTTTTGTACATGATAATGCAGACACTCAAATGCTTTATTCCCTTCTTCACCACGTTTTTAGGAAATATAAGGTCTTTATGGGGTTTTCCATTTGTTTCTCCACCCCACTAGATAATTATCCTCTTGTGGGATTAAATCCACCTCATCCCCTAAATAGAGATGACTATCCTCTTTTCAATAGGTACAGTTTATGAAAACCTTGTCTACTTTACTTCTCTTTTGCTTTCAAAGCTAGTTGATCAACATATTCCATATATTAATTGTGTGCATGCTTAATTCATCTTGAATAGATAATTTTAAACCATCTACATACCTTGTATCTATTTATTCCTCTCTTTATAAAATGCTCCACTTGAATGGACAACTTGTAAAATTTATTTGTGTAGTCTTGTACATTGTAGTCTTTTTACCTTAGGTTCTAAATTCTTCTATGGAGGGTTTGTAAAAAATCCACACAAATAAATTTTTCTCGCATGTTCTTCTCCATCATACTTCAAGTCTTGATATTTTGATTACACTTTCTTTGCCTTTCCTTATGTAAATGATCCCACTATATCATTTTATGACCCTTCAATTTGGTGCATGAAAATTTCACATTTTTTTCATCCACCATATTATTCCATTGAAAAATATTCTCCATACTATTCAAATAGTCCATTTAGCTCCTCTATTTTTAGATTGCCTACAGTTTTTAAATGCAAACCTTTATTCCTTCATTATTTCCTTCTAATGACTTAACCAACCTATCTTGAAATGAATGTGGGTCCTCTTTTTCTTCCTCCTCTTGTTGAATTTATACTTCTTGCTCTCTTTCTTAATTTGTGTTATCTCTTATTTCCCTTTATCTTTATGGGAGGACGGAGGGAGGGGGGCAGGGGGGCGGCCGGGCGGGGGGTGCGGGGCGTGCCTTAGTGCACTATTGAAGAACACTTAACATCAGTCAAGTCTACCTTAAGACTTATATATTTAGAACATGAGATTGTAGCATGTATAATTTTACCGTTTACTCTACAAGATGTTACTTATGATTGGTTTTTGAATCTCCCTAAGAACTTGATTACTAGTTGGGTTCAATTTAATGTTACAGTTTTAGCCCATTTTGGACAAGTTACTAACCTTGGTGTGTTATACCAAAAAAAATATAACATACTCATAGAATTTAATAATCCAATTAGAAATTTTAATATGAAATTTCAAAATATGTATAGTTGTGTCACAATGTTGTATAGGCTTGATGTTCCAATAGCCCTCAAAATTTATAAAAATGTCCTCAATCCTTTGACATCAATATTCATCCGTAGAGATCCCTTCATTATAAATTTGCTTACACTCAACTCATCATAATCTATTACTACACTCAACTCACCATATCATAGAGGATGTGAAATATTTATGCCACAAAGAGTCAAGACATCCTTAGTTCCAAAGACATCTGCATCTTACATATGTTTTTAAAAAGTATCTATTACATTCTATCCTACTATTCAAAGAATGTATGAGTATTAAGGAATTAAGTATACTAATGATTAGTATTTTATTTATTTTGATGATATATATGAACATCTATGTTGTTTGGTTTGATAGATGTTCTATTTTATTTCATGATATAGTATGACAAGAGGACATTTGTACATGTATCTGGGTATACTATATTTTGGTGTATAGGAATCTTATGTGTCTATGATTTCATTTGTAGATTTGATTCATTTTACAAAAAATTATTATATATATATATATATATATATATTATTTTGTTTGATTGAGGTGCTTGCAGGTCTATCCCATCATCATAGAGTGGAACAAAGGGGGAGTATCATAGGGTAGGAGGATGTAGATATTGACATTGGGGATAAAAAGAGTAAAATTTAATCCACACACACACACACACACACTTTTGTATGCTAAATTTAATTAATATTGATGGATGTGCTAAGTGCTTACTTTTGTTATTTGTCATTATGATTAATATTGCATGTTTTGCATTGATTATGGGTTAACTACTTACTTAGCTATGGAATATCCAGTTTAGAAATGGATGTTCTTGTTAATACAAGTCATTAAATCTCTTAATGTTCATTGGTTGTATGAACCTTTATGAAACTGTTATACGAACTAAATTATGGATTATTGAGTTGTGAATTAATATGGACCTATTTTTATACATTATAAATATCTTAAGTACCAGATGTTTTTTCAAACCATGTATTTGTATTTAATTATGCATGTTTTGTTGGACTTAGTTCATACCCCTTTTTGGTGGCCTAGGGGATATAAGGAAAAAGACACACATTTATCATTAGGTGAGTTTTAAAACTTATAGGAAATTGATTTTATTTTGGTTTGGAATGTTATAATGGCGTCATTGTCATGCACTATTCGAACCTAAAAGAAATTAGGTCATTTTGGAATCAGTGGGAAGAAAATTTAGGTTTATTTTTCTATAATTATGGTGTTGACCTTTCTATTTAGTGGGAAGCTAACTTATAATATTTGACATGTATCCAAAATGCAAAAACAAGGTTACAAAATTTTGAGCTAATGGAAAAATTAATGGAGATGCATTTATGAATTTAATTTCCTTGATGGATAACTTTCAAAGTTTTAGGAGAAAATCGAGGGCATAAAACACATGGAAAAGCAAAGAAAATGGAATAAGAATGTGGGAAAATGGGAGAGTTGGGGGGGAAATGTAGAATTAGGATCAAGAGAATTATCAAAAGGGAAAAGGACTACCAACATTTACATTTGAATGGTGGTTGTTATTAGTGACTAGGAAAGTAGAATATTTAATTTTGAAGTGTGTGTATATATATATATATATATATATATATATATATATGGATTGAGTTTTTTATTTTGAATAATTTTTTTTGAATGCCCTTCTTACCTAATTTTTCTATTTAAAATAATTTGAATGCATAATTTGGTAGTACCTTGTATATTTATGACCTTCCAATCTAGTTAATTGGTTGTATAGTAGGTCACTCCTATGGACCTAGGGATGGAACTTATTTCCATCCACATACCCATAAAAATGAGGATAGATACGTAGTAAAAGAACATGATGCATCTTGACAGTTGACTCAACTATTATAAATACACCCACTACATTTATTTTACCTGTGTATGATGAATTAGAAGATGAGGAGTTGAATTCTGTTTATAACAAGCTTTACTCCTATCTATAGTGAACTTGATTCTTAGAATCACCTTCGTTAGTTGAGATTAAACCAAGATAGGATCTTTCATCGATTAAAAAGTTTTAGATTAAGTAGTACATGGGGATGTATTGCTTGATTTAAAATTTATTACAGACTTGAGAATTGCATTTTAAGTTATGGACTACAATTATATGTCCTTATATAGGAAGTCATAGATGCATACTTTGAGAAATGGGCAAGCTATCTACAACATTACTCATATATAAATAAAAGTTGTAGATACATATTTTTTGATGGAATTGAACTATCCTAGGTATTTCTATAGAAATGGTATAATTTAAATGATGAGTACATTTCTGGTTATTGGTAGTCTCATAGACTATATACAAGCTATAGATGTACTTTTGATTTATTTATATAGCATTCCATATATGTATATGATTTGCAAGATAGTTTGTGTTTATTTTGTTGATCAATCTCTCTCTCTCTCTCACACACACACATTGGAGATAATAATGTTTACCACTATTACTCAGTCAAGATTTTGGGTCAAATTTGTGAGATGAGTCATGTGTCTTGGATTCAAAACTAATAGAGTGTTAGATAATCTTTTAAAGGTTTCAATTATATATTCCTTGTAGATAATCTTGAGAAAATGATGATTTAGTATTCTTATTCTTGAGTAATGAAATGATATGGAAGTATATATGTATACATACATAGATATAAACTATCTGTATATTGTGGTACAAAATAAAGTTGTATCATGTTAATTAATTATCAAAATAGTTAATAGGGATTGAACAATTTGTAAATAAGTGATAGAATAGCCTATTTTAAAACTGGTAGATAATCCTTATTCTATGTGTACATGGGATTTTAGAATTTTGTTTGAATTACTATTCATTTTGTATAGTGTTAATAAATTTTAAGTAAAAGGAAGTTGTTGAATTCAACTGAGTAGATGATAATGTATCTGTTTACTTGAAAATATTTAATATAGGCATTTAGTTATACTTACATTTGTAGTTTAAGAATGTCAATGATAGTTATAAAACTAAATTTATTGGATGTGTTAATAATAGGCATATATTGGAAAAGTTAAGTGATTTTCCATAAAAGATGGATGTCTTAAACTTGTATTGTATAAGTAAAGATATGTCTTGAATTTCTACGTGATTGTATGCTATAAATATTTTATTGGTACGTATTTTGGATAGTTATATAATAGTATACCATTAAATACTTATGATAACATATGATACATATTTTGAAGTATTCTATAATATTATATCATTAAATGCTTAATTATGATAACATATGATTGACATAGGAAGCTGATGCCATGTAATGCATATACCTATCATATGGAATCATAGGATAGATTGAGAGTCTTCGGTAAAGAGTATGTATGTGGAGAATTGACTCAGATCCATGAGAGATATGAAATCTATCATGACAACAATTGCCAAAATTAATGTTATAGTTGAAACATTATCATTCCATTGTACATTCTAATTTAAATGCATATGCATGATGCCATATTAAATATAGGAATTTTTCCATGGTCTATTTGACTGTTGCATTTATTAGTGATTGTATTACATGGGTTTGGTTGAATTATTAATATCTACACTACCATTATTTACCCTCTGTGAAGGGAAGGGCAACTCCTAGTGGGGAGGTGTGTGGGACATCGAGGGTATGTGGTTAGAGGAAAATCATCTCAATGATGATTTTCCTCTTTTCAACTAATCAACCATTCTAGATGCATACTCATGGCTATTGTATTGATTGTTAAATTTTCTTATGAAGCTTAAATATACTTTTGAACTTATTATCATGTGATATTATGACATATAGTGAAAAATTATAATATTTGTACATTCAATATTTTTTTATTGGATACAATAGTGGCTGTACACACTGTACACAATTCATGATGTTAAAATAATAATAGATGTACATACATGTTTAACTATAAAATGGATTATTTCAATGTACTACTATACTATTCACTCATCATATGAGTTATGAGATGGATTTTATCTTCTACACTATTAAAATGTTATTTGAAAGCTAAATATATTATAGCTTAACCAATGGATTAGTTTTAATTTATGCGCATGTTGTCTTAAATGTATTTATGTATCAAAAAATAAACCATTATGTTAATTAATTGAGAATATTATATGTAAAGTATGTTAAGTTAAATTTAAAAAATTAAACTACGTGTTTTATTAGTAATTTCTAGTAGGGTCTTAATAGTATGGTATCAAAGCATAGGTTAAAATGTTCAGATCTAATGAGTCCACTAACATAAATTATTTATTATATTTCAATAAAGATAATGGTTCAAGGAATATCAAATGATGAGGGGACCTATAACGAGAATCCTCAAGCTGATACTAATCAGCTCACAGATGAACAAGCTAATTTTTTTGATCAAATCCTTATTGTCATGAATGAACAAGAGATAAATTAGTAACCCTAGAGTAGGAATTTCATGGGAAAGGTGAGGAAAATGAATAAGAATCACTATAATAACAACTAATTGGTTAGAAAGAGCCTCAGGATCAAGGACATGCTGAGGAGTAGAAAGTAGTAAGAGTTTAAGTAGCTACATAACATGCATGAGATATGAAAAAAATGAATCCATCCAAGTTAGATGGTACAATATTGTGTGATGGAGCTAAAACCTAGCTTAAAAATATAGAAAAATAGATAAAAATTCAAAATTAATCTGAGATAACTAAGGCGATTTAGGGAACCTACCAACTTGAAGGTGAAGTAACAACTTGGTGGGCCAATAAGATGCAAGAGATGGATCTTGACTCCACCACCAATACTTGGGATTTGTTTGTAACTTTATTTAGAGATCAGTGGCTACCCCAATTATACTTTGGTTAGAAGTTAATGTATTTATAAAATCTAAAACAAGGAGATCTATCAGTTAATGAGTACTGAGAATAATTCACAAAGATTTTGAAGTATATAACTTAGTACCAAAAATATGAACATTTTTAGATTAAGAAGTCCATCGCCCATTTAAAAGCTCAAATTATATGTGAAGTATATGTTCATGAACCATCCACCATGGACTAGGTCTTTGATAAAGTGATTAAGAAAGAACATAAATTGAAATCACTTGTTGGAGTTATAGAAAAATTTAAAAATAAGTTTGGAATACCAAAAAATACTTTCAAGAAAAAGAATTGAAAACAAAATGGGAATTCCAAGAATTGGTTAAATAGTCAAAATGTAAGGTTCAATAACACTTTAGGGAATAGGAAACCTAGATATGGTTTCAAATAAGGATTCAAAGGAGGAAATCAATCTAAGAGGAAGGAACCACCGAGCAGATGTTTTACATGTAGAGTATAACATTATGCTAAGGATTTTCCTTGGTGGAATACATATGGTATAAATAAGATTGCATACACCTGTACATTGTAACAAGAAACTTTCTAATAGCGAACTCATGCAACTATTGATAATCATCAAGATGATTTTCAAGTTTCTCCCATTGAAGCATTAGGTACTTTATTTGGGAATATTATTTATATTTTAATAGATATAGGAGCCACTGAATGTTTTGTCTCTTCTAGAATTTTAAGAAAACTATCTAAGAAATCTAGTTTTATGGAAAATACTTGGTCAGTTTAGTACAAGAATAATCTAAGATCAAGGTTGATATGTGTCTTATTAAAGCTGAGGTAAAGTTACTAGAGTTAAAAATGGTAGTTGATCTATATGCAACACTAATAGGATCATATGACACGATCCTAGGATTTAATTGGATTTTTAGGCACAAATCTAAGGCCAATTTATTTCTTAAGAAGATTAAATGCTTAGTTGATTTGGAAAGTCAAACCCAAATTCAGGGAGAAAAGAGAGAGTTGAAGCTAAGACAAATTTCAACCATTAAATTGAAAATTTATCAAAAAAAGGGATGTCAAGTATTCTTGATTAAAGTTTATGAAATCAAAGAAACTAAGGAACCCTTTATTCAAGACAACCCCTTTCTGCAATAGTTACAAGATGTTTTTCTATAAGAATTACTTAGTTTACCTCTAAAAAGGTAATTCTGATGCACTATTGATATTATTCCAAGATTGGAACCTTAATATAGGGCTCCTTACATAATGGAAATAATTGATTTAGTTGAGTTATAACACTACCTTTAGGAGATGTTGGCCAAAGATTTGATTCAACAAAGTGTTTCATTGTGGGGTGCACCTTTAGTTTTCATGAAGAAGAAGGATGAAACCCTTTGCCTATGCATATATTACATGATGTTAAACAAAGAAACCATTAATAAAAAGTATAAATTACCTTGCATTGATGATATTTTTGATCAAATGCAAGGTGTGACAATATTTTACAATATTAAACTTTGAGTTAGGTACTATCAATTGAAGATTAGGGAGGAATATATTTCAAAAATAGCCTTCAGAACCAGATACAAACACTATGAAGTTGTATTTCTTCCTTTTGGGCTAGTAAATACACTTGAAACATTCATGAATATCATAAATAGTGTGTTTACAATTTACCTTGATCAGATTGTGCTGGTTTTCCTTGATGACATCCTCATCTATTCTACAAGTGAAGAGTAACATAATGAGCATTTGTGTTTGATTTTGCAATGGTTATGAAAACATAAGCTTTATGTAAATTATATAAGTGTGAAAAAGGAGTATAATATTATAAGTGTGAAAAAAGAGTATAATATCCAAGACATATTATTTCCATAGAATGAATTTATGTGAATCCTACCAAAATTAGAGCCATCATAGAATGACCAACACCTAGTAATGTGTATGAGGTACGTAGCTTCATGGGTTTAGCAGGATACTATAGGAAATTTGTGCCAAATTTATTTTATATATAAAATCTAATCAACTCTTTGTAATGAAAATAAAAATGGTTTATTTGGTTCAATAAGTGTGAAGAACCTTTTAAAATGTTGAAAAGGAGGCCACTTCAACACTAGTGTTATGAATTCCAGATCCAAATAGTCATTTTGTTGTAATATTTGATTTTTAGGAGATGATTTAGGAGGGTTTATTATTAAATATGGCTCAATTATTTCTTATGAATTAATAAAATTGAAACCTTATGAGGCAAACTATGCCCCACGTGACATAGAGCTAGTTGCCATAGTGCATGATTTATAAGTATGGAGGCATTACTTTTTGGGAAAACTTTTTGATATCAAAATAGATAACTTAGGGCTTAAGTACATATTTACCCAACCTAACCATAATGCTTATAAAAGGTGATGATTATAAATCCTATTAGATTATGAATTTGACATTATTTACATGGGAAAGGAAAATAAAGTTGAAGATGCCTTTAGCCTAGAAGGTACATTACAACTTTGGCTACTATCAAGAGTACCTTCTAAGATCAAGTAGTGAATTTCTCCCTAGGAGATGAATTATATTTTCAAGTAAAAAAAGATTTATGAGAAGAGTCACAAGATCCTAGATATAAAGGATTTCAATTTGAGAATGATGGATTTTTAAGATACAATAGAAGGATATACGTACTTAATAGAGAAAATTTGAGGATAACTATGTTGAAAGAGTTGCATAACGTTCCATATTAATGACATCCTAGTGTAATTGAGATCTTATTAGAGATAAAAATATTATAGTTAAGGAGAGGAACAAAGAAAGATGTAATGGATTTTGTGTTAATATGCTTGGAATGTTAGTGAGTCAAGGTTGAACATGCACATCTTGTTAGGTTGTTGCATCCACACTTCATACCAGAATGGAAGTGGCAAGTCATTAGTATGGACTTTGTCCAAGATTTTTCTATGTCAAGGAACCATCATGATAAGATATTAGTGGCTGTTGAAAGACTCAACAAAGTAACACAAGTCATTCTATGTAATGTGACAGATGATGACAAATGCTTGCCAAAATGTTCGTAAATGAAGTGTATAGATTACATGGGTTTTTTAAAAATATCATTTTGGGTAATGTGAGACTCTTGTATGTTGAGATAAAAAAATATTGATGGATGTCTTGAATGCTTACTTTTATTATCTATCATTATGGTTAATATTGCATGTTTTGCATTGATTATGGGTCAATTACTTACTTTGTTGTGGAATAATAAATTTGGAAATGGATGTTCTCATTAATATAATTCATTAACTCAGTTAATGAACATTGGTTGTATGAACCTATGTGAAACCATTATATGAACTAAATTGTGGATTTATAAGTTATGAATTAATATGGACATATTTTTATGCATTATAAATCTATCAAGTGCAAGTGTTTATTTAAACCATGCCTTACTCATATATGCAAATTGTAGATGCATATTTTTTGATGGAATTGAACTATTCTATGGATTTGTATATGAATGATAGAATCTGAATGACGAGTATATTTTTGATTATAAGTAGTCTCATGGAATATATACAAGTTGTAGATGTCCTTTTGATTTAATTATCTAGAAATATGTATATGAGATACATGATGGTTTGTGTTTATGTTGATAATACACACACACACACACACACACACACACACACACACACACACAGATAACAATATTTTCCACTATTACTCAGTCAAGCTTTTGGGTCAAATTTATGAGAGGATTCATGTGGTTTAGATTCAAAACAAATAGTTTTATAGAATCTTTAAAAGGTTTTATATATATATATATATATATATATATATATATATATATATATATATATAATATATATATATATATTGAGAAAATGATAATTACTTAATATTGTTCTTGAGTAATGAAATGATATGGAAGTATATATATGTATACATACATAGATACATATTATGTAGATATTGTGATATAAAATAAAGTCGTATCATGCTAAGTAATTATCAAAATAGTCAATAGAGATTGAATAGTTTGTAAAAAAGTGATAAGATGACCTATTTCAAAATGGGTAGTTAGTCCTTGTTCTATGTGTACATAAGCTTTTATAATTTTGTTTGACCTATTATTCATTTTGTATACTATTAAGTAATTTTGAGTAAATGGAAGTTGTTGAATTCAATTGAGTAGAGGATAATATATATGTTTACTTTAAAATCTTTAACATAAGCCTTTAACTATGCTTACATTTGGATTTTAAGAATGTCAATGATAGATATAAACATGCATTTCTTGGATGTATTAATAATAGTTTTATATTGGAAAAGTAAAGTGATTTTTTGTAAAAGATAGATCTCTTAAACTTTTATTGTATAGTCAAGTGAAGATATGTCTTGAATCTATAAGTGATTGTATGTTGCAAATATATCATTGGTATGTATTTCAAACTACTCTATAATATTATACTATTAAATTCTTACTTATGGTAACATATGATCGGCATATGAGGTTGATGCCATATAATGCATATACCTATCATCTGGAATCATGGGATAGATGGAGAGTCATTAGCAAAGAGTATGTGTGTTTATGCATTTGACTCAGATCCATGAGATATATTAAATATACAAGGAAAAACTTTGGCCAAATAATTTTATAATGGAAACATTGTCATTCCATTTTACATTCTAGTTTACATGTGTATGCATGATTTCATATTAGATAGAGGATTTTTTTCCATGGTCTTGGTGACTGTTGAATGTATTAGTGATTTTACTACACATAAATTTGGTTAAATTCTTGATATCCACATTGCTATTATTTGCCCTTTTGTGAATGTAAGGGCCACTCCCAATGGGGAGGTGTGCGGGAGATTGATGATCTATGGCTTGAGGAAATGCACCCCAATGATGCTCTCCCTCTCTTCAGATGATCAACCATTCTAGATGCATACTCATGGCTATTGTATTGATTATTGAGCTATCTTATGAAGATCAAATGTACTTTTGTACTTATTATCATGTGATATTATGGCATATAATGAAAAATTGTAATATTTGTGCATTCATTATTTTATTATTAGATACTATAGTGGTTGTACACTTATAAAAGATTCATGACATTGAAAACAACAACAGTTATAAATACATATTTAAATTTAAAAATATATTATTTTAGTGTATTATTTTACCATTCACTCAACATATATGTTATGAGATGGATTTTATCTTCTGGACTATTAAATGTTGTTTGAAAGCTAAATGTATTATAACTTAACCATTGGGTTAGTTGTACTTTTTGTACATGCTATTTTTTATGCATTTTTTCATCAAAAAAATAAACCATTATTCTAATTAATTAAGAATATTATATGTAAAGTATGTTAGTTTAAAATATTTTTTTACATGTTTCATTAGTAAATCCAAGCGGGGTCTTAAAAATATCAAGCTATTTTTATTTCTCCTTTTTTCAATGTTATGATTTAGGTTTAAAATCAAGGGTTTTATATAGTCCTTTTATTTGTGAGTTTGACTTCAAATAAATAATGTCTTATTTGAGAACAGGGTCAAATGCATGATAGGAGGGAAAAACTTCTTTTCCAATAATTAGTTAACTTGGTCTTGTTACAATGCAACCACTTGTTCCAAGTCCTCTAAGTATTAATTATTGTACAAATTTGTTTCCAATAAACACCATGGTACCTATTCTAGTAGGTAAGTGTAGTTTAGAAAGAGACATAAGGAAAGGGCCTAAAACATAGGAGATAATGGTATGACCTTTGATAAGCATAATATCCTCTACTAAAGCCCTGATTTCTTCTTGAATGCTCTTATTAATGGTTACTAGTTTACCCTCAAACCCCCAGCTAACAAAGCCTTTTTGTAATCATTTACCATCACAATAGTATAATAAAACATGTTACTAACTCTTGAATAACCATGATCAGGAGGGAAAGGAACATTTTCCTCAAAAAATTCTCAATTATAGGATTGCCCCCCTTGGGATGAAAGACCAATTATCTCAAATTATTTTCAATAATCCACCACAATATGGGGAATGATATGTGGTTAACATACTAGTTAACAAAGTATTTTCAAGCATTATCTAGGCTTCATGATGGCACACAAGAAACATTCGAGTAACCCATTTTTGTGCCATAAGCCAAACAATACTCAATTGAAATAAAAAGAAACATAAAACTTAACATCCCCCCAACATAATTCACCAAGCCCCACACTCTTAATAAAAAAACAAGATTTTCACTTCAAAACACAAGGAAAACTAATGTAGAAATTAAAAAGAATAACATAGATTGATAATAAGGGATGTCTTAGCTTCTATCCAAAATTTTAACCTCACCAAATTTGAGCTTAATGCATTTGAAAGCACAAAATTCCACCTCTCCTTAAATCATCTTTACACAATGGCACCAAAACTACCCTCTCCACATGTTAGTCACCCATCTCCAAGACAAAACAAGCAAACCTATATCATAGGATGATAATAAGCAATTAGACATAGGAAAGGTCAATCCCATTGAAGAAAATAAATAGGAGAGCAAATTTCGAAGGTGAAATGAAGATTAAAATAGGAGAGAGAGTGTCAAAATCATTAAAAAGCCCCTAATTTCTACAAAAATACTTCAAAATGGTATGGGAGTACAATTTAAGCAAGGTGATCAGTGAGACTTATAACCTCATCTTCAAATTTTCACACATAAAAAATAGATTATGATGATTGAAGAACTTTAATACAAAATTAAAAGGTTTGTTGGCCATATATGAGAGGCTTGTTTCCATGTATTGATCCCCATTCTCATTATGGACTCTCTTCATTAACTATGATTTGAAGTCTTGTTGTGAACTTGATCCCCTCATTGTTCCACATGGCACTAAAATTTTTGACTCCCCCAAATAAATAAGAGGCATGTTTGGCCAAAAATAAACTACCTGATTTGTCTCCCATGTGAGATAAATTGATTTTAATTATTCTTAATATGGTCATAAGCCTTTGAATATCCTCCACACTCTTATTCCACTTCCAATACCTTATATTGTGTTTGGATTTAATATTATTGGATAAAATATACGAGTATGGTTCCACAAAGAGATGTAATGAGAGAACATTTAACCAAATCTAATATGTACCTAATGGTGAGATACTTTACAAGATTATTGGTTGTGACACTTGATATGGATAAAATGAAAGAAAAAATCACCTTCAATGCCTTGATATACACCCCCAACTCCTGTGAGTCTCAAGTTTCCCTTAAAAGCACCAAGATTTGATTTAAGAGGATCTTCACTTTGGATAACTTGTGGTACAATGGTACAACTTCGTGACATAATATGAATATGCAATTATATTTAGGAAATTCATAGATATACATGGTTATACAAAAAAACATAACTCTTATAAAATCATGTCACACAACTCCGATAATGTCTATCCTATTTTACATAGTTATATTACAACATTTCAATGAAACACCAAAATAAAGAATGTGAGAAATGACATGATGAGTTATTGCACTTATTTTAATAGGACAACTATCTCTTTATATTTTAGAATTGTATAATAATATATTTTACCTCTTTTTTTGTATGATCATGTATAACAGCACGAATAATAAATCAAAGAAAAGAATATAGAAAGATACATTTGACCTCTCAAATCTCTATATAAGACTTTGCATAACATAAACTTACAGTTAGAGTTCTAAGCACGATGTCTTATTACACTAGTTTTTCTTTTTATTTAAAATCATTTTGATATATTCAACCTTCTATATTTTGTATATGTTTTTTGTAATCCATAATGCATTGAAACCCAATTTTTTTCTTTTGGGTCTCCTCCTAATGCTCAATTTAGTGGTATTAGAAGGGGAAAAAACTTTGTATTTATCCTTATGGTATTTAAGTTTATATCTAAATACCTTTCTAAATTATACATGCCCATAATACACATGAGGTTTGAGTACAAGAAACTTGGTCTTGAAACTCATGACCCTTATTTATACCTTCTTTTATCATCTCAATAGGTGGTAGACAAAACAATACCAAAGATTCTTATTTTAGGAATTTCTATGAATATCATAGAAGATAACTTGAAGATGTAACAAGATAATTTGTAGAAACATTATGTATAATATAAATCAAGGATCATTGACTACTTCACTTACTTTCTTATGTGAGTTCAAGCATCTCATTCAATCATGTCCACTTAATTGAATCAACCCTTTCATAGTCCAATTTTGTGTAAGGTACAAGTAAATATAAACTTTCTAGTATTGGAAGGAAAATAGATGTATATGCACTAGACATTTGACTTAATCTCATTTATTTATATTACATGGTTAATTAGTTTTTTATGGAAAAAATAAAATCTTTACCCTTCTAAGAGTTTCCTTCTCTATAAAGAAATGATGGGAAAACTATTTTAATTATCATAAGGATGATGACAAAGGATATATAGATCCATGGCATGGGTTTTTAGAAACCTTCAAAGAGATTTATTACCATATTGAAAACTATGATAATCGATACATTAAGTTCTCCCAAAAATTTTAAGGTCATGTTTAATCTGTTCAAGAATACATTGACATTTTTTATTCTTTGGATTTTGAATTGAATGCTCAATAAAAAAATTAAATCTCATTTTGAAGTATAGGTCAAGCATAAGACCTTACATCTATAATGCCAATAATTTCCTCTACATCTCTTCTTTAGGAGAAGCCTACATATGTGCTTTTAAGTTTAAAGCAAAATCTAAGCACAAATCATAGAAAATCATGGTCAAAGAATTTTAAGTTTGGAGTTAAACAAAATTTTAAGAAAATAAAATGAAATTTGATTCATTTTTATAATAATAAACATCATCAAATGACCCAACTAAGTAGTCCAAGACTGGAAAATGGTGCACAATGCACAATTCTAGTGGTTAGTTTGCATATAAATGTCACACAAAAATTGTTTTTCTTGTACAACAAGAGATATCAAACCATATCCCTATGACATAAGACAAAGGTAATCAAATCATTGGCTTTAACCTTTAAGGATTTAATAGGTACCTAAAAAATCACCTCATTTTCCAATTTAGGGTAAGAAGAAAGAGAACACTTGTTCCATTTTTAAGTGTAAGTTAATGGATAACCTATATGCCTAATTCTTAACAATGGTAGTTGAAAGATTCTAATCCAACCAAAACTTATTCATAAATTGAATAGGTTACTTATGCCTCACCCACAACAATACACCATTCGATGGTTCAACTTGGATTTTGAGGAGCATGTCACTTATTAGTGTCACCTAGTGTAAAAATTCCAACCTTTTAAATATTTAGTCCTTTTGATGTATCACCATTAGATGTGTGACATTTTTCTTAGGCACCTATATATTTTTCATCGTTATGGAATCTATGAAGTAAATCCTATAAATGTTATCATAGATATTGGTGAACATAGCGATCATATACCTGAACTAATCCCTAAGCTCTCACTTATTACTGCCAAGTAGTGTAAGAAATTAATTAGTTATAATATGATTTTTTTTCTCTTGATGGTGATACTTGAATATAATAAGATACCTACAATTCAAAATCATACAACACATTATTCAAAAGAATCAAAATAATTGAATCAAGTACTTGATGAGTACAATGATATGTGTCTAACCCATGAAAGTTCCAAATCATTACACAATAAAGCTTATTATTGACCTGACTAAAGGACAACCTCTTCACAATGCCTTATTATACCACTAATAATTCCTTAATAATGATGAGATAAAGATGCAAATCCATGAACTTATAGATAAATGACACATCAATCATAATGCTTCACTTTTTAATATAAAAATTATACCCATACAAAAGAAGGATAATACATAGAGGTTGTGAATTACTAATCTCTTAGCAAGATAAATGTGAATACCAACACCTTCTTCCCAATATAAAGGAACTTTTGAACCATGCCCATTATACCAAGTTTTTTAGAAAGATTGATCTCAATTCATGGTAACATTAGATTATTTTTGAACCCTCAAATATCTAGAAGAGAACCCTTAGATAGATTATATTTGAACCTCATATTATGATCTTTGACTTAACTAATGCCTCAAAAAAATTCATGTAGTTGATGAATGATATATTAAAGTGATTCACTATTTCCTTTGTTATTTTCTATCTCAATGGCATTCTATTTTTTAATAAAAAATGTGAGGACCACATTTACCATATTCAATAAGTGAAGATTAAAACTTTGAAAAAATAAAAGTTAAATGCAAATATGGATGAAATTATTTTTACATGAATTATATTTAGTATCTCAAATACATTTTTGAAATATGTGGCATTCATGTGGACCTACACCAAATAATCTCACATATCTTCATAGTAGCTTGGGATAAGAAAAAATTCATAGGAACTTTCTACTTGGTTTGAAAAATATCACTTAGACATTGAATTAATTGTCTAAAGGTGGTACCAAAGTATCATTCATCTAATTAGCTCAAAACAAAAACCATTTGAGGATATAAAATGTGGACTCTAATTCACTTAAGTGCTCACATTACCTAATATTCAAAAACCATTTTAGATAATTTTTGATGCATCTGAGATTGCAATCAAAGAAATCCTCACTTAATTTGATCACCCAATTATGTAACATAGTAAGACATTTACCACATTAATAAAAAATTATCCTACATATGACTATGAGATTTATGTTATTTTCCAGGCATGTAAGCAATTGAAATGTTACATGTTAAGGAAGGAGACTATTATTATCACAAAAACACATTATACACCTTTTTAGTTATTGTAAATATATAAAAATTTGAAAAAAAAATATTATTATCTTCAGTTGTGCCACTTGAACATCAGGCATAATAAGGGACATACCAATCTAGTAGAAAATTTCTTCAATAGATCTCATGTTCAAGCTCTTCTATTTGTACTTGATGACACATTTGAGATAGAATTTATAGAAATATATCAACACTCATACATTTGTATGTCAATTCTAGATTAATAAGTGGAAGAAGTTATATTATATCATTTAGGACATGTGTGTACCTCATGAGGTAAAACACCATAAAATCATATGGGAGGCTAATTATAGCAAGATTTCAAGATATTTCAAGGTTGAAAAAACATTATTGGTCTTGAAAAAACATTATATTTTGAAAACATCTAAGGAAGGATGTTGTTAAATACATAATTTATTGTATCTCTTATGTTATTGCTAAGAATTTTAACAAAAATGAAGTGTACACATCTTGTTTTTTCTCGAAGAAACCTCTGGTGCCAGTTTTTATGGATTTTATTTCAATATTTATTACTAAAAGGCTTGGTAATGATTATGTTTATGTAGTAGTTAATATATTTTCTAAAATGTCTATTCTCATGCCTTGTGATGAATCTATCTAGATTTTAGAAATAACTCAATTGTATTTTTTGAATGTATGGATTCATTTTAAAATTTTATCTACCATCATCTTTAATTGTGACATAATTTCTTTGATTAATTTATAGAAAACACTTTGTTCAATGATGGACATAAAGTTAAATAACTATACCATGTTCCATCCTCAGATTAATGGACAAATATAAATAGTGAATAGGATGATCATACATCTTTTCTTAATGTACATTCCAAGAATTGTTGCACTTGGGATGAATGTCTTCCTTTCATTCATAATATCTATAGTAAATATTTGAACAACTCTACTATACACAACACTTTTAAGATTTGTTTAGGCTTCCAAACATTAGAATTCATTGATGAAGCATATGATATGCCGTCATGAATAACATCAAATCTTTCAGTTGAAAATAATTATTTTTTTCAAATTCCTTGATTAAATTATGCATATTTAATAACATGTACATATTATTTTATAGAAGGCTAATACATAATACAAGCATCACTATGGTAAATATTGAGAATCACACCCATTTCAAGTTGGTCATCTATTTTGGTTAATTTTTTAGAAATAAATACTCACATGACCTTACTGCAAGCTCAATCCTCTTCTATATTTCCCTTACACTATTGTTTATAAGGTTGGTGATAACAAATTTGAGCTAAATCTACCCTCTTATCTTGATTAACATTCAATATTGAATGCATAACTCTTGTGTCATTACATAGTTTGCCTTTATTTCATTAAATTGATGTTGTAATGACATAAAACATTAATAAAAACCCTCTCTTATATATTATTAAAGCAAGTCAAGTATATTACAAGGATAAATGGTTCATTAAAATTCAAGTTGTTAACAAATTTCGACATCTTATCAAACTAAAAGAAGTGAGGACCATTGCTTCTCAAGGAGTGGTGACTAATCTAACGGGATCTAACACCTTAGATAACTCATGGTACATATACACCACTTTATCCTAGAATAATATTACACCATAAATTTCAAAACCTTCCCAAGTATACTTGGTTATAATATAAATTCATAACTCTTCTCCAATCATGTTGTATATATTTAATAATCTCATTTATGTTTTACATAGCTATATTTTAGCATTTCCAAAAAATGAAAAATATGAAGAGTTACATGATGAGTGATTGTACTTGTTATAATGTTAAAATTGTCTCTCCATCATCCAAACATGTATAATAATGTATTTTACCTCTTTTTTGTTTAATAAAATATAATAACACATAGAATGGCATATGCACAAAGTTGGGGGGACAAAAAAGATGACTAAATGAAAAACATACAACTTATTTTGCAAAGGGTGTATTCCATTTTTTTTAAAACCATAGAAAATTTGATCTGTGTTGATTCTAAGCCTAAAGGGTATAGTCCCTTTGAAAAAATAATTGGAGGGAACGCTGGATATTTTGAATGAAAGGTCGTACGCCCTTTAGTAAAGGGCATACAAACTTTTTATTAGAAAGGGATTATGCCCTTTGAGTTCCAATATGTTTTATGTTATATTTGGACTTTGCATTTTCTAATATTAATTCCATAGCTATAGGAGTTACCATTTAGATGTTTTTTTAAAAAAATCTATTATGGTAAGTACTTAGTTTCTAGAATTTTAGGATTGGAAACTAACTAAAATACTAGAATTATTAAACTCTAAGATCAAGTATGGATGTCATTGGTCAAGATAGTGATAGGGAGCAATATATATAGATAGGGGCTCAGGTATGGATTGGTCAAGAAAGAGATAGGTCATTTGATAACATGAATGTAACATCTATGTAATATGATGGGATGGATCATGCACAGATGCATCAACCTATCTCGACTGATATGTCTAATCCTAAATGAAAACATACTTTACTATTCTCATATCACATTCATCATCTATTTTATAATGTTAACACCATTATAAGTGGTGATATTCCCAAATTAGGGTCCTATGGTAATTTGAGTATTCCCTAGTCCCCAATACAGTAAATCAAAGGATAACATAAGAACGCAACTCCCACCATAGATATATGGTGAGAACCATTTTAAATTTCATATCCTGATCTCAAGCTTACCTTACCTAATAAATCAAGGAAAGCTTTCCATACTTCATTTAAGCCAAAAAGTATGATAAGGGAAGCTTGTCTTCCTAGTATCTAGCTTTCATTCACCCAATAACATATCAGGGGAAGCTTGCCTTACCAATAGATATGAATGGATGAGTAAGGTATAGCTATCAAGGGAATATTTCATTCTCAATATCTATCTTTTCTTTGATTTTGGATTATGGCATAGTTATTAATGGAATATTTCCTTCTCAATATCCATCTTTGTTTTGATTTTTGATTAAGGCATAGCTATCAAGGGAATCTTGATTCTTGAAAAATAACTTTATTCTTGTCCTACCCACTTAGATATGCCATACCTGATAATGCAAGGGAATATTTATTATTGATATATATATATATATATATTCATTATTGTCCTACCTACTTTCCCTTTATAGAATATATTCTTAGCTATTAATAAAAACTTACTTCCTGATGTATCTTGCATATATTCTTACCCTACCTACTTACCTATGCTCTACCTACTTATATTTTTTTATTGGCAAGGGAAGCTTGGTTCCCAATATATAGAATGAGAAACAAACTTTATAATAATGTTACATATGTAATAAATATATACCATTGAGTATGCCCTACCTATTTTACCTACTCATCTATAACCTACCTGATTGAATACCTAATCCATATCTTATCTTGACTATGCCCTACCTACCTCCTTGCACTTGAGTATGCCCTACCTAATTTAAACTTGAGTATACCCTACCTACATATCATTCTTACCCCACCTACTTTAGTATGCCCTACCTTCTCGAGTATGTCATACCAGATTGAATATCCCCAAGCCATATCTTGATCTTGAATACCCATATTTAATCTTGACTATATCTATCTTACCTAATCCATATCTTGAATACTGATATGTGATTGAATACCTAAGCCATATATTGAAATGAGAGGGGGAATTATCATATTGTAAAACTAGTGGAGGGGGAATTATCAGATCAAGGGCTAAATGAGAGGGTGTATTATCAAGGGATTCTTGAAAATCATAAGAATATTGAGAAAAAAGAGGGGGCATTGATCAAGCCATATCTTGAAAGGAGAAGGGGAATTCTCACTTACATAAATAAAGGAGTGACTAAGGATGATTGCAAAAAGGCTTAAAGTAATATTTAATCCTAATTTATAATCACTACCTTATCATCCCTCATCATCCCTAATCATCCCTAATCACTCCCTTATTGACCTCATTATCCCTAATCATACCTAGTCACTCCTTAATCATCCTTCATCATCACTAATCATCCTTAGTCACTCCTTAAATGGTCTTGAGTATCCTTAATCACATCCTCATTGATCCTCATCATCCATAATCACTCCATCTTCATCCCTACTCACTCCCTCATCGACCCTCACCATCCCTCATCATCCTTAATCACTCCCTCATTAGACTAATCATCCCTAATCACTCCATCATCAACCCTCATTTCCCCTCATTATCCTTAATAAATCACTTATTTTACCTTATCATCCCTAATCACTCCCTCCTTGTCCCTCCTTATCCCTAATCACTCCCTCATTTTCACTCATTATCCCTCATCAAACCTCATTATTTATCATTGTCCATTATCACTCCCTCATCTACCCTCATCATCACTCATAATCTATAATAAGACCCTCATCATCCCTTATGGTCTATCATCATCCCTAGTTACATCCTCATTGGCCCTCATTGTCCTCATCATCCAAAATATCTCCCTCATTTTCCCTCCTCATCCCTAGTCACTCTATCACCTTTTATCATCCTCCATCATCTCTAGTCACTCCCTCCTCACCCCTCCTTATCCTTAATCACACCCATATTAATCATCATTAGTCCTAATCACTCCTTTATCAACCATCATCTTTTATCATTATCCCTAGTCACTCCATCATCCTTCATTGTCATTCATCACTCCCTCATCATCCCTAGTCACATTGTCATTGTCCCTCATTGTCACTAATCACTCCCTCCTCATCCCTCCTTATCCCTAATCACTCCCTCATTTTCCCACATCATCCCTAATCACTCCCTCATCAACCCTCATCATTTATCATCATACCTAATCACTCCTTCATCATCCCTCATTATCCTTCATCATCCCTTATCACTCCCTCATTGACTCTCACCATCCTTAATCATCTCTTATTAGTCCTTCATCATCCCTCATTGTTCATAGTCACTTTTTCATCATTAATTTTCATCCATCATCATCCTTAATCACTCCCTCCTCAACCCTCCTCATCCATAGTCATTCCCTCATTGCCCTTCATCATCTGTAATCATCCATAATCACTCCCTCCTCATCCCTAAACACTCACTCATTGATGCTCACCATTCCTCATCATCCTTAATCACTCTTTCCAATACCTTGATAGTGTATGTAGTGGATTTATAATTTTACTTGATTAGTTTCTATTCCAATTCCATTTTTTTCAATACAATAAGGCATAAATATGGCATAAAATCAATTTTATCATTGTGGATTAGAAATTGATATGTTTGTGATTCTCATTATCACTGACTAGAATATCTATCATGATCCTAACTCTCTGCCAGAATATCTATCATGAAATAGGCTTTGTTCCACCTAGGGTGTCCCTCCATGGTTAGGTTGATGTACACAACCCATCCTAGACACCCGATTGGATTTTATCCTAGTGTGATTGAAACTATATGATTAAGGAATATATCCATGTAGAATAAAGTCTTAAGTCAACCAAAAATTAAGAAATAAGTTAGGACCATTTCTTCTCAAGGAGTGGTGACTAATCTAAGAGGATCTAACACCTTAGATAAATCATTGTACATATACACCACTTTATACCAGAATAAGATTACACCATCAATTTCAAAACCTTCCCAAGTATACTTAGTTATAATATAAATTCATAACTCTTTTCCAATCATGTTGTATATATTTAATAATCTCATTTATGTTTTACATAGCTATATTTTAGCATTTCCAAAAAATGAAAAATATGAAGAGTTACATTATGAGTGATTGTACTTGTTATAATGTTAAAATTGTCTCTCCATCATACAAACATGTATAATAATGTATTTTACCTCTTTTTTATCTAATAAAATATAATAACACATAGAATGGAATATGCACAAAGTTGGGGGGACAAAAAAGATGACAAAATGAAAAACATACAACTTATTTTGCAAAGGGTGTATTCCCTTTTTTTTTAAACCATAGAAAATTTGATCTATGTTGATTCTAAACCTAAAGGGTATACTCCCTTTGAAAAAAAAAATTGGAGGGAAGGATGGAGATTTTGAATGAAAGGTCGTACACCCTTTAGTAAAGGGAATACAAACTTTTTATTAGAAAGGGATTATGCCCTTTGAGTTACAATATGTTTTGTGTTATATTTGGTTAATTAGAGTTGTATAACTACATACTTTGCATTTTATAAAATTAATTCCACAACTATAGGAGTTAACACTTAGATGTTTTTTTTAAAAATCTATTATGGTAAATACTTAGTTTTTAGAATTTTAGGATTGGAAACTAACTAAAATACTGGAGTTATTAAACTCTAAGATCAAGTATGGATGTCATTGGTCAAGATAGTGATAGGGAGCAATATATATAGATAGGGGTTCAGGTATGGATTGGTCAAGAAAGAGATAGGTCCTTTGATAACATGCATGTAACATCTATGTAATATGATGGGATGGATCATGCACAGATGCATCAACCTATCTCGACTGATATGTCTAATCCTAAATGAAAACATACTTTACTATTCTCATATCACATTCATCATCTATTTTATAATGTTAACACCATTATAAGTGGTGATATTCCCAAATTAGGGTCCTATGGTAATTTGAGTATTTCCAGGTCCCTAATACAATAAATCAAAGGATAACATAAGAACGCAACTCCCACCATAGATATATGGTGAGAACCATTATAAATTTCATATCTCGATCTCAAGCTTACCTTACCTAATAAATCAAGGAAAGCTTTCCATACTTCATTTAATCCAAAAAGTATGATAAGGGAAGCTTGTCTTCCTAATATCTAGCTTTCATTCACCCAATAACATATCAGGGGAAGCTTGCCTTACCAATAGATATGAATGGATGAGTAAGGTATAACTATCAAGGGTATATTTCATTCTCAAGATCTATCTTTTCTTTGATTTTGGATTATGGCATAGTTATTAATGGAATATTTCCTTCTCAATATCCATCTTTGTTTTGATTTTTGATTAAGGCATAGCTATCAAGGGAATCTTGATTCTTGAAAAATAACTTTATTCTTGTCCTACCCACTTAGATATGCCATACCTGATAATGCAAGGGAATATTTATTATTGATATATATATTCATTATTGTCCTACCTACTTTCCCTTTATATAATATATTCTTAGCTATTAATAAAAACTTACTTCCTGATGTATATCTTGCATATATTCTTACCCTACCTACTTACCTATGCTCTACCTACTTATATTTTTTTATTGGCAAGGGAAGCTTGGTTCCCAATATATAGAATGAGAAATAAACTTTAGAATAATGTTACATATGTAATAAATATATACCATTGAGTATTCCCTACCTAATCTACCTATTCGAGTATAACCTACCTAATTAAATACCTGAGCCATATCTTATCTTGACTATGCCCTACCTACCTTCTTCCACTTTAGTATGACCTACGTAATTTAAACCTAAGTATGCCCTACCTAAATATCATTATTACCCCACATACTTTAGTATGCCCTACTTGCTTGAGTATGTCATACCCGATTGAATATCCCCAAGCCATATCTTGATCTTGAATACCCATATTTAATCTTGGATATATCTATCTTACCTAATCCATATCTTGAATACTGATATGTGCTTGAATACCTAAGCCATATATTGAAATGAGAGGGGGAATTATCATATCAAGGGCTAAATGAGATGGGGTATTATCAAGGGATTCTTGAAAATCATAAAAATATTGAGAATAAAGAAGGGGCATTAACTGAGCTATATCTTGAAAAGAGAGGGGGAATTCTCACTTATAGAGATAAAAGAGTGACTAAATATGATCACAAAAATGCTTAAAGAAATATTTAAGGCAAATTTTTAATCACTCCCTTATCATCCCTCATCATCCTTCATCATCCCTAATCACTCCCTCATTGACCTCATCATCCCTAATCATACCTAGTCACTCCTTAATCATCCTTCATCATCCCTAATCATCTTTAATCATTCCTTAAATGGTCCTCATTATCCTTAATCACATACTCATTGATCCCCATCATGCCTAATCACTCCCTCTTCATCCCTACTCACTCCCTCATCGACCCTCACCATCCCTCATCATCCTTAATCACTCCCTCATTAGACCTAATCATCCCTAATCACTCCATCATCGACCCTCATTTCCCCTCATTATCCATAATCAGTAACTTATTATACCTCATCATCCCTAATCACTCCCTCCTTGTCCCTCCTTATCCCTAATCACTCCCTCATTTTCACTCATTATCCCTCATCAAACCTCATTATTTATCATTGTCCCTTATCACTCCCTCATCTACCCTCATCATCACTCATAATCCCTAATAATACCCTCATCATCCCTTATGATCCTTCATCATCCCTAGCTACACCCTCATTGGCCCTCATTGTCCCTCATCATCCATAATATATCCCTCATTTTCCCTCCTCATCCCTAGTCACTCTATCACCTTTTGTCATACTCCATTCTCTATTCACTCCCTCCTCACCCCTCCTTATCCCTAATCACTCCCCTATTAATCATCATCATTCCTAATCACTCCTTTATCAACCATCATCTTTTATCATTATCCCTAGTCACTCCATCATTCTTCATTATCATTCATCACTCCCTCATCATCCCTAGTCACTTTGTCATTGTCCCTCATTGTCACTAATCACTCCCTCCTCATCCTTCCTTATCCCTAATCACTCCCTCATTTCCCCATATCATCCCTAATCAATCCCTCATCAAACCTCATCATTTCTCATCATCCCTAATCACTCATTCATCATCCCTTATCACTCCCTCATTGACCCTCATCATCCTTAATCATCTATAGTTAGTCCTTCATCATCCCTCATTATCCATAGTCACTTTTTCATCATTAATTTTCATCCATCATCATCATTAATCACTCCCTCCTCATCCCTCCTCATCCATAGTCATTCCCTAATTGCCCTTCATCATTTATAATCATCCATAATCACTCCCTCATCATCCCATATGATCCCTAATCACTCCCTCCTCATCCTTAATCACTCACTTATTGACACTCACCATTCCTCATCATCTTTAATCACTCTTTCCAATACCTTGATAATGGATGTAGTGGATTTATAATTTTACTTGATTAGTTTCTATTCCAATTCCTTTTTTTTTTCAATACATTAAGGCTTAAATATGGCATCAAATCAAATTTATCATTATGGATTAGAAATTGATATGTTTTTGATTCTCACTATCACTGACTAGAATATCTATCATGATCCTAACTCTCTACTAGAATATCTATCATGATCTAGGCTTTGTTCCACCTAGGGTGGCCCTCTAGGGTTAGGTTGATGTACATGACCCATCCTAGATACCTGATTGGATTTTATCATATTGTGATTGAAACTATATGACTGAGGAATATATCCATGTAGAATAAAGTATTAAGTCAACCAAAAATTAATGTCATAGTCATACAAACCAACCATTCTATTATACATCAATGTGGTTATGTAATTGATTGAGGCATTGATCGTGGTCAAGCACAAAAATGTATATAGTCAGTTGTGGTTGAGCACTCTCCAATATTTAGATAAATAATTTCAATTTATAGTCCCACTTTTGAGGTATTCTATTAGGAATATATTGATATACTACCAAAAAATATAGAGGAAAGGGATTCAATCGCCTAATATGAGAGTTGAGCCAATCCTCGATGTAGTTATCAATGGAAATTATTAGTGGGATGTTGGATTCCCCTATGTGTGGGGGTCATTAAGGGATAGGGATTGAAGCCTGTGCCCTAGGGTTCACTTTAAGAGGCCATGATGGAAACCCCATAGGTTTGTTTAGGTGAATCCAATTTATAGCTTTGGCAAATTTGAGTGTATAGAGGAGGGGGAAATCACCTTGTTTATTTCCATAAAATCACTTGATAACATATAACTAGAGCCTAGGGTGACACTATACATAGTACTGTGAATTATGGTGATGGGAAAAACTATGGTATTGGGTGATTTCATGACAAATTTTTGCTATTGGGTGATATTATGCTATCAGGTGAAACTATGTTATGGAGTGACACTATGCTATCAAATGACATTATGTTGTCAAATGGGATTATGCTATCAGGCAATATTATGTTATCAGGCAACATTATGCTATTGGAAATGGTGACTTCACTCAGAATTGTGTATCTGAATGGAGCCTAGGGTGATATTGTATGTAGTATTGTGTATTATGGTGACAAGTAGTAGTATGGTATTTCATGATTTTATGACACATTTTTTTATTTTGGGGCAACATTATGTTACCAAGTGACATTATGCTACCAGGTGACACTATACATCTACTTGGTACCACGATGCTACATGATAGCATACTACCACATGGTAAAATTCTATCGCATGATAATATGTTGCCATGACATAACATGTTATCATGCATCAACATGTTGTTGTGTGGTAACATGTTATCACCTGGTGATATGCTATCACATGGTAGCATACTATAATGTGGTAATATGTTATTGCACAACAATATGTTACCATGTGTAATATTTTATCATATGATAACATGATGTTTCAAAATAACATGGTGTCACATGGAAACATGGTGTCATGTGATATCATGGTGTCACCACCCGTCATTATGTTGTCATTTGATAGCATGCTACTACACATTTTTATGTTATTGCACAATAGTACACCCCATCTGTCACCAATCATGCCAACCAATTGCTCCAGTTCCTCTCATGTATTATAAATACCCTCGTAGTGCCCTCATTTTCACACTTTTCTCAAAGGTTTTTCTTGTCCTAACTTTTCTTTTCAAGCTTGCCTACTACAACTACAAACTCTACAGTGAAGTTTCAATGGCTTCTACATCCATAAAAACTAAAACAGGGATCCAAAACTTGATTTAAAAAAATATTTTATGTCCAAAGTTCCTTTATATGGTAGAGTAGCTAGAATCCTATGTCAACTAGATAAATCAATGTGAAATCCGAGGCCTAGTGTAGATGCCTCACTATGACATGACAATCACTAATAACCTATTGTGATCTCTGGTTACATGCTTTAACTGTATTGAGAGCTATTTTTATGTCTACTTTAACAATAAAATAATATCCTTTGGAACCTATCCATTGGATATCTATAGTTTAATAGGTCTTCCACATTGTAATGCAAACCCTATTAGCACCAAGGTTATCTTATCTGACACTGACAAAAATTACTTGGAGTTGGTCTACAAAGTGGCCATAGACCCAATTGGTAAGTGATATATTTATTAATGAAATTAGTATTTTATAATTATTCCTAAATAATTTACTATAATTATTTTGATGTCGTAATTGAATTGCATATTTTCTATTTTCATTACAGATAGTCAAAATCAAAGGAGAATCTCTATTGAAAAAATCATTAATCTATTTCTCAAATCTATTATGCATTTCTTCCAAGCCAAATTTGTTTTGCAAAGAAGACCATCAGACATTATCTTTTGGGTTGTTTACTACATTATTTATTCTCTTTCAGGTGTTGTTTGTGATTGGTACACATTTATTTCTAACAGGATTATGGCTAAGTTGAATTTTGTATTTTTGAAGGACTCTTGCACCATTTCATCTAACTATATTTTGGCCTCATATTTTGAGGCATTATATGATTATAGAATAATAAAATTATGATTACCCTATATTAAAAAATGAAATATAATGCTTTGTCTATTGAGGAATAGGAGGTAAGTTTAGTTTTCCTAATAGTCTCCTCTCTTGCTTTATACATATTTCAAATTTTAACAATTTTTAACTTGTTGGTTATTACAGATTAGATTTTGTGCATATGCCACAAGAAAATAGGTGGCATCCAAAGGTCAACATGATCTAAAGGGATTTGGTGATACCCAGTCTATGGAGTATTCATTCAACTCATTTCTAATTTCTAAATTCCCAATAAGTGATTATGTTTCATCTCTGCTTCCAAGTTCCCCCAAATTTCCTTTACAGAAAAAAATTATCATATTAGTTTTTAATTTTTTTTTGCAATTGAATTTTGAATGGTTGCCATTGAGGATTTTTCTTGACGACATGATCAATGTTTTCCACCTTACAACTTTATTTTTGAATTGAAGTTTGTTAGAATTGGGTGGTTTATTAACTAGATAATTTACTCATTTTGTAGGTGAAACTACCAATGTCACTCTTGCAAGGATAATGAGATGGGAAGAGCCAACTCTCACAAGGAAAATAAGAGGGGAAGAGGAAACTCCATCAAGGACAATCATAATGGAAGAGGTAGTCACCTTGACATGTAATAACACATTTGATTTGAATTTGCATTAATTTTATGCTTTTAAATTTATCAGTTTTGAATAATTTTTTGATTTGTAGTCCACCCAACATCTATCAGGAGATAAAGAAGTATTACACCACCTATAAAACCCATACAGACTTAGATAAGATGAAATAACATCTCCCTCCCTACATAGAGTAGAGGAACCTCACAAATTTTTGATTTCCTAAATTTCTCTGTTGGTGGCCTTTTTAGTGCATCAGGTCTAGATGAAGAGTTTATTGGGATTGAAAGTGGGGCCCTAGTTTTTGGTAAATTCAATCCACATGATTTTATTCAAGTTGATAATGTGCCTATAGAAGTGCCTTCTATGGCTATGTCTTCCCCAGTTACCCCACCCCACACTGATAATTTAAACGTCTCTGATGATTCCATCACTACTTTTTTATTAAAAAATCTAGTTTCAAAAAATCTACTTGCTAATCTAATGGAGGGTGTTATTGATGAATTTAATGATTTAAAATAATGAGAGATAAGAGCAAAATCAGTTATCAAATAAATTAATGCTCATTATCACAACCACTCCCAAAGAGTTAATTTGTTTTTGCTTGTTCAAAATGAACCCTCAAAGATTGATGCTTTATTCCAGCAAGCTCAATTTAGATTGATTTATGTTAACAATGTTTACAATGATAGGGTTTAAATTTATATTAATAATATTTACAATGATAGGGTTTTATGGATTATGATAAATAGGTTGGATAATTTAAATGGAGAAGCCCAATCATATTTCAATAAATGGGCTAGAGATATAAACCTTTCTACCATTGCACAAGCAGAGAAGGATAAAGTTGTGATAAGTTTTCATTATCTATAATATGTAATTCAATTATTAAATTTTGCATGTGCTTGACCCTTATATATTATTTGTTAATTGTATGCAAAATATGAAAATTTGAAGCAAGAAGCACATCTTTTGAATGTGCATTTGAAAAATGCCCACAAAAATATTGCCTCAATAATTGCATTGAAATAAAATCATATTCTATTAAATAAATAGAAAAACACTTTGAAGAAAATAATTAAAGAGCATGGGATGGATCCAAGCATTTTATTGAAGCAAAAAATAGATGCATATCCAAATATTCTTTCAATAGGTGATGTTGTGAATGAAGAGAGGGTAATTCTTGCAAATATGAATTCTACTGTAGAGGATCTTCAGAAGGAAGGAGTGATATTGGAGGATACATAGATAGGTCAAGACAGTGAGATTTCCATGGAAGGTGATGGAAAGCAACAAGGGGATGCAGAGTCTCTTCTAAAAAAATGTTAATTTGTTTCGAATAGTTTATAATGCTCAAAAAAGTATTTTATAATGTTTCAAATAGATTATATCATGTTTATTTAAAAAACACTTGTTTTATTAAATGATATTTTACAATTGTTCCAAATACTCTGGGTATATAATTTTAATATTTAAAATATTTAAAATGTATTGTGTAACATTGAATACATGATTATATTGTTCTAGTGGTTATAGCATTGAATGCATTGTTATACTATTCTAGTATTTGTAGCATTAAATGCATTGTTATAATGTTCTAGTAGTTGTAACATTGAATGCATTGTTATACTGTTATACTAGTCTATTAGTTATAGCATTGAATACATTTTTATACTATTCTAGTAGTTATAGCATTGAATTCATTATTATAGTGTTCTACTAGTTGTAGCAGTAAATCCATTGTTATATTATTTTAGTAGTTGTAGCATTGAGTTCATTGTTATAGTGTTCTATTAGTTTAGCATTGAATGCATTGTTATAATGTTCTAGTAGTTGTAACATTGAATGCATTGCTATACTATTATATTGTTCTAGTAGTTTTAGCATTGAATGCATTGTTATATTGTTCTATAAGTTGTAGCATTGAATTCATTATTATAATGTTCTAGTATTTGTAGCATTGAATGCATTTCTATTTTGTTCTAGTAGTTGTAGCATTGAATGCATTGATTGTGGTGGAATTTGGAAATATGCAATCCCCAACTATAGAAAAAATGTTTCCTGTATATTTATGTAATGGTTCTAATGTAAATGTGAAATAGAATAATATTGGTGTTATTAAAATATTTGTCTATGTTTTGATTCAACACTTATGCATGTATTAAATATGTGCATATGCTCTCCAAAATAATATTATAGATAATTAAGATAATGAAAAAAACAATTCTTAATCATTGGAGTTTTAATGGCAAGATAATTGGTGTCCTATGGTGCATCGTGCATGTCTACACATAAGACTTGTATGCTTCAATGAATGCTATAATGAAATGCTTTGTACAATTTTAATTAGAATTATGATTGCTTCTTATTGAATGACATACATTTCAAAGATATAGAAGTACTATTTGAAATACACAAAATTATAATAGGACATCATTCCAGTGTATTGAATAATATTCATAATTGTAAGATGTAGGAAATAGATTACAAAATTTAATCTATTTGAAGATGAAATAATATGAAATATTTTATAAAATAGTAAGTGTTATACTTACCAAACTAAAATTTGGGTAGCTGAAACAATCCTTGAGAAACTTATTCATCATAAATGTGATTTGCATCTACCATGCTAGTTTTGTATTTAGTTTCAATATTTACATCATTTGCATTGCTAATTGTAATAATCACACCTCTTTTTTCAACTAGAGAAATCTATGTTGCCACTACTTCATCATAAATAAACTTGTCCATAGAATAACGTGAAACATATAGTCTCAAACAAGTCTCTAGATTTTTATTCAATCTATTTTTAAGTTTTGACTTCATGAAGGATAATGCATTAAACACTCGCTCATCTTCTACATAACCCAAAATCATTGTTTAAACAAGTTCATATAATTTTAAGTATTCACTAATACTTTCTTGTAAGATGCTACTTGGATAAAGTTTTTTTCATAGACATGTAATGGCACCATTTTCTGTTCTGTCACTTAAACACTAAAATTAATCCATCATTGTAATCCCAAACTGGGTTGACTAAGATGTCAATATTTTTTAATTTAAAATAACATTAATATGAACTCCATTCACATCTATAAATTTAAATAAATGCATAATAATTGTTTCCTTGCATTTGTGAAATAAATTATTGATATGTTCCTGACTGTTAACACTGTTCTAAAAAATGGGAATCACAACTCCCATGCCCTCCAATAACTCATCCTTTTGAAAACATTATTTGATCTCAATGGATAAACTTTGTGAGATTTTGCTTAATTTAATTTATGTTTTTGATAAAACAACATCATATAGTACACGTGTCATATGTATATCTTCAAGTTCAACTCTCATAACTTCAAGTCTTCTAGAGCATGTGTGTATTGAGATCTCAATGCCGTTTACCATGACACAAATATGATCATGTATATTGAATTTCAAATAACTCTATAAATTTTGAAAATCTCTAAAAATTTGCTAGGTTTTAAAAATAGGTCTGCGAAAGCTTTCATTCGATGTGTATAATACATCTAAACATTGACATACACATTTTCTCAAATATATGAAGTCAACAATAGATAGATCTCTTTTGGGCATGTTTCATTTAACAATTGATTTCCTTCAGCATTGTTAACATACTGCATAATATGAGTAAATTTTTGTGATCTATTAAATGACATAACAAATATTTTGCTTTGTCAAATTCCCTACGATATTTATCCATAAAACTTGTCAAAGATAGATATTCCTCAAAAAATTTGCATGTAGGTTCATACATGGAAATCCATCTGGTTTCAACATCTTTCAGTGGTTTTTTTCCATTTGTCACCCCAATTACAAATTTTTGGAACTCCATAAATATTTTTGGGTTGTTTGACATGTAAGCATGCAAACCACAAATAAGATCTTACACTTTTGTGAAATTATTGAATGTGCTAACAATTTTGTATGTAAGATTCATCCTATGTGCCATGCAATGAATTGGAATTATAAATAGAGAAACTATTAATTGAAGGAAAACACAAAGACCACTTCTATGTCTTTGCATCATTGATGCATCATCATTGCTAACACACACCAGCTTCATAGCTATGGTAAAATCATCCATCCTAGCTCTCTCTCTTAAATTAGATACAACCAATTTGTGAAGGTTTTTTGCATTGCAATTTTCTACCATTTTATGGACACCTAAAAGATGAGATTTCCTTGAATAGTTTTCAAAAGTATGCACATGCATGCAAACCCATATTGTGTTTTCAAATGCAGTGACCTCATTGATGGATAGAGAGATAAACAGTGATCTCTTAACATTTTCTTTCAAATCTTCCTTCTCAATAATGGCTAGACATTTTGCCATTTCCCAAGCACTGTTATCCGACCAATGTGACTGTGGAATATCTAGAAACCCATTATGTTGAAAAAAATTTAATCTATAAAATTAGAAATGGGTCTACCTTTTTTTAAAATGTGTAAAATAGTAGAGAACTGTCCATATTTTGCCTTAAGATTGGACTACATAACTTTTTCAAATTGTGCTTTGATTGTTCCCCCTTTCTTAGTAAGATGTTTTTTCATTTCTAATCATTTTTGTTTTCACATGCATATCTTACATGCAAGCATTCTTCTCTATTTTTCCATTTATATGTTCTTGTTATCTATCCTTCTGGGTGCTTCGTGAATATATATATTTTCCCACAATGTTTCTCAATGCTGTCCAATTTAAATTATATTTTATCTTCTTTAGCAAGTTTTCAACTACAAATTATACATCTGCATTCTATTGTACTTCTCTTCATTAACTTTTTTGAGTGGAATTTTCAATAAATTTTGGTGTCTAAAAAGAATTGTAATTCTCTTTTGAAGTGCTCAGAGGAGCATCTTCTAGTGAAGTTCCCAGAGGAGTGTCTTCTAGGGGTGGCATGTCATTAATAAAATATTTGGGTGGTGAGAAGTTATTAGGATTAAATCTTTCTACTAAAATAATTTCATTATCCATGTTGATTTTTGCATTGAAATGGTTTTGTAATTATTTTACAATAAAAAAATAATTGATATTATTAAAAAAAGTTTTATAATTCCCTTTATTTGTAATGCATGTTGTTTGCACACTATTCTTTCCTATATGAAATAAGACAAGATGTATTTTTTTGGTATTTGTTGTGGTGCTTTACCCTTACTATTACTTCTTGATGTCATAGTTTTATTGCCAAGTGGTTTAGCACTGTTAAGTTCCCATTTACTACCTAGTATTAAGCCATTCTCACATGGCAAAGTATTGTTAGGTAGTAATCTACTATCATGAAACACAGTGCCTCAAGGCACCAAGTTCTCATTGCATGACACACTACTCTCAAGTACTAGGTTATTTTCGTATGACATGTTGCTACCATTCATTGGGTTACTATAATGTGACACATTGTTACTAAGTGTCTGGTTGTCATCATATAACATAGTGCTATCGAATGTCTAATTTCCATCATGTGACACATTATTATCAAACATCTAGTTTCCATTATATGACATAGTGCTACCAGAATCCATGTTATGGTCATGTGACATAGTGCCATCAGGTGTCTAGTTTCTATCGTGCAACATAGTTCTATTGGTCATTTGATTAGCATCATGTGACATAATGTTGTCATGCATTAGGTTGTTGTCAAGTGGTGTCTTATTATTGGATGGTTTATTTACTACTAAAAGCAGTCACGTGGTGCAATCTACCCTAAAGTCTCAAGATCTTCACATTACAATGAAGAAAGATACTTTGATGGTAAGTTTGTGACCTATGGAAACATATGTACTATATATATATATATATATATATATTACATGGATAAACCCATAATTATTGTAATCATTGGCGAGTCGACCCCTAAAAAATGACATCTTGAAATTTTAGGTGAAAGGGTCATATGTTTTACCTAGAATAATTTCCAAATTCAAATTTCCCAAATCAGAATATTCATGAATTAACAAATATTTGCCACTAAAATTTACCCTTCCATGCCCCAATGGAATATTAGTATCCTACACGCTATATATATACATATCTGGGTATTTATTGAATCCCCCATATATATATATATATATATATATATATATATATATATATATATATATATATATATATATATATATATATATATATATATAGTAAGGATTGAATTCTAGACTCGAGTGCCAAATCAAGTGCCAAACTATGATCAGTCCTATACCAATCCCATAGTCTAGTTCTCTTCTTTGTATATCATGAGAATATTAAATCTTCAATCCTTGTCTTCAAGCTACTCATACTCTACTAGACTAAAAGGCAATCCCTATATATATGTCTTACATAAAAGGGAATGTCTTAATTCACCCCATATATATATATATATATATATATATATATATATATATATATATATATATATATATATAGGCCATCAAAGGATTGAATCCCATACCCCAATTAGATCGATTAGTATCATGAACATATATTGTCTGATTATAATATTTTAAGATAACAATTTACAAAAAATAATTAGACCTATAATTATCTCTTCAACACATCACTCTACTTCATTATTAAGATTGTGGGTCTATAACTTAAGATTAATCATTTTGTATTTAGGAATATCTCAAAGCCCTTTCAAGCCTATTGGTTATTCATGCATAAAAATTATTGATAAAAATTCAATATTATCTAGGTGAAAATACTGAAGGACAAAGTGAATAGCCAAGAATAAGATAATGAAACCCTCAAACAAAACATGGGTATTTTAGTATATTTCAGCAAGGTGGCAATATAAAATTGTATTACAAGTATGGATGGTCTAAGGAAACTAGTCAAGAGGAAAAAATATGATGAAGGCCCTAGTAGACTGAACACAAAAGACAAAGGTATAGAAAGGGAGATTGAAGATAATCCACAATTTCAAAGGATATAAAATATGCAAATAACTATGAAGATAATGATGGATAACTAGGAGGAAGCCTTTGGAGGGCATAAGGCTATTTGACTATTGTTCTTCATTATTTTTTAGTTTGTTTTATTATTTTTGTTTTTTAGTTGTTTTCTAGTTTTTATTATTTTATGTAGCTTGTATGGCTAATTATTCATGATCATAGATATATATGCTTCCCTTGATATATATGCCTTACTCCCTTACTATCTATAAACATACAAGCCTTCCTTGCCTTACTCCTTGGCATAGATGAACTAGGTAAGGAAAGATTCCATTATCTTATCAGGTAGGGAAATCTTGAGATCAGGATATGGCATTCAAAATTGTTCCTCCCTATGTATTTATGGTGAGGCCCCCATTCCTACCTATCCCTTGATTTATTGCATTGGGGACCGAGGCATACTTAGAGTATGGCAGGGCCCTAGTTTGACCTTTAAGGCCCATTGGGCCTTGCCCAATCTCTAATTATCTCCTCCCCAATACACTATATTGAGTCATATTCCCTTCCTTCAATTCATATATCAAGTTGGGTACATATCAGATTAGGTATAAATCTTGGGTTGGGAAAGACACTCTACTAGCTACAAGATTAGAACATATTCTACTAGATTGGTGAATACTGATATATATATCTAGTGATCCACTCTATAATAGATAGAATCTCAATGACATATACATAAAATGAGAACACAAATATGGGGTTTGGATTGGTATTTTCAACCAATCTTTGGTCACCCCTATCTATATAGATATATATTAGGATTCTTAACTTTGGGTTTGGGATTCTTAGATGCCCAAATCCTAGTCTATATATGTAAGTAATACAATTGTATCCCACCTTTTGCTCTCTCCTACCTATTTATTTTGGCACATGGCTTTAGATACACACTCTCTTCTAGGTTTGAGGGTGGATTGGCATATAAATCTCTAAATCCTACCAAACAATTAGACGATATCTCTTCAAGATACTAATCTATCTAACTGGGGTATGGGCTTTAATACTTTAATGGCCTAGATATCTATGGGGGGAATTATGACTTTTCATTTGATGTAGATTAGATATATACAAGGATTTCCTTTTAGTCTCAAGAGAGTAAGAGTAGCCTGAAGGCAAAGACTGAAGATTGAATCTTCTCGTGACAAATGGAGAAGATAACTAGACTATGAGATTGGGATAGGACCAACCATAAATTAGCACTCAACCTAGCACTTGGGTCTAGGCTTCAATCCTTGCTCTCTCTCTCTCTCTCTCTATATATATATATATATATGTATGTATGTATGTATGTATGTATGTGTGTGTGTGTGTGTATATATATATATATAAGGGGGGATTCAATAAACCCACATACATATATGCATACATACATATATGTATATGTATATATACATATGTACACACACACATACATATATAGGGTGCGGGCTACTAATAATCAATTAGGTTATGGGATTGAATCTATATCCTTTAACAAGATTGAAGTCCATACCCTAATCGATTATTAGTATCCCATACTCGATATATATATATATATATATATATATATATATATATATATATATATATATATATCAGGAGAGTCCAACATCCCACTTACATTTTCATTGATGGCTACATCTGGGATTGACTCAAGTTTGGTATTATCTCAACTCTTGGATTGGGTAACTGAATCCATTTCCTCTAAAAAAATTTGGTAGTAGAGTGATATCTTCCTAGAATATGACCTCAAAAGTGAGACCATAAACCATAAAAATTTAACTAAATATTGGAGAGTGTTCGATTGCAACCAATTATATACATTTGTATGTTCAACCACAATCAATGCCTAGATCAATGATGTAACCATGTTGATGCATAGTAAAATAGTTGGTTTGTATGCCTATGATGTCAATTTTAGGTCATCTTGAGACTTCATTCTACATGGATAAATTCCTTGGTCATATAGTTTAAATCACACTAGGAGAAACTTGAATTGGGTGTCTAAGATGGATTATGTATGTTAACTTAACCTTGGATGGACACCCTAGGTGGACCAAACCTTGGATCACCCAATTAGTTTTGCATTTAAGAACAATTCTCAACTTGTTCAACCATGATAGAGATTTTAGCCAATTATAGTGATATTTATAGTGGGGATCATGATCATGATAAAGATTCTAGCAGAGATTCAAGATCGTGATAAAGATTCTAGCTAGTGATAGAGAGTCAGTATATAAGAATAATTGACTCTGGTTGTTGGATTAGACTCTACTATGCATGAAAGTACACCCCTTGTTTTTATCATTCAATTTATCCTTTGAGGGAAAGGCTCATGCATCCTATACATTTACAATGCTACAAAAAGGAATACCTAACTATCATATATCTAAATAGAGGATTTATAAACATATATAAATATGAATACCACAAATATCATCATCCCTAGTAATCCCTAATCACTCCCTCATTATCCCTCATTGTCCCTAATAACACCCTCATTGACCCTCATCATCCGTAATCACTCCCTTATCATCCCTCCTTGTCCATAATCACTCCTTCATTGGCCCTCATCAACCCTCATTATTTCTATTTTCCCTAGTCACACCTTCGCCATCCCTCATTGTCCTTCATTGTCCCTTATCACTTCCTCATTGGCCCCATTCCTATGTTATCCATTGATTTACTATATTGGGGACTAGCATACACTTAGATTATGGCATAGCCCCAATTTTATAATATTACCACCTAGAATGGTGTTAACATTAGAATCTATACCATGAATATGATATGGGAATAATGGTTTAGGTTTTCATTGAGGGTTGGACAGTTCAATAAATGTCATGTATGAGTGACCACATACCTACATGTAGCACAACATATATGGTATATATCATGTATAAGTGACCATATCCTGACTACATGTATGTTATAGGTTGCATGTTATAGGCCAATCATTTATGTATATCGATAGACCCATTGATCAAAAAGTCCATAAATTATTTTAGAATTTGGCTTGAATTTGCCTTCAAGGCTTTTTCTTGATCATACCTACTTATGCATTTCTCTATTTATGAGAGAATGCCCCCTCTCCTTTCAAGATATGGCTCACTTAATGTCCCCTCTCCTTTATCTATATAGATGATAATACCACCTCTCTTGATTTTCAAACATCCCTTGATAATGCCCCATCATATGTATCCATTGATCCAATAATGCCTCCTCTACTAATTTTCAAGCATGATAATTTCCTATCTCCTTTAAAGGTATATCTTAGGTAAGATATATATGGATAGGATATGATACGAGTATTCAATATTAATATATGGCTCATGTATACAATTGGACAAGGCATACTCAAGTAGGTAAGGCATACTCAAATAGGTTTAAATTAGGTAGGGCATACTCAAGTAAAATAAGGTAAGTAAGGCATACTCAAGTAAAATAAGGTAGATAGGGCATAGTCAAGATCAAGATATGGATCAAGTATTTAAGTAGGGCATACAAAATCAAGATATGGCTCAGGTATTCAATCAGGCAAGACATACTCAAGTACGTAAAGTAGGTAGAGCATACTCAAGTAGGTGAAGTAGGTAGGGCATACTCAATGGTATAGATATATTGCATATATAACATGATTTAAAACTTTGTTTCTCATTATATCTATCAGTAAGAAAGCTTCCCTTGCTAGCTATAAAATCTAAGTAGGTAGGGAAAGAATACATGCAATTTATAGATCAGGAAGTAAGCTTCACTTGGTAGCTAAGAATATATTCTAGAAAGGTAATAAAGTAGGATATATATATATATATATATATATATATATATATATATATATATATATATATATATATATATATATAAAGAAGCAAGCTTCCCTTGCCTTATCAGGTAGGGCATAGCTAAGTAGGTAGGGTAAGAAAAAAACTATCTATATGGAAGCAAGTTTCCCTTAATAGTTATGCCTTAATCTAGAATCAAATCAAAGATAGATATCAGGAAGGCAAACTTCCCTTAAAATATATACCTTACTTCCTTTTTATCTATCAAAAAGGCAAACTTCCCTTGATATATTATTGGGTGAAGCAAAACTAGATATTAGGAACATAAGCTTCCCTTGACTTACTCCCTAGCATAGATGAAGTAGGTAGAGCAAGCTTCCCTTGATATATCAGGTAAGGCAGGGTTGAGATCAAGATAGGACCTTTAAAATGGTTCCCCCCATATATCTATGGTGGGCCCCCCATTCCTATGTTATCCTTTGATTTACTGTATTGGGGACTAGGTCATACTTAGAATATGACAAGGCCCCGATTTGGGAATATCACCACCTAAAATGGTGTTAACATTATAAACTAGACCTTGAATATGATATGGGAATAATGGTTTAGGTTTTTGTCAAGGGTTGAACGTATCAGTCAAAATAGGTCGATGCATCCATGCATGCTTTATCCTATCATATTATATGAGTGTTACATTCGTGTTGGCATAGGACCTATCTCTATTTAGATATTCCACACCTAAGCCCCTATCTATATATATGGCTCCATATCTCTATCTTGATCAATGACATCCATACCTGATCTTAGATCTTAATAAGTATAATATTTTAATCAATTTCTAATCCTAAAATTTTGAAAACTAAGTATTTACCAGAATAGATTTAAAAAACTAACTTCTAAATGGTAACTCTTACAACTCTGGAATCAATTTCAGAAGATGTAGAGTGACCCTATTTTTTTATGTTTAGTAAAATAAATTTAAAGTATAAGAATATAAAATATAATATAAATTAAATGTAAAATTTATTATATGTTTTTACTCAATATTTTTTAACTCAAAAAAGCATAAAACAAGTTTTTACCTCAAAGGGCGTACAATCTTTAATATAACCTTCCCTCCACAAAAATGTGTTTCAAACGGCATATGCCCTTTATAAAGTGCGTACACTCTTTCAAGAAGTCTTTCTTTTGAAATTTCTATTTTTTCTCCAAAACTAGTTTAGGTTTAGGCTTGTGGTGTCTGGATCTAGCTTAAAACCTATTATGGAGAAGCCCACATGACTTTTAGGAAATTTATATGTTTTTTCATCTTTCACAACACATTTGATTAAACAGATTTTATTATTTTTTAAAAATAATTATATGGGCTTATAGAGGGAAAAAAATAGTTTTTGAATATATAATTTTTTGAATATTAAACTATTATTTTTAATTATTACTTAATTTCTACACAACATATTTTATTATGGACTGTATACATATAGTTACAAATACTTTTATCGCTTTCTGACTGTTAATCAAAATTTTATAAACTTTATACTCGACCAACCTATCCATCATTGGCTATGCCTTAAAAATTCTATTTTCATGAAGTTAATGTCAAAAATTTATACTTGTACACTTGTAATTCTAATTTTTCAGTTGTCTTGACTTATATATATATCCTGACTAATCGTTTACATTACATCTATTCATATATAAAATTTTATATAACAATCCATTCATTGTTTATTCAAAAAAAATATGTTTGCATAGATGCAATTTTTTTATCTTTTCACCAAAAACATGTCAAGTCATAGTCGTAAATATATCAATTTCACACACTTTTATCATTTAAGTATTATATATTTGTGTGTGTGTGTGTATATATAAACAAACTACATTCAAAATATCACAATTTATATTCTTACTATGTTTTTAAATTATTTTTCTAAATATCTCTAAAAATCTTTTCAAATTTAATTATTGTTATTTTATTTTATTTTTAAATGTCATTCTAAACCCTTCTTTTATCTCCCATAATACTACATCCATCTAAATTTAAATACAAAAAAGACACAAACAACATACATTTGACTTATTAAATCTATACACAAGAATTTGAATAATAAAACTTTACTATTATAACTCTAAATATAATCTTATTATTCTTATATTTCTCTATTTATAAACATTTAATTTTTCATTAATTTCTTCTTAATCTTATGTAAAATATTATTCAAATTCAACAAATTGATCAAGATGGGAATTAAATCTCTATACAAAAATTTGTATAATAAAATTTTACAATTATAATTCCAAATATAATCTTATTACTCTTATATTTTTCTATGTTTATAAATATTTAATTTTCCATTAATCTCTTCTTAACCCATGTTAAATTTTATTCAATTTCAATAAATTGATGGGATGAGGTTTCACAATTTCAACTAATTAATGGGGTGAGATTTCTTATTTAAATTTTTTAAAATTTCATTGAGGGCTTGTTTGGGCCATATTATCTTGAGGGCTTGTTTGAGCCATATTATCTTTATACATATTTTTATATTATCGGAGTGGAGAGTTGGTGGTGTTAAAATTTTAGGGTGGATATTAAATAATATGAAATAGAAAATAATTTTGAAAGAATAGTGGGCTTTATTAGAAGTTTTGAAACACGACAAACAATTGTCTGAGTGTTTTTACATAAATCTAATATTTATGAAGTGTTTGTGTGTATTGTAAATAATGAAATTGTGACATGTAAAATGTGGTTGATTTTAAATATTCAATGTTTAAAAAAAGTTATTTTAAGTTTTTATTTTGAAATTTAAAGATATTATAATGTAATTAATATATCGATTAATATTTATTGAGTATTTTTTAATTTGAAATTGATTGTACTTATATATTATAGATTTTATGATTCTACAGTTTATAAAATTAATATATTCTTAGAAGAAATTGTTTTTAGTTTTGAAGATCGATATATTTCGGATTTATCATTGTGATTTTTCATTAGGTAAGAAATATATATATGAGAACAACATAACTTTACCCCTTAAAAATTCAATAAAAAATAGTAGTTGCAAAAAAGTTGCTTAATAATATCTTGTTCTTTTTAGACAACTTTTTTACAATAACCATTTTTCTTTCAATTTTTAAGAGGCTAAGTCATATTGTTCTCTTATATATATATTTTAATGAAAGATTAAAATAATAAATCTAAAACACTTTAATTTTCAAAACTAAATACAATTTCTTTCCCAAAAAAAATTATTTATTAATACTTTTATATATTTATTAAAAATAAATAAATATAAAACATCAACAATTTTAAAAATTCAATATTTAACCCCTAACAATCTTATTTTAAAATTTCAAAATATTATAATATGATTGATATACCCATCAACATTTATCAAGTGCTTGTCAATTTAAAATCAGCCATTCGAAAATTATACACTTGAGATCTTTCTAATTCTAAACTAAATTTAGTAAGGAAAGGCAAATATAATGATAAAAACATAAGTGATTCCCTTTTATCAATTTTTTTTTTTTTTTTTTTAATAAAATATATCATTAACAAATCCATCCCTTCTTACTACCTACGATGATACGTGTTTAGGTCATGATGCTACGTCGTGTGTCTATATTTAAAAAATAAAAATAATTAAAATCATTAAACTAGAAAAACTCAGAAACTTTATTAACATCTATTAATAGAATTTAATAAGTAATGAATAAATAGCTAAAGTTACAAAGAAACTTTAAAAAGTTTTAAATTAGTTCATGGAAAACGTAGAATTCAAATATTTATTTCGAAAGATAAATAAAAGGTGATATTCATGTTACGGTAAATAGAAGTTAATTATTAATATACGTTTTTATTTTATTTAATGGTTTTTTCTTACATATATTTAATTGGTTTTTTAAGTCATTGTGAAAGATAGTCTCACATTCATGAAAAAGTAAGAACATGTTTATTTTTCATATATATAATGTATCTTTTTAAAGTTTTTATGATTAGAGATACTAATATCAATATTGTAATCTTTCGATTGTTGATTAATTATTTCTTCTTGGTTCATATTTGATTTTGTTATTACATACATGTAATTTATTCGTACATTCGATTCTATCTAATAGATTTTCAATTGTGGTCCACTCTGATATGGTATCAAAGTTTTTTTGATAGATGAGTGTTATTGTCCCTATTGTGAAATCTTGAATTTCAACTTGCATGTTACATATCTACCATTCATTGACCTAATATATTGAAGATTCACCCTTTCCAAGATTTTGCTCTTATTATGGGGTCCTCTATTGACCCAGATTCAGAAAAAAGAAAAGAAAAATGTGTCTTCTATTGATCATATTTTGTCTGATAGGTTTTCATATAAAATCAATTGTACCATTAGATTCAAAAGGTGGCAGAACCTCAAGATCGGTTGTAAACATGACCTAGTTTTATGATAGTTGATTTTTATCATTTTTGGAGGGTTTTAGGGCTTCTTTGGTGATTTCATGCAAATTTGTATAATATGAAGTCTTCAAGGAAAAATTATTTTTAGGTTTTTGAATATTTTTAGTGGGTCTTTGGTAGATTTTCAAGAGGTGGGCCAAATCTAGTGTTTTTTTTTTTTTTTAAAATCAAAGTTTTTGTACCTATGTGCACTGTGAGAAACTTTAGCGTCTTGACACTATGAGAATTGTCGACATCTACGACACTTGTAAGGACTCCTACCTTCGACACTCCAAACCTTGATGGTCGTAAACATGAGTTGCATCCCTTATACAAAGTTTTGACATCGAAACTTTAGACTATGGGAGCAATAGACTTTTTCGACATCAAAATTCAAGACTACATGAGCAATCAAAAACCCTGACATCAGGATTTTGGAATGTGAGAGTAGTTAAAACCCCCGCATCAGGATTCTGGACTACGAGAATAGTTTTCAATCCCCATATCTAAATTTCAAACTGTGGGAGCAGTCAAAAACCCCTACATCTAGATTTTAGACTGCTGGAGTAGTCAAAAACCCTAACACATGTAGGTAAGGGCTGCAACCCTGACACTTTTCTCTTCTGTGAGAAGTGCCAATGATCTTGACATCAAAACTTTCGCCACTACAAGCAAGCACTACAACCCTGATGATTTTCTTCAATGACCGTCGTAGGACTCCAAAACCCTGATGTTAAAATTTTTGACTGCAAGAGTAGTCAGAAACCTTGACAATTGTGTAGGGACCCCCAAAATTTGACGATGATCACAAGGATATTAAATTTAATCATGTGAAGTGTGACACTATTCATTTTTAAAAAGAGATCATTTTTTTGATGATTTCATTTTCCCATCAATCACATCAATCAAAGTGGAGGGGGAGAGTACCTAAAATAGGTCTTAGCCCCTAGCCATATTAGAGTTAAGCCCTTGTTCACTTCCAACCAAAATTTGCTTAACTTTTACTCCAATGGGACATAAGTTTTTAATGGGGAAGTTGATTCTAAAAAGAATTCACAAAAAAATTTCAACACAAAACTTTTCAAATTTATGCAAAGTGGAGATCATTATTTTTGCAATCAAGAAAAATTAAAACTTTTATAACTTTCAACTAAAAGTTCTATTTTAAGTACCATTTTTTTAAAGTGTGAGTTTTTTGTGCTCTACATATTGGTAATATTATAGTGCCTTGTAAAATTAAACCTCTACAAATTTAGGGAGGTTGTATATCATCATCTTTCAACATGCAGAGTTTAGCACATACTTCTTTTTTGCACCATGGATCTAAGTCCAATTCTAATTCATACATCATTCAACTATCGTGAGTGGAAATTCAAAATACAAATCCTCTTGAGAAGCAAAGGATTACATTGAATCATGATAGGTATAGAAACACAACTGACATTTGAAGAAGAGAAGGTGAAGTGGTACAATATAAGTGATGAAGCTTATGGTCTTCTATGTTTATCTATGTCTCCCAACTTGCTATTTCATATCAAATCTGAAACAACGCCAAATCAAGTGTGGACCTTATTATAAAAACTCTTTTAAAAGTAGGACATTATGAGGGATCATGAGTTGGAGAATAAGCTTATTAGTTTGAGCTTAGGTGTTTTGATATGATACAATACTTTTTCACAAAGCTCAAATCACTCATGTTATAGTTAAAACTGTGCAAATTTGATAAAAAAGATGATCAATTGATTCTTCCCATCCTTGTCAATGTGGGTTCCAAGTATTCTATCTTCATTTCTACCTTCCAAACCACCAAACATGCCATTAGAGCTATATGGACCATACCATCCTTGGATGAATTTATTACTGACTTGACTCGAGAGCCAGACAAGCTCATTCAAATGGGTACACTAAAGTCATCTAAATCATATGCCTTAATTTTGAGTCATGATAAACAGAAGGCTTCTAGTAACAAGGAAAAAAAATAGAAGGATCCAGATTAAATAAAGGTTTAGAAATCTGATGAAAAGTCTAAAACATCAAAATGGTCCTCTTGTTCAAATGGGAAATCGAAGAAAGAGTGACTCGTATGTGGCTATTGTAAGAAATATGGACATGATGAATCCAAATGCATGAAAAAAAAGATTGACTAATTGACTAAGATGCTCAAGAAGTATAATATCAATGTCCTTGATTCTTTTAATCATAGTTCATTAGCACATGAGTCTTCTAAGGCCAAAGACTGTAAGAAAGGCAAAGATAAGGGAAAATCACTTGTTGCAGTTCTATCCTAGCCTTCCAAATAGGTTATTGATTTTTGTACATCGCACCACATGGATTAATCATAGGGCATGTTATCATCCTTAGAACCTTGTTCTATGCCTTTCATTTTATTAGGTGGCAATACTTTTGTTAAAGTTAGTGGGAGTGGATCTATTGAAGTGAATGATGAGACATTTCATGATGTCCTATGTGTTTTCTCTTTATCCACCAATCTCATATTTGTATATCAGATCACTCACATCAATTTGGAAATGAGAGTTGAGTTCACATTCAATTCCATGGTTATTAGGGAAGAAAATAATGAATCTATTGTTGCACTTGGAAAAGTAAATTACTAGTTATGTTTATATACTTTATCACATTTTGCACCTGATCAACCCTCTATTGCATTGCTCACTCATTCAGATGGGGTGAGCAAATTATCGCACGATCAATTTGGCCATCTCAATTATCGCTACCTAGAGTAGCTCAATCATCATGACATGGTTTGAAGGTTTCCACGAGTCAAGTTTTCTGGTGGATTTTGCCAAGGTTGCATATATGGTAATCATTCTAAGGAAAATTATGACAAGGGTAAATCACAAAGAGATGAATAGACATTAAATATTGTCCACAATGACATTACTGGCCCATTTCTAAAACTTTTATTCAATAGGACTAAATACATGCTTACTTTCATCAATGACTATTCAAGGTATACTTGGGTGTACTTTCTTAAGTAGATATCTGAGGTCTTTGATCAATTTTAATATTTCAAGGCACTTGTAGAGAAATATTTAGATAAAGCCATTAAGATTTATGCACTGAGGATGGTGGTGAGTATGTCACTAACTATTTTGAGCAATTATATACATCATAAGGGATTGAACTATAGCGTACAATTCCATATAATCTTCAATAAAATGGTCTTATAGAGTGTAAGAACATGTCTTTGAAGGAAATGATCAATTATATGCTACACTCCAAGTCTCTTGCACCTCAATATTGGGTCAAGGCCACCAATTGTGTATGTTATATCCAAAACCAAGTTCCTCTCAAAGCATTAAAGGGAGTCACTCATTTTGAAACTCAAAGTGGTTGAAAACCCATAGTGAATAACTTTTGAGTTTTTGTATCTCTTGTTATGTCCCACATTTCAATGAAGAAACATAAGGCAATAGAACCTTGGAGTTAGCATTGCATCTTATTTAGATATCTTGAGGGTGTTAAGGGATAAGGCTTATTTATCCCATCACTAATGAGTTTTTTATTGAGAGGAGGGTTAGTTTTTAATAGGGTCCTTCAGAATCCACACTCGACACCTCTCCCCCATCCTTAGATGCACTAGGATTTGATGACAGTTCTGATGATTTAGATCTGCCTAATCAATTTCCTGATAATCTATATTCTTATTCTAGTCATGATAATGAGAGTAGTGATAAAGATTCCCTTCCTCTTTTTCCTAAAATATATTTAGAGGATGAGGAATCTCCCCTTGACTCTTTGATCATATGTCCTCTTTGGGCTAGAGAAACATTGTAAAGTGTTAGCTAATGGGTTGGAGATCCATCAGACATTAGGCAAAAACGTTCATAATTGTAAAATGCCCCACATGATTTCATTACATCTTCTTCTAATCCAAAATAATTTTATGAGGCATTAAGCACTCCTGAGTGGGACACTTCTATGGAAGAGGTGTATGGTTCCTTATAGAGGAACAACACTTGGGATTTAGTCCCATTTCCTAAGGGAAGAAAAAAAATCAATGTAGGTGGATATGCCAAACAAAATTTGCAGCAGATGGGTCCATAGACAAGTTCAAAGCATGTCTGGTAGTAAAAGGTTTTTCTTAGGTACCTTGCATTGACTATACTAATCCATTCACCCTAGTTGCTAAAATGAACTCAATTTGACTCACTCTCATTATTGCCACAACACATTATTGTGATGTTTATCAGATGAATGTGAAGAGTGCCCTTTTTCACAGTGACCTTAAATAATAAGTATACATAGAGAAACCACAAGGATTTATAGGAGATTATGCTTTAGTTTTTAAAATTCATAAATCTATTTATGACCTCAAACAAGCTCTTCAAGCTTGGTATGCCAAGATGGACTCATTTTTTCTTTTAGTTGGGTTCACTAGATGTCATTCTAATCTGAATGTCTACATTTTATGACAAGATGATTCACTATTGATTATGGTTCTCTACGTGGATGACCTATTGATCATAAGGAGTTCTTCATCCACCATCACAGCAATGAAAACTACTTTGTTTGATAGGTTCTCAATGACTAACTTGAGCTTGTTGCATTACTTCCTTGAGATTAAAATTTCTGAATCTGATTCTAGGATCATTGTTAGACAATCTAAGCATGTTTTTTATTTTCATGTATAGTTTAATATGGTTGAATTTAATCTAGAACTTACTCTTTTTCTATTTGATTTGAAGCTTGATGTTGATTGTCCATCTCCTTTGATTAATTTACTTTGTATTGATAACTTATTGGTAGTCTCATCTACCTTATGCATACTAGACCTGATATTTCATATGTAGTGGGAATGGTCTCTAGACTTATGTAAAAACCACATGAGTTACACTAGAAATTAGCTAAGTGGATTCTCCACTATATTTAGGGTACTCATAGTTTTAGGATTCACTAATTGGTTATACAAATTCAGATTGAGATGGCAATATTTAGAATCATAAGTTCACTTCATGCTATAGTTTCTCCCTTGGTTCAAGTCTAATTAGTTGGTACAGCAAGAAGTATAATGATATTAATTTATCTTCTACAGAGGATTTGTTAATGTTACCACTGAGGCCATTTGGCTTTAGGGGATTCTCATTGAGTTTGGAATCCAATTTTGATGACCAACAGTCATCTTCTAAGACAACCAAATTACAATCCATATCTGCATAAATTGATCCTCCATCAATAAACCAAGCATATCGAGATTAACATGTATTTCATTTGGTAGTTCATCCATGAGTAAGTCATTGATCTTCACTACACCCAAACAATGAAGCAAATTATTGATATATTCATCAAATCTTTTACTGAGAGCAAGTGTCTTTATTTGTAGGCTTTTTTAGGGTTCAAATAGCTCTGACAACCTCTTCTAGGGGGAATTTCATTGTACTTGGGTACCTCATTAGGACTTTACACTAGGATCCAAATTTACTACTCACCTAAGCTACACTTAAGGAAGGGTGTTAGTGTAGGTTTTTGTTCTATTTAATTATTTTTTCCTACACGTATTTAGTTAACTTGTTTAGGTGTCTTTTTAGATCATTTTGAAAGATAATCTCACATTTATGAGAAAGTGAAAACATGTTTATCTTTCACTTATATAATGTACCTTCCTAAAGTTTTTATAGAAAATGATGTTAATGTTGATATTATAATCTTTCGATTGTTGAGCAATTATTATTTTTGGTTCATGTTTAATTTCATTACCACATATAATTAATTTTTTCATTCATTCGACTTTATCTAGTAAATTCTCAATTATAATCCACTCCGACATTAAAAAAGGAAAAAAAACCATAACTAACCCTCTCTTTATATTGATTTGAATGAACCCTACATTTTAAAGATGCTAATGTATAAATGATATATTTGAAGTCTATCCTTTAATAAAAATTTGTAAAACCTAGACCTGGTAAGGCTTTCTTGCCAACAATAAAAGTATAAGAAACCAAAATTATAAAAAAAAAACAATTTGTGGAAGAATTCATGCATACAAATAGCTAGAAATAGGTATAAGGCTTTATTTATTTATTCATTCATTTATTTGTTTATTTATTTTAAATTTTGGGTCTCTTAATGTGTGGTTAACGTTATGGTAAAATAAAAGTACATATTTTTAGTAAAAATGATTCGAATATAAATTATGGCTCTTTTCTTTATGTGAAATGTAAAAAAACACAATAATTTTAGTCATTTTAAAAAAAAAAATTGTGAAGGGTATTAAATATATGAATGTAATTTATGTTGGATATATTTAAGCCAAAAGTTTATATGATGGGGCAAGGTCCAAATATTCCTCTCACAAGAGATAATAAAGAGAATATGCCATTTAAATCCATTTAAATTCTAACACATGGTTGTTAAGTAGTTTTGTTGACGGTGTATGGGTTTTCACAGAGGGCAGTTTCATAGACTATTTCTATTGGGACATATCACCATTGGAGATCCCTGCTGGACCAAATAGAGAGAAACAAAGTGGCTTATGCTCAAAGATTTCAAAAGTGAATCAGTGGTGACAAGTTCAAATTTGTGGTGAAAGAGGTAAGGAAGTGCGAGCGGAAAATCTAGAACTGCTATCATAAATACCTTGACTATGAGGAAGCGTTGGCATGGCTCATGGATATGGATGCCTCCTTCATCCTAGAGTGCTTGTATTTCTACGTCAAAAAAGCCGACCATACTTTCTTAGAAGGGAAGCGATTAGGCAAAGTTTTAGATCCATCTGGTAAGAACACTATCCACAATGCTATTATGACAGATCTGATGATGCTCAAGAATCAGGTGCATTTATACCTATCTCAAAAGCTACCAGAGATGCATTTGGGATCACAAGACTAGGGATAAGAAAATCTATGTAACATGGTAACACTTGTGTTTGAAGAATTATCACCATTTATGTTCAAGATGTCTGACATTAGAGACGCTCTATTACTCGTTATGAAGATGAAGAACAGGCATTGCCAAATACAACCTACATTACATAGGAATTTGAACTTGATATGAAAGGCTCTCTCCTCCTTAAATAATGGCCTTATCTAATGTCTCATGGTACTACCTCAGCGTGTGTTGAAAATGAGGGTCATCTAATTTATGATAAAGTTACCCCATGTCTTCACTTTATTCTTGGAAATTTGCCAATTCTGAGTACATTTAAGGTACCCTTAACTCTTCTTTTTGGATCATCCATTGTCAATAGAGATGAGGAAGATAAATTAGATAAGGATGGATCCTCTATCAAGACTCCTCCTACACAGGACAAGCTGGTCATTCCCTCTGTTGCTGATATATGCTCTATGGGAGTGAAATTTATCCCCACTAAGAGAGACCTAAACAAAATTTGCTTTGACAAGAAGATTGTGAGTCTTTATCTTCCCAAAGTAAACTTGGATGCAAACATGGAGGTCATTCTTAGAAATCTAGTGGCGTTCAAAGCTTCGACAGTACTCGGTGATTATGTAAGTTGCACGCCTATGGAACATCATGGGTAAATGTGTGAAATTGATAAAATTTAAAGATTTAGATAAAATTATAGCAGACGTGAATAAGCATTTTAAGAAGAGATGGAGCATTGTTATGATGGAGTACGCAAAGAAATACATAATGTTGGTCACAAGGATAATTTTTCTTTTCGCTTGTTTGGAGACCTTCTGTCTGTGATTGTAAGCCATGGTTGAACGACACTCATTTTATGTATAACTAAAGAGCAAGAGGAACACTATCCAATATTTATCATTCTCCATCACTAATGGTAGTGTATGGTTTAGGTTATTAATATGGTACAACACATGTTCAGGTGGTTTTGTGGGGTCCTCCATCTAACTCATGGTTTTTATGTTCATATATTATAATATTATTTTAATAATTAATAATCATAATCATATATTATACTAATTTAATAATTATACTATATTATTATATTTACACCTATATTAATATAATATTGTGTGTTGTGAATTGTTCTCACTAGTTTTCAGATTGGAGGGCAATGCCATATTATGAGTAATTCTAGAGTATCAAACAAATAGGTGAACCATTACCCATTAAGAAATTCCATTTCGATAATATCAGTTATTTAGTGATACTATACTAGATTTAAAAAAGGATGGCAATAAGGCAAATGGTATTTGAACTAAGAACCAATTCAAAGTTGAGCATACTTTTGTTATGTCAGTTGTGGGTGTATAGAAGATCTGAGAGTAATGGTTTTTCCTACTCATTGATTTGTACATTTTATTTAAATGCAGAGAATGAAAAGTAGTCAAGGTTACTTTTTAGTTTTTAGTTGTAAGTATATTTTTTATTTTATTCATATAAGGATTGAAAAAAGTTTCATTGGGACTAGTTGACTCATTGTAAGGAGTTAAAATTCTGTAAGGGGTATAGGAGCTTGAGAATGACATTTTTCTTACATATTAAAGATTAGTTTTTTACAAAGGTTTTCTTTTAATTTGTTATTATATGTCCATGCATCAATTTGAGAACTTCTATAACCATTTTTTTAATGTATTACACAATGATTTGAGGTTATTGGTTATAATTTACTTGTGAAAATAGGTTTGTTAGAATACAGTAAAATAAATGATGCAATTGTTGTTTAGTTATATTATCACATGATTTATTGTGGGAAGAAGGTACCTCGAAGGAGAGGAAGCAGATGTTTTTTTGTGGGAAGGTCATGTGGATGGATCTATTTTCTGGAAGGCTATCACCAATTGTAAGTATCTCCTAAAGAAAGGCATCATATGGAAAATTGGCAACGGTGAGAAAATTGACTTCTGGGAAGATCCCTGGTTGTGTTCCACTCCCTTGTCCTCACAATAGATTTGGGATGACTGGTATAAAGTCCTCAAGTAAAGATGGGGATCAAAAATAAAAGATTACTAGGTGATGAATGGTGTAGAAAATGTTCCCTTATGAAGGGCTCTTAGTGGAAGAAAAAAAATCTATACAGACCCTCAACTTCTCGATGAGTCAAATACATATCCCTACATTTCAAAGGGAAGACCACTTTATTTGGGCTGATAAAGATAATGTATCATTTTTGGTGGATTTAGGACATGCCACTGATCTTAATCTAGAAAGTGAATGGAATTTCTATAAAAATCTTCGGATAAAGCATCTAACTCCTAAATTTAACTTTTTATTTTGTCTAGCAGCATAGGACAAAATCCTGATGGTGGATAACCTGACCAAAAGAGGACTGATATTCCCCAACAGATGCCTTTTATATTGAAATGCAAAGGAATAAATCCATCACATGTTTCTAGAGTGCTCCTTTAGCTCAACACTGTTTAACTGGATGCTAAATAAATTCAACCTAACATGGGTTAAACCAAATAAGGTCCTTAACCTCATAATGGAATGAAAACCACCATGGAATCTCTTGTCCCTAGAATTATTGTGGTGCCTAGCTCTCCCACATTGGTTTTGGTGTGTCTAGAAAGTCTACAATGATAGCCTTTTCTTAAACAAAAGGCATCAACCAAAAGGGGCTTTCCTTCGTCTCTGATAAGCCATCTCTGAAAATTGGAAAGAACTTTCCCCCAAAGACAAAGAACCTGGATCTCCTTCAGCACTGCAGAAATTCAATAACTAGGACATTGTCCAACACTTAAGCTCCTCTCAAAATCTCTTATTTGTAAACATACAAAATGGAAGGCTCCACTGGAAGGTTGGGTGAAATTGAACTTTGATGCCATATTTAAAGGCAACCCAATTCCTACATGCAGTGAATAAATTCAAAAGGAGAGATGTTTGTCGCCTATGCAGGACCTTTAGGGAATCAAAAAGTTCACCTTATTGAAGCCAAGGTACCCCTCTGGGGTATCTAATTGGCTTCTAGACTCAAACTAAAAAGAATCATCATGGAGGGTGATTCTTTAAAGATTCTAAATGTACTAGAAGGGAAAATAACCCCCTCTCGCACTATTAAAGGCATCATGGATGATGCCAAACAACTCTTGAGGGGTAAGACACAAATTCAAATTGTACATACTTACCAGGAAGGAAATGGGGTAGCAGATCACCTAATCAACATAGGAGTAGAACTCCACTTTTTAACCAACTGGCATGAAGGAGGCCATGTCCCTAACAACAAACTAAAGGCCTTATGGGATGAAAGTACAACTACATGAATGGAACATCATGTCATCAAACATGCATAATATTTATTTCAAGGGGTGGATTATAAACATGATGATCTGCCATTATGATCATATGAGGTGGTGTAATTGATATAGGGTGATAAGGGTGCACTTCCCAAACACTATTTGCATTATTCAAATTCACTCTCTCTAGAACCATTTGTCCACTTGCCTCGACTCTGTCAACACTATATGAATGGGAGGAGATAGAGAATGACTTGATCCTATCTCATGTGCGAAAGTGCAGGGGCAAAAAATGATTTGGAAGAAGTTTAGGCATGAGGGTTTTACAAAGTTAATGGTGAGAATCATTGAGCATGATGTTGACATGGCCCAGGATTTTGTAGTTACATGGAACAAATGTAAGGTGGTAATTCGAGGCATAAATATTACTATCATGGAGGACTTTATTGGGGAGGCTAATGGCATGCCCTGTGATGGGATAAAAGACTTCAAGGACCAGACCAAGATCAGAAGTTATTTCAATAATTTTTTCACATGAATGAGTTTGTGAAGACTGATAAGAAGGGTTCCCTCGGGCGGACCTTCCTTGACACTGGCCAAAAAAATTGTCTTCGAGTAATGAGATATATGACCTTAGAGGGTAAATATACCTTGATGTTTTCCCATCATTTATTGCTTTTAAGTCACTTTCTAGGATACAAGATCAGCATACCATTCTACTTATTTAAATCCATAGAATGTACTGCCTTGGTTCATCAAGTAAACGAGTCCAACCCTATCATGCACCAGGGGTTAATTTTGTTGCTCATCAAGCATGGATAAACTTTTCAAGGGAGAGAGGTCCCCTAAGGGGGATCCTCCACTGAGGAGGACCCCACCTCAGGGTCCTATCACTCATTCGTAAGCACCCCCTGGCTAGTCTTTCTAAAAACCCTACTGGTGACCTTCCTCTCAATCTCTTCATCCCCAAACCCAAGCTAATCACCCTTGATGAGAGAACTTCTAAGGAGGTTGCCCAGAAGGGTAAATTTATTCTGTTAGAGGAGGTGAAAAATAACAAGGAACAACTGGAAAAATTCAATACCAAGTACAGGAGGCTAGACTGACCCTTGCCAATCTTATACAAGAGTGAAGCGCCCTACATAGGTAGACTGAATCTATTATGCAGTACTTCATCTAGTCCTCTAAGCTCAATTGGACCCCTATCAAATAGTTTCTAAAGATCATACAAACCCTCCTGCTTGGCTCCCCCAAATTAGCTCCCATAAGGAAGACTCCCCTGCAGAGTCAAGGCCAGAAGAGGCCACGTATGATTCTCCCATGGGATGCAGTAGGACCTAGAAATTACATGCTGGTAAAGGTTTCAAAGTTCAAGTGGGATATCCTTGAGAATACTGTCAAGGAGGAGGAAACACCGGAGGCCCCCCTCCTAATTTTTCATGTTGCTACTTTTCCCTACGTTTGGTATGTTATAATTAGTTTTTATTATTTTTGTTGGTTAACTTTGGATTGGCTTGTTATTACTTATGTATAATACTTTCATGGTTCCATGATCCCTATAAAACTTGGCTATTTACCCTATCAAATAAAAAATATTATCACATTATTAATAGCTTAACAAATATTAGATTTTTATTTGTACATATGATATCGGTTATCACAAACAGATATTCAAGTGGCCTGATTTATTTGTTTTTTAGTTGATCTATTTAATACCTAAATCTATATTATACTTGAAACATAATTTAGTTTTGGTTTCCTTCTGAAAATGGGTATGATTTTATCAAGGCAAGGCTTTATACGAAGACAAAAAAACTCATAACTATGACCATTGTCATCCAAATGGAGCACAGGAGTCATAATACAAATTTTTGTGTTGCAATCCTTTTCATGTTTATTCTCTGATGCACCATGTCTGCACTGTGATGCCAAATCTGGATATAAATCAATTTGAAGTTTGTTGTGTTTTTATAACTGGTTACTTAGACATAATATTATCTTTAAGGAAAATAGATATGTTTTGAATCATGTGAAAATACTAAATTAGTGAACCAAAGAAAAATAGTTTTTCCTTTAGATATGTTTTGAATCATGTAGGTTTTTGCTATGCTGATATTTAAAAAATACAAACTTATTTATTTTATTATGAAATTGATTCCCTATTGACTAGTTGTTGTCTTCTTAATGTCTCCCTGCCTAAAATCAGACTGACAACTTGCTTGTTTCCAGCCACTAACCTTATCTCTTGCCATATGTGCTTTTCAAAATGGATGTCATCGATTTTATTTTTTTATAATGACATTACATGAATTTAAGATTTAAATTTATAACATATGTTATATTGTATTTTCATTTTTTCTTAATTTGGGACACTCACTTTGATGACCAATTTCTTTTTTCTTATTTTTCTACTTCTTTTTTTGTTTATAAACATAGCCTTCAAATTGTATATGGTAGGAATGTTTAAAGATGAGGTTCAAAACCCTTTGTTTCTTTAAATGAGTGACGATTCTTATATTCATGTTAAAATGTTATCATCCAATTTTTCAATAAAGACAGGATAATAAAAGTCTACTATTTGGGTACTCCAATTTATTGTTTTCCTTGGTCAGGGCAATGAACATTAGATTATTGTTAATTTATTATTATTAAATCAACAATATCAACAATATTAGATATATAAACCATTAATGTATAGGAGAATTACTTTTAACTAACCTCTGAATTTTCATACACCATAAGGGCAACTGCTAATTTAAATACTAATAACATAAAAATTAGGAAATAAACTTAAAAGTGAGATTTTTTTGACATAATTTTCACAAAAATTACTAATGCCACACATTAAAGGTAATGTTTCAAGCACTATATAAACTTAATGTTTTCACTTTAGGCAAGACGTGGATTTTCAATAACAATCCCCTATAATTAATTATAGTAATCAACTTAAAATATCCTTGAAGTATCTATACTAAAAACAATCACATTGGTGGACTAATTTAATTTAATACAAAAAGGTATAGAATTGTGCTGATGAAAATAATCATTTTGATTTATATGATCACTGAAATGACAATAATTGAATGTTACATAAATGAAAAATATTATTAGTCCTTCTGTAATATAGGTTTCATTCAAACAAATAATTTTTTTTTATAATTAATTGTAATCATATAAAATATTATTTTAATGTAATGATTTTCACTTCAAACTATTCTATTTCTAGTTTAGTCTTAGATTTATCTTAGGGCTTCTTTTCATCTTTTTCTATTTTTTATGTGTATCTAGCTTATGCCCAGATATATTAAAATATACATTGACCCATCATCTAGGCATTTCTAATTCTTTTTCACATGTGTCAACCACTTAAAAAAATATGGCCCCATTAATCTATAGCATAATGCACTATTGACAAAAGGGCCAAAGTTATTTAACCGCAACCAGAACTGGTTGTGAAGAGTAGCCCTAGCCATGGACTGTAAACTTGAATCATCACATTCAACACAAGTTTCAAGCCACATATTGAACCCCATAACATTGAACACCAAGCCGACTAATCCATCACATCAAGTATCCTCACGATTGACCCATCGAAGCCTAGTGTGGGAATGACATTATAGAAGTCGTTAGGCTAAAGAATGGACCCCACGACCTCCCATTTCTAATACTTAGCTTACACACCATTAGTTAACCCTACCAGGTCAAAATGTTAGGTATTATTTTTTATTTAACCAAATCTAGAATCAAATGTGAAGAGTATCCCTAAGCATGAACTGTGGACTTGTCTCGTCATATTGAACACAGGTTTCAAGCAACATGCCAACCATCGTTGTATTAAACATTGAGTTGGTTAGTCTACCTCATTGAGTACCCTCACATTTGACCTATCATAACTTAGTGTGGGAATGACGCTATAGAGGTGGTCAACCTAGGAATGGACCCCAAAACCTCCCACTTCTAATACTCAGCTCACACACCACTAGGCTATCCCCGTTGGGTCTAAAAAAATGTTAGGTAACAAGGTTTATTTAATCATATCCAGAATTGACTATGAAGAGTAACCCTAGCCATGGACTGTAGACTTGAATTATCATATTGAATAGGGTTTCAAGTCACATACTGACCCCGTCGCATTGAACATTGATCCAACTAGTCCACTACATCGAGTACCTTCATGATTGACTTGTTGGAGTCTAAGGTAGGAACAACGTTATAAACGTGATCAACCTGAGGAATGGATATCAAGACCCCCTGTTTCTACCACTCAACTCACATACCGCTAAGATATCCCCGTCAAATAATTCTCTTAGTCCTTATTAATAATATGCTAAAATACAAAATAGTTTTTATTGGGAATCAATATAGAATATGAATTTTGATTATGTGAGTTTCTAATTCTTATTACTTTTTTATCATATAACTTACTTTAGACATTACAAGGTAAAGAGAGATAATTATATAAAAAATTTGAATATTTGACGGTACAATTTTAAATATATCACAACAATAATCTAATTTGTAAATTTTAGAAATTTATATTACTTAAATTATATAGAACACACGATTTTATTGTATATTATAATTGTTGGTATTTATCTAAAAGTGACAAGATATAATGCAATGTTAGAGAAAATCATTGGTTGTCATAATAGGATGAAAATCATTAGCTAATGGGTTATCATAGTAAAGTTTAGATCACATTCATAACGTCTACCTTGTTCATATTTAGATCTCAACTTATATCCATAATCCATATCTAGTAACACAACATAATGATGGGTTAATATAGGACACACTGAAAAATAATTTTAGTCTTGGCCTATTTTTTTTTTTTTTAAATGATTCGTGATATACCATATCATAAATGTTCGCTTAGTCCTTATTAATGCTAAGATACAAATTAGTTTTTGTTGGGAATTGATATAGGGTGTGAATTTCAATTATGTGAGTTTCTAATTTCTGTGACTTTTTATCATGCATATTTTGGGCATCAAAGGGTAGAGTGAGGTGGTTATATTAATAGTTTGGATATTCGATGGTACAATTCTATCGGATATATCATATAGATAGAGTATTCATCAATGATATGGAACATTCAATTTTCCCATGTTATAGTTATTATTGATATTTATCTCAAGGTAATGAGATATGTTAAAGAAAATCATTAGCCGATTTCTTTTCATACAGTAATTAATGGGTTGTCATAATAGAATTTAGATCACATTTATAATGTCTACATTGTTTATTGATTTTTGTCTCATTGGCTTGTTTATTGATTTTTATTCTATTTTTTAATTTTATGATGGTTCCAAAAACTTTTATAATGGAAATTTTTTTTAAATTAAATTTTCTTATTAAAAAATAATAATCAAAAGAAAATCATTTGAATTCATAAACTGAAATGAAAAATATATGATTTATTAGAAAAATATAATATTTAAATTATAAATATATTTTTAGGAATTAAATATTTTTTCTAAAATCAATCAAATGTGAAGTGTTTTAGGGATGGTCTAAATCAATAATTGTACCACAAATTCATATAAAAAGTTAATAAATCTATATATCTGTTTATAAAAATATATAATACATATCATTTATACATATTAAATATGCATTCAAATAAATATTTTTTAAAATAAAGTAAAGGTTTTATTTTTAAATTAAATATAAATTTATAAAAAATAAAAAATAAAATCTACAAAAAAAATTTTGTTCAAAGCTCATCTCTTACAAGTGAATATATAATTTCCCAAAAAAAATCTTTATGAAAAATACCAACCTTTAAGAACTTTGATTTCTAGTAATATGTTTTTTTAATAAATATAATATAAAACTTTCCAATAATAAAATGCCAACCCTTAAACATATTTATCTTAAAATTATATGAAAATACTTGAATTGGAGGGATACGATTGTTGAGAAATGCTTTGCTAGGGTTTCCTCCGTGTTTGCCATTGAGTCAGCCCTTGTTTTTCTGTCTTCCTAGCCTTGTGTCATACCACAACCTTAGTCACTTGCAAAACTTGCATTTATTGCCATTTTAGGGTTTCTCGTCTTCAGACGAGATCAACCTTTATAATGACTTCTCCTACTTCTATCCTGATTATTTTAGCCACAGAGAAGAATGGTGGAGTATCGAATAATGGCTCCCTACAAGCGCTCGAGGAAGTTTGTCCCAAAGGTATACCATGAGGTAATGCTTCAAAACCTGATGTTATATTGCTTATTCCTGAATTTAATTATGCATGTTAATGGTTAGAGCAATTCTATTTAATAAGCTATTTTGTAGGGACAATCCTCTATAAAAGTATGCTTTGGTCTTGGGTTCAAACTCACTAGGCAGCTCACGACATTAAGCTGGAGAGCTTCTAGAACATGACTAAAGGGTTTTTTCTATTTTTATTTTTTGACCCTTCCCATGCAGGAGGAATCCTCCATAGGTATGCTACTTGTACATTAAGAACTTGCTTATGGTTCTCTCCCTTCGACACGAGACTTTGTGGTCTCAGATTACACCGCTCTTAAAGTCCTAATATAGGTTGAATTTCTAGGTCTCTCATTCCCCTACTGACACTTTATTCACTAGATAGCATCCTCCATAGGACAGGTGGTTTATCATAAACAAAACCGGTTCTACTCAGCTAGATCACAAAAAAGGGAATGTGTAGAAGTTGACCTCTCCCAGGCCTCAAAAAATTTGTGGAAATCCAAGTTAGGGATATGAGGCACTCTCAGTGAGTCATGTATATCTATTTATTTAATACTTGTTTTTGCTACCAAGCCATAGACCATAAGATATGGGATTATCCCCTTCAGTTAGCTCACAATAATGCATCCAACCAATCATCCTTTCCCCCCAAACCCTCTCCTGAAGCTACTAGGAAAATAACTGAAGATGGATGGACTATGGTAGGGAAGAAGACCACTCACCCTAAAGTCACAAACACAGCTACTGATCCCAAAGGAAGCAAGCCATCTTTGAGCAATGGCCCACAAGAGTAGGCTCTTGTTGAAAAAGAGCCCTCTTGGACTAAAGCCCTGAAATTAGTAGAAAATCCTAAGGTTTGGATGCCTCTGTGCCCAGTTCTTCTAGATTTTTAGATTCACAGCCAGCCACTCTTCCACTTCTTGTTCAACGAGAAACACCCACACGCTTTTACAACCCTCCTCAGAGGAGTGACAAGGAAAAGGAAGGAGAGTATCAGGTTGACCTTGTTGTGAGGAAGCAATTTGATGACTTCTTGAATGCCAATAGTGGGCACTTTCTACAAAATCAGTATGGTGCCCTGGAGGGGTTAAACTCAGAGGACATGTCCCTTGACACCCGTCATCTATGAATTATTTTTTATGGAATGTTTGGGGTCTCATAGACCCAAAATACAAGTTTTTTGTGTGTGATTTCAAAAGAAATTTTCTTGAGATGGACATTCTCTGTCTTTAGGAAGTCAAGGTGGCAAATTTATTATTGACAACTTTATTAATTCCATCTGGCATGACAATATCATTCTTCATAGCAACCATGCCATAGGATATGGAGGAGTGATCACTTTCATTTCTCCAAGGTGGCAGCCACACTTAGTACAATCTAATGTGGACCCCATCAACTGATTAATATATGTTATTTTTGACATTAGAAGCCATTCTTTTAGATTTATTAATATTTATGCCTTGAATGATGCTTCAAAGTGTACCCATTTATGGTGATGGATAGCGGATGATCTCATCAATGCCCATTGGGTATTATGTGGTGACTTTAATATGGTGGTGTCTTTTGAGGACAAATTGGTCCACTTGCCTATGAGGTGGGCAGATGGTGAAATGGAGGTGTGGTTTTATATGTGCACTAAATGGGGCCTTTATGACCCCAATTTAATTCACCAACCTACAGAGGGAGTTTGGTACACCTAGATTAATTACAGGGAAGACCCCGCTTGAATTTTGAAGTGTCTAGATAGGGCAATGATGTCCATCCAACCATACTTCTCTTTTGATGATGGTTTTTTCCTCTAGTGCAAGCGTTGCCAAACTTTGGGCTTTCTTATCATTCCTTGATTCGGTTATGAGTGACATGATAGTTCATGAATCCCAAAGTTCAAAAAATGTAATTATTCCTTAACACTTTCTTGCTCAAGTATGGGCCCATGATGGCACACATTAGGAGAGTTTAGAATTTAGATCCACACCCCTCCCAAGAATTTGGTTGAATTCTTTGGTGGGATGATGCCATCAAAAGAACTTCTCACCTTCTATGGATCTATGGCCACCAGCTTGCTAAAATTTAGAGACACTCCTATTCTGCTACTTCCTTCAAGATAATATATGCAACTCTAGCCCTAGAAAAATATCCTTTTAATGAGATTTTATAGGTGAGAGTTACATCCTTGTGGTGCCGCATTTAGATTGCAGACAACTACAATGTTTGGGGAGCCCAAATCAAAGCCAAGATTTATTGGCTTAAGATAGGGGACAAAACTTCTAATGAGTTCTTCCAAATACTGTGAGCCAAAAACTCGAAGTAGTAGATACAAATCATTTCTGAGGCTGGCAACAAAATCATAGAGACTCCACTAATAGTGAAATCTTTTGTCCACCATTATCAACAAGTCTTCAAATCTCAAGCATCTTCAGTTGAGCGTGAATTTACCCTTCAGCAATGCCTTTCAGTGGTGCCTTGCAAACTCACTCCTGCCCAGTGGGTGGTTTGCGATAGGCCCCTCTCTGTTGATGACTTGCATGAAGCAATGTCTCACATAGCTAATGACAAAGCCCCTGGCATTGATGGCTTCCCCTATGAATTCTATAAAACACTTTGGGACATTGTGGATAGTGACTTGCATAAGGTTTATCAGGAAGCATTTCACAAACATTCTCTAGGTAAAAATATAAATAAAGGAAACATCAAATGCATACCTAAGTAAGGAGATCTTGAGTTGATCTGCAACTGGTGGCCCATCACTTTCATGAATGTTTCCTATAAGATCATTGCCAAGGCTCTGGAAATCTATCTGTGTAATATGTTGCCTCTTATTTTGCATCCAAAATAAATGGGTTTTATCAGAAATCATTATATTTTAAATAACATCATTACCACCTGGGAAGGCATGGATTGGGCCAGATGGTCTAAGTAACAAGCTATGTTCATCAAAATTGATTTTAAAAAAACTTATGATTGCATCAAATGATAGTTTATTTTAGCCATGCTTCAAGCCCTAGGACTCAGACCCATATTCATCCAAACTATTTAGATGTTTTTCTTAGATGCCTCGGTAGTCCTCTCCATTAATGGAGTCACCTCTGAGCAATTTGGCTTGTTTCATTATATTCAAGGGTGTCCCTTGGCTCTTGCCCTATATGTACTTACAACTGAGGGTTTTAGAAATCTTCTTAGCAATGCCTAAGCTATGGGCATTTTTAAAGGAATCTATCTCCCTCTTGATGTCACAAACCAACACAAAGATATGCAACTACTTAATAGACACTTTGCAGATGACTCCTTCTTTACTCTCATTGAGGATGAAACCAATGTGGACAATGCCCTGCAGTGCCTCGACACCTTCTACCTGGCCTCTGACTCCAGCATCTAATGGTAGAAAACTCATTTCTACAGATAATCTTACCTCCCTTCACTAGCATGGGCTGCTAAATTTGGTTGGAAGTGGATCCAACATGATGAAATATTTAAATTTCTTGGCATCCCCTTTGCTTTTGATGCCTCACCACCTTTGTTGTGGCAATATGTTGTTGACAAAATTACTAAGAAGCTAGAATTCTAGGTGACCAAGTCTTTTTCGTTAGCAAAAAAATTTCAAATATACTCAAAAATTCTTGCATCTACCCATGTGTACTACTCGTCATGTTGGATGCCTTCCAAAAAATCTTACTAGAAGTTAGAGAAGTTGCTCAGGGATTTCCTTTGGACCAATTCCCCGTAGGGTAAAGGATTTCACAGGGTGCCCTGGGAATATTGTTGCCTCATGCATGATGCTGGAGGGATGGGGCTCATTGACATAGCTCGATAAAGAACTGTCTTATGTGTCAAATGGATTATGCGGGCCATTAAGGGCCAAGAAGCTTAGAAGGTGTTATTCAGATATTATATATCCTCAAACTTGTCTAAGGGAAAGAAGGCCTGGAAAGGGATTGGCTTCCCCAATTTACTCTTTACTTAATCTCTTGTCCAAATCATAGGGTCCTTTGTGGATAAAAGCATATGGAAGGCCTGAGAAAAGATTAAACCATGGCTTCTCTAGAATGGCTTTGATTTTCAGATTAGGCTCTCTATTAACTCCCATTCTCTTTGGTGGTCACCTATTTTCTCTTGCAATGATATGCCCCTGGCATAGGTCCCTTAGGTCAATGCTCTCAAGATTTCCCGCAGAGGAATTCATACCATCTAAGGTAGCTTATGTGTGCTCTCACTCTTAGCTATCTTGGGAGGAGGCAAAAGCTAAATTTTGGCTAGCCAATGCGGACCAGGAGTCCTATCAAGAGATCATTAATGCCTTCCCAACTTCCATGCTCGATAAAATATTAGGTCATTCCACTCGACTATGGTGGAAGGACTGGAAATGTTATTTTGAGACCCCATTTTGTTATTACACCCCTCAGCTTGGTTATGCATGGCTCACCCCTCATTTGCCCATGGTTGACAAGCTTAATGCCCGTTGGGGGCTAAAATCATTTGTTAAAATGTGGAGCTTTCACTTCAACACTATTTGGGGGCCTTGTGTGGAGCCCAAGCTTGCTCATTTTGCTTGGTGTATACTGCACCAAGGCTTGCCTATTGGCAAAAGACTTATCCAGCTTGGAGTCCACCTGCCTACTCGCCCTTTCTATGGCCACCTTGAGACACTTCCTCATCTCTTCTAGTTCTATTCCAAATCTCAAAAGGTCTAGACTTGGATCCATGATCTTTTCAGGCCTTTCCAACCTGAATTCTTCCTTTGACAGCATATCTTCCTTGGAGACAAATCTGCGATGCCCTTCAAACACACCCCTGTCTAGCATACTTTCAGAGTGGAGATTCTCTTCTAGATTTGGAAAGAAAGAAATAATTATGTGTTTAATTATGCGTCTGTTGATTGTAATGTTTCTGATTTGCATAAATCTTCTATCATTTCAAATGTTCTTTTGTAGATTCATGTTCAATCCAATAAAGTAGCTATGGAGTTTGGGTATCTTCAGAATCTCCTCTTCCATTGGGGAGATGCTCCTTGTACTATGGCTCGGGTTCTGCATTCTCCATCCAGAGATCCCAGATTGGATGATAAAGTGCTTCGACCGCCTCATGGTGGGCATCATCACATCCGTTCCAAGCATCACTCTCACAGCAGCACCCCATACCAATGTGTTTCCCCTCTTGGGTAGCAACGAGGGTGGCAACCACCACCTCCTTCCCATGTTGGGCAGGATGGTTGGGGCACTCCTCTTCCTCCTCCATGCCCAAATGCTTGGGGGGTGCCACCTAGAGGCCGAATGGATGTACTGGATAAGTTCCTCAGGGTTTCATTGGTCATTTCGCCTACTCAGACACAAGTATAAGATGATGACACAGACACTATCCAAGTTATTGGCTAGGAGCCTATTCCAGATGGCAATGACTTGCCAAGCTTGGGCTGGAGCCCTGATGATATGGATCATCCACCTTTTGGCCTTACTCTTGTTGCTTAAAAGTTATCTTTTTTAATGACTTTGTGACTTGTCTCTAGGCTTTACCTAGATTATGATACTTGTGATTTTTCTCCTAGACTCTACATAATGTGATGTAACGTGCTTTCATACCACCTTTATTTTTTTGTGAATTATTTGTATATTTCTATTTAATTAATATATAGATATATTTCATAAAAAAAAAATTATATGAAATGCCTTATTATGAGGGAGTTCAAAAAATGTACAGCTTGCCATCTCATTGAATGAGACTATGAAGTCATAAAACAAATAAAATAATTTGCATTTGATACAGAACATATTTACATCTAATCGAGGGCACAATATACAATATAGAAACCCTTTCGTTTCAGTATAGTTTATAAATTTTGAGCAAAGAATTCATGAAACAATTACTTATTATGATAGACAAATTAATGCCGCATTGCCTTGCCATGCTTTCTGTCAAGAAATCGGGCAATGATGGACCTCCTTTCTGTGCACTTTGGATTGAAGATTTATCATCACCCTGTCATTATTCTGACTAATTCTGAACTTGGGTAGTACATACCAACAAGTAGATGTGAAGCATATTGCAGAGAGCTTTTCATGGAAATCCAAAAAAAAACATAACAATAATTATTACTATGGCGAGAACTCTTATTTTTTAATTTTATCAGGACGAACTCCTCCTGCCCAGTTGCCTGTATAATATATATCAACCGCGCAGTTATCAATAAAGTTAACTCTCTTTCCTGCCATAAGATATTACTCCTACTCATATCGCTTTTACGTGCAAAGTATCTAATTTACTAGAGTCTGTCAAATCTAGTGAAATCCTTTATGAGATTGCCTTTACAAATTTTGAAATTTGTTTCTCTTCGAGAAAATAGACCATCATTGAACATAATTGTAGTAGAAACAATATGACACCACCCCTATGCGGTGTTTAAAGTAAACACTTACCAGTTAAAAGATAGAAAACAAAACAGTTTGTCAAAGTCAGCTCCTTTAGATTTAATAAACCCGTAATTGTTTTTCACATTGTATGGATTGTATCGGCATGGTTTGAACACTACATGCATGTCGTAATGTCATGTTTTTCAAAAAATTTGGGACATTACATACAATTTAAAGCACAACACATGTTCTCAAATGTATGCGGAGTAAAATGATAAGCCATTTTTTTTTTGATATGGGAGTTTTGGAGAGCCGTACGGAGTATCAGATGTCTGCTGGTTTTTAGGATTTCTCTATCTTTCACATTGTTGATTTGTTATTCATCTAGTTTGGATTAATTCTATTTTAACAATGTGTTTATTATGTTGAGTCAGGGTAGCCTTCCGCCCTTTAGGTGGTGATACATTCTCTTTATTAAATAACTGTTGCCATCATTTCTGCATTGTTTCATGCAGGGATTACTGATGGGAGCTTGGGAAGCAATGACACCAAAACAAGTTCAAAATTTTAGCCCAAAGGTCTACCATGAGGTATTGACTCTAACCCTAATATTTCTCTACCAGATGTGATTCTAGATTTACCAGAGTTTGATAAACCCTGTAATTATTTTGAAAATTTTACCTTATTTATTTTGTGGGTTGAGTCCCCCCAGAAAGCCTATTAAAGTAGTGGATCCACATCCATTGACAAGGCCATGGGGTGAAACTAAAAGAAGTTCAAAACCTCACTAAGGGATTCTTCTTATTTTGTTTCACAAACCCTAAACATTGAAAAGCTATTGTTAATTGTGGCCCCTAATTTATATGTAACATTTTGGTTGTCTTCTCCCATTGGACTCGAGACTTTCAAGTCTCAGAACAAGCTAAACTTAAAATCTCAGTGTGGGTAGAATTTTTAGCGTACCTCTTTCTCTATGAAAATTTGTTGCCCAGCATATCAAGTCTGTGGGCCACTTTATCTACCATGAAAAATAATAATTCTATGTAGTACATCCCCAGAGAAGGGTCTGTGTGAAAATAAATCTTGCTAAAGACCTCAAAGAGTCCATTGAGATTCAAGTAGGTAATAATCAGTTCAAATAATGTGTGTTTTATATCAACCTCCCAAACACTTGTTTCCAGTGTCAGGGTTTAGACCATATGATTAGAGAATGCCCTCTAATGGTCCCCACTCCTTTTGCTCCTCAAGACAAAAGTGGTCTGATTCAAAACCTTATAACTTTGATGGGTGGACAACAATCTCTAATAAGAAGAATAATGTAGTCCGTGGAAATGCCAAACCTCAACTAGTTGTGTCCCAGGCCATATGGGGTTCAAGTTCCTCAGTCTCTATTGGTAAAGTCGTTATGCCCACAAAAGTTAAACCCCTGCCTCTTGTTTTTTTCTTCTCAAGCGGTCACCCATTTTGTTTCTTCCCCATCTCCCATTCCTATAATGCCATTCTCATAGCCCCCTTTAGGGACAAATGATTTAGATTCAAAGCTTGGTCTTGTAACCCTAAATCGTAAAACTATTATGCAATGTTCATGTAGTCCCTCACCCTCTACAAATGAAGGATTATGTGCCAAACAAAAGGCAAAATTTCCTATTTGGAGACTATGTCATTCCCAGCTTAGCTTTTAATCAGTTTGCTACCAGAGTGATAGGCCTAATAAAATCAATGGCCCAGCCAAACAAAAGGCAAAATTTCCTATTTGGAGACTGTCATTCCTAGCTTAGCTTTTAATCAGTTTGCATCCCTCTCAAATCTTATAGAGGGAAATGTTATGAACCTTGATGATTCCCAATGATAGTTTATTATTAAAATGTTAGAGGACTCATTGATCTGACATGTAAGTATATGGTCAGGAATAATGATCATCATTTTTTCAAAATAGAAATTTTCTACATGCAAGAAGTTAAAATTTCTAATTTTTCGCTTCATTATGTTGCTCGCACTATCTAACTTGGGGCCTTTTGTTAAGCCACATGTCACGAGCCTAGCCGTGGTGGGGTGGTCAACCTTTTGGCACCTAATTTGTCTCAAAATATTAGTTTTTGGGGGTTTGACTCCATCCATTGGGTGGTCTAAACTCTTTTTGACTTTGGTAATCACATCATTAGCCATATCAAGTTATATGCCTCTAATGATGTTGTGGAATTCATCTTGCTTTAAAGATGATTGGCAGACTCTCTTTTGGATGCGCATTGGATTATTTTTGGTGACTTAAACATGATTGAGTTTGTTGAAGACAAAGAAGGATGTCTCTTGATGAGATAGTGTGCAAGAGAATGACAGACATGGTTTTACATGTGAAATAAACTTGGGGTTTTTTATCCCAACCATCACAGGAGGAGAGAATCAAATTCTCCTTGGTTAACATGGTCTAATTTTTTTCAAGGAGAAGATCGAGTTCTTAAGTGCCTTGAATGTGCCTTGCTAGTAGAACAAGACCTTTTCTTCTTCGTTCATGTCCATGATCAGCCTGAATCTATGATCCCAGACACTTTCTTATATGACCATCATCTTATTTGAATCTACATTGAGTGGACTATCCCATAAGTTAAATCCCATAATTCTCAATTCTACCTCAATACTGCCCATCTCAAACATGATTGGATTATGGGGCATATCATTAGAATTTTTAACCTGGCTCTCAAACCCACAGGGAACACTAGCTAGATTGAGTGGTGGGTTGATGCAATATCTTACACCATCTCTTTTCTCTAGATTTATGGAAAACAAGTGACTCTCTTTAGGTAGCATATTCATGATGCTACAAAGGATGAATATCTTAGGGTTTCATGGGAATTGGAAGCCATGCCTTTAATCCCTCATTTATAGACTCAAGTTGTTATGTGGAGACATAAGCTCTAGTCAACTAAGGCTTATAAGTTCAAAGGAACATAGCTTAGAGCACAAATGCATTGATTTAAAGTTGTAGATAAAGTGACCAAAGAATTTTTATCTCTCCTTCATTCAAGACAAGTTGCATAAAAAATTAAAGCTACTACATGCGCTTCAAATAGATTTACCAAATTATTTGACATCTTACAAGCTTTTGTGTATTACTATCATAAAGTGTTCATTGTGCAGCTCTCCTCCCCGGCTCTCTCAATGCCTTGAAGTGGTCCTATGTAAGCTCTAAAAATCTTAAATATTTGCTTGTGATAGGTCCCTCAGCCTCAGTGATCTTAAAAAATCCATCATGTAGATGGCCTCTGACAAGGCCCCAGGATTTCATGGGTTTTCCTATGAATTCTATCAAACCCTCTAGGATATGGTTGGACCTAATCTTCATAAAGTATATTTTAAAGTTGTTTTATCCAACTCTTTGGTTCATCTCATTAATCAAGGTAACATCAAGTTCCTTCCTAAGGCTGGTGACCCTAAGATAATTACTAACTAGAGGTCCATCACCTTACTTAATGTATCTTACAAAATCATAGCTAAAGTTTTAGCCCTCAAAATTAAGCATTTACTCCCTTTAATTATGAGAAGTGAACAAACATGGTTTATTCAACATAGATACATATTGGATGATGTTATTGTTGTCTATAAAGGTATGAAATGGGCCAAGATGTCCAACTATAAGTCATTATTCATCAAGATTGATTTTGAGAAAGCTTATGATTGGATTGAATGGCCTTTTATCATAACTATGCTTCAAGCTCTCGGGTTTGGTCCCCGTGTTTTTCACACTATTAATATGTTATTTCATGATGCAGGAGCTTGTATTACTATTAATGGATCTTAATTCCAACACTTTGAGCTTCACATATCTATTATATAGGGGTGCCCTTTTGTGACTTCCCTTTATTTTGTGGTTGTTGAGGGCTTCAGTTATCTTTTGGATAGCCATGTTTCTAGGGGTTTGGTGAAGTGTATTTCTCTCCCTAAATTAGACCGCCAGTTGATCAATGGGAACTTTGCTAATAACTCCTTCCTCATTCTTCAGTAGGATGAGGACTCTGTTAAGTATACTATGGAATGTCTTGACATTTTTTGTCTTACCTTTGGGTCTTCCATTCAATGGCATAAAACACAATGTTATTGACAGTCCATTTCACCCAAACATCCTTGGTTGGAGGGATATAAGTGGAAATGGATCCTTCCTAGGGTTTAATTTACATTCTTAAGCATTCCATTTACTTTTAGAGCTTGTGGTTATATGTGGTTCAAACGGTGGAGAATAAAATCTCCTTTTGGATCACCAAACCATTAACCCTAGTTGGGAAGTTCCATATCTATTCTAAGGTGTTCACTATTACTCATGTTTATTACTCATCTTGTTTAGATCCTTCCAATGCCTCTTATGCAACTCTAGAAAAGCTCGTAAGAGACTTTTTATGGGCCAATTTTGAAGGGCACCATAGTTTTTACCAACTCTCTTGAGCTATTTATTGTCACCCTAAAGAAGCTAGTGGGCTTAGGCTCATTGATATTAAACTTCAAGGGATTGCTCTTGGTATGAAATGGATCATCAAAAGCTTGGAAGCGGATGAGGCTTGGAAGATCTTATTGAGGCACTATATCACTCAAGGTTGCCCACTTGGCAAAAATCCCTAACAAGGGATTGGTTTGCACAATGTTCTCATCACTCCTGTGCCAGTTACGATAGTGGCACTTTTATCATGCAAATCATCTAGAAGGCCTAGGAAAAACTCAAACCTCACCTCATATGGGTGGGGTAAGGGTCTAGAAATGGTCTTTCTCTTAATTCTCAATTGTTATGGTGGTCTCTCACTTTGAATTTCCACAATGTCCTTTTTTCCATGGTCCCTTAGGTTAAAAGCTTGAGGATGTTTAAAAAATGTATTCACATGATTGGAGACATTTTCTATAAATTCACTCAGGATTGGATTCCTTAGAATATGATTAATTATAATTTTAATCTAAATAAGGAAGATGTACAATCCATTTTTTAATTATAGAGTTCCATATCTAAAGAGTACTTACACAAAAATGGAGTTTCCTCTCTTATGCCATGGTGGAAGGACTAATCCTAGCCAACAGCTACACCATTCTATTGTTATTCCCCTAGGCTAGGTTATAATATTTTGGTGCCTCAACATATTGATATTGAAGCCCTAAATTATCGGTGGTATCTTAAATCTCTCCATCATGTTTGGGCTTACAGGGTTGATAATAATTGGGTGGCTTGTATTGAGCTAAAAAAATCCCACTTCCTTTGGTTTATTATTTACCAAGGTCTACCTATGGGGGATCAGCTCAAATGCATGGAGGTTTTAAATCCCACTTGCCGAATTTATCACCACCCAAAATCTATTAATCAATCCCTTTTGGTTTTACCCTCATGCCTATTCTACCTAGAGATGGATTCATACCCTTTTCAAACTGTATAGGCCTGAATTGTTCAATTTGAAGATGGCTCTCATGGGGGACTCCTTGCATTCTGAAAGATATAATATATTCTGGCATATTTTTCATACTGATATTCTTTTTTAGATTTAGAAATTTAGAAATAAAACATTTTTTAATAATGAAGTTATGGAAAAAAATTATGTAACTAGAAAAATTACAATGATTTCTAATGTTACCCTTGAGATTCAGAGTCAAATAGATAAGGTTCAACTCAAGCTCCACCATTTACAGCTTCTCTTGGACCATTGGGATAATGTTTCTTGTGCGGTCAATCATGAGCCTCTTGATCCACCCCCACCATTCACCCTTGGGGGCATGGGTGTGGATGGTGGCATCACTGATATCACAGTCAGTGATCCCAAGATTGGATGAGCACCTCTCCTTGATCTCAATGGCCATCTCCTCCTTGAGGATCTGACAGGGGTAATAGAGACAATGGTGGTAGAGGGGGTTTTGATTCCCCTTTATAGGATAATTTCTTATGGCTGACATTGACCATTTATCCTTCCAAATAGGATTCTCAACAATAGAATGATACTAAAATTAACCAATAGACTGATGGTTGGGACCCTATCCTAGCTGATGAAGACCCCCCAGTGCAAGGGGTGGGGGGTAACCCTCAGGATCCTCTATCTTCACCCACCATGATGTTTGTTGTTACTGCTTAGTGATCTCTTTGTTGAATGTGATTTTATCTTTCTCTTTTTTTATTGATGTACACTTGAGTTAACTTAACCAAGGTTTTTTGGTTGTTTGGTGGCCTTATATGGATTATGCTCTTCCTAAGGCTTCTTTCGCTTGGTATGGTTTATTTGGGGTGTGACTTTTCCACCCATATTTTTTTCATGATTATAAATGTATCATATTTTTTTATATTAATGAAAGTGTGCTTTGTAATCAAAAAATCTTAAGGCATGCAATAGGAGGATTCTAATTTGGGGCTTTTAATTCTTAAGGTATTGACAAATAGAGGGTGGATTATAGGAGTTTATCAGTTAAAAATTAATGTAGTTTGAATGTGATGCAATATTATCTCTCCTTGACTTATATTTTTCTTATAAATTTAATTTATGATGACTTTAGGTTAATGGTAATACCATCATTCAATCTAAAATAATTGATAAATTACATATCAACTATTGTTTTTTCCTTTACATGACTCTCAGTGCTCCTAAAAGGTCAAAAAAATGTTTTAAGGGTTTTAGGTTAGTTTATTAAGATCAAACTTTCTATCTTGGTTGTTTTCAAAATCGATCCATTCAATTTTGATTTTGACATAGATCTATCTATTTGATCTTGATCACTTGTGCCTTATGGGTCCATGACCCATGCCCCTAGCTTTGTTCATCTTTTATACCTTTTTGTTAGTGTTCCTACCTTTTTGATTGACGACATATGTACGAATTGGTTTTAATTTGAATTCATTAATTCTATATATATACAAGCATACTGATGCATTTTGGAAAAATATAACATGATTGGAATTCATATCCTAAGGATGCACTCTATTTTTTATTACTTCTGTCATTTATTGAAGTGTATGCATAGGGTCCCTTGTACCAAAATTGAAGAATTAGTGAAAAAGTGTATAAAATTTACTAGTTACTTGCATCTTATACTTAGGGATAAGATTTGGTATTTTTGTATTACATTGTACTACATGAGTTTTGATTTCCAAACTATTTAAGAACATGAGTTTGACTGAGGTAAACTTCTTATAACTACCCCTATTTTTATACGCTTGTAAGGTATTTAGAAGTGTATTAGGATTTAGAGAAAAGAGAATGGATTTTTTAAGATAAGTAACTCAATTCAATAATATGGGAGAGGTTTCTAATCAATAATATTTCAATAGGATCTAATACCACCTAATCAAAATCACCCTATTGTTGAAATCAAACTTTAACCTATCTAAATCAACTGTACGATTTTGGTCACTATTTAAATTGAGTAGTTTGATTTTATTTGTTTTCTTAGACTTATCTTATTTTCACCAAATTTATAGGTTTTCTCAGAGACTACTTCCAGACCCATTTTCACTCAGTTTCAACCTCCAATAGTGCACAAGTTAGAATTTAGGTATTTATTTAAGAATGGTTTTCATATAATTTAAAGTAAATAATACTTTATTTTTCATATTTTAAACATGTTTATGTTGTTATATTGTTATATTTAGGTCATATTTGTCTTTTGCAACTTGTTTTATGATTTATTGTACTTTGGTTAGCCTAGAACCCCACTTGTGTAATTTCTATTAAAATAATTTGGTGAACCCATGCTCTATTACACTCCTTAGGATTAGATTGTGCCTACATTGCATATTGGATCTAATTTTAGTTAAGGTTTCCCAAATCCCTACCATATTGTAAAATTTTATTAGGGTTACCCATTCTGTGCTCCTAGTGTTACCCACATTTCATTGCATGCTCAATTCTCTTCTAGGGATGGATATTTTTGTGATTACCATAGATTTAATTTTTATGGGACTATGCTCATTTATTTCTCCACTATTTTCCCTAGTTCCTTGTGCTTATCCTAGGGTATCTTCTTACATTTCCATTTTGTTGCACCTTTCTATTAGGGTTAGATTTTGCATGTTATTAGTGTTGCTTTTGCTTAGGGTTGTGTTTTTAAATCTCTTTATCCCTATTTTACTTACGCTTTATTTAAACCTTAGTGTATTTAGGATTTATCATCCTTTGGATATATTATTTTATGGTGTTTCAAATATTTTTATAAATTCTAAGTCTCTTCATAATGATGGAGAAGATAGTAATTGTGATTGTTATGATAACTTATGTGATGATTATGATAGTGAGGATGACATTAATGAAATATTAAAAAAGCTAATTTTAAACCTTGTAGGACCAAATGATAATGTAAATGATATGAATGTCTTGATTTTGTTTTTCTTTCTAAAAACCCTCATGACTATGGAATGCCAAATTGTGATATGAAAAAAAATCAATTATGAGGGAAGGATATGTTAATTTTAAGCAAATTATCTTAGAGAAATGTGGATTTAAACCTACATGTGCATAATTGATGTGGTATAAAAATAAGGTTTCTAAAAAAATTAGTTATTAAAAATATTATGATACTAAAAATAGTTGGTTACTAATATAACTAGCTACTAAAATAGTAAGTTTCAAAAATTGTCAAAAATAACAAGTTTAGTTATTTCTAGGAGTAGTTTTGATTTTAATAGAAATTAGAAATAGTAAGTTCAATTAAATTTCTAGGTCTATCTTTAATTCTAATAGGATTTTAGTTGTGCATGATAAATTTATCTTTGGATTGTACATTATTAAAGACTCTATGTCTTATTTTCTAAGGATAATGAGTAATGAAGGTCATTAGAATTATCTTTTACCACTCAATTTTATTTTCAAGAATGTTATTATATATGTTTTAGAATTGATTTGCATTTAGCCCCATCATCTAGTATTAGAGTAAGGTTCAGCTCTGCGAAGAAATAATTAAAGGTAAGATTGTTTATGAATTTTTCAAGTGTTTAATTTGTTTTTTTGAGAATTTTTTTTTTTTGAAGAACATGTATTTTTTAATAAGAAATATGAAAATAAAATGAGGCTATGCTCAAATGAATTGGAATATATAAAATTTACAAAATAGATTGAAAGAACTTATATAATTATTGGAGGCAAGAGAACAATATGAATAGGGTATGAAAGTGATGAAGAAATAGAGATGGAGAAACATAGAATGAAGAAAGAAAAGAAAAAAATTATGGAAGTCATCAAAGACTTGAGGGAGATGGTTGTGAGAATAAATTTTTTTCAAGAGAAAGATGGCATAGGTCACACCATGTCTTGTTAAAATGAAGATAAAAAAGGTTTCTTGAAGCAAGGAAACCTTAAAAATCATGAAATAATCTCTTGTACAAGGAGAGTTTTCTAGTGTTAAGAAAGCATTAAAAATTAGTTCATTAACAATAGATTTCATTCATAGAGATGGTGCAGCTAAAGATGTTCAAATTTTAGAAATTTCTATTTTGAGGCATGAGGATGAAAGTGAAGAGAAGAATGCAAATGAAAAAGATAAATTAGAAATGGTTGAAGAGAATACTCCATTGAAGATCGATGAGAAGGTGGAATATATGCATGTAAATGTTTGTATGCATAAAGGCAATATTGAGGATGAACTTGATTTGTAAGTTGTTACCGAATTTTCTAATGAAGGTGAAGATGAAGAGATAGAAGAAGAGAAATAAAAAATCATTTTAGATACAACTTTTAGAAGATTGGAAATGAATGAACATGATGTTGATTTCAACTTTTATGATTTAGTTAAGCAGAGTGGAGATGTAAGCAAGGCATAAATTACCCTTATGACTATACATGAGTTCTTACAAGAAGAGGCATGGTTTGAAAAATGGAGGAGAAGGAGGAAGAAAAATAAGACTACCTCTAAACTAAGAGTTTCAATTTTTTTTCAATCAGATGAGAATGACACGATACCAAAAAAATATGTTACTAAAAAAATAGGTTACTAAACATAACAAGTTACTATAATTATAAGGTTACTAAAAATAACAAGTTACTAAAAATTAGAAGGTTACTAAAAATAATAAGTTGATAAAAATATCAAGCTTCAAAAAATGCTAAAAAATAGTGCTTCAGTTAACTCTAGGATTGGTTTTTATTTTAATAAAATTTTAGTTGTACATGACAACTCTATATTTCAGTTGTGCATTATTAAAATACTATATGTATTGTTATAGAAGGATAATGAATAATGAAGATTTATAATTCTCTTTTACTAATCAATTTTATTATGAGTAATTTTATGTTGTGTGTTTGGAATTGTTGCACACCTAGCCCCATAAACAATAACACATTGATTCATTTATATAACATAATTTGGGTGAAAATAATTATCTCCTTACTATTTTCAATGTTAATTTTGATGATGATATGAATGCTCAAAACTCTCAAGATGATTATTGGACTGAAACTGATGATGAATATGATTTTGAAGTTGAAAATGGATGAATAATATAGAGATGAATTTATTTAAACTATTAAAAATTATGATATATAAAATCATTCTCATATTTATAATATTATGGACATGTTGAAACAAGTAGATAATCAAAATACTACTTGTTATTTGAATGATGTTCCTATTACTTCTAGTGATTGCTCTTATTTTCTCTTTGTGATTCTATAATAACTTACTTAGATGGATCAAACCAATTCAAAATAATTGATGTAAATATAATTATCAAGAATGAATAAACAACAATAGATCACAATAATTAATAGAAAAATAGTCCACATCCACACCAAGAGTTGATAAAAAAATTAAATATAATACTAAGCCATGTTGAGGGGGAAACCTTCATAACCATGTAATAAGAACATAGTTTTTAACATGATTTTCAAGTACTAACTAATACCTCATAAGTATACCCTACTTAGACTATGGATACTCCATATTTTGACCTTAATAACAATATGGTATCATATATACTGTGACATGATAATTTAAAAGGTTATGTTAGCCATAAACCAAGCACACATATCCCTATACATGCTATAGTCTAAGGGTGTAACATGCACCTTCCCTTCAAAAAAAATTATTTGAAGGAATAACTCTAGATGCTTCTGTATGAATTCTTCATCTTACCATGGTGCATCCTTGTTGATCAGATTCTTCCCCTTGACCAAATACTCCTTAATCTCCCTTCTTCATAGCCTCTTAATGTGTGTTTGAAGTATCTCCTTAGGTTCTAGAATGAATTTTCACTCCTCTTAAAACTATGGTACTTAGTATGGGTGGATAATTTATATCCAATTACCTTGTCCAAGTAGGAGACATTAAATATTGGATGTATATATGTAGACTAAGGTAACTCTAACTTGTCTGCAACTCTACTAATTTTTTGCAGGATATGATAAGGGTTGTAACACTTAGGAAAAAACTTGTTATCCTTTTTTTGTCACTTCAAAGAAATTGAATTAAATGGTTTTACGTGCATAAAAAAATAATTGGCCACTTCAAAATTCCTTTCACTACAATGCTAATATGTTGGCTACTTCATTTGGGTTTGTGTCAGGGCCAAGTTCTCTATTAGACTAGTTATTACCTCATAATGGTGTTGAATATGTTATTTTATAGCTCAAAATATTGGTTGTTCCTTAATGGATTATGTGATGGATGGGGGTTGGTACCCATTCAGTGACACAAATGGAGAAGTTTTAGATGAGGTATGATGTGTTATACCACCATTCTATAAGTTGCAGCTAATGATTCCATTTTCTCTATTCATATGATGTAAAACAAAGAAGATAACCCTTTAATATTTTTTTTACCACCTCTCTTTTCCCATCATATTAAAGATGATATGATGATCTATGAGCCAACTAAATATCTAAACACATAAATAAATCAGTCCAAAAATGTAAAGATAATATCACAATCACTTACTATGATCTTGGGGGTACCATGGAGTTTTTGAACCATATCCAGAAAAGCATATGCTACTATACTTTCTACAAATGGATATGACAAGGCATAAAATGGGCATATTTGGTGAGCCTGTCCACAATTACCATCATGAAATTTTTACCTTCCAACCTAGTCAACCATGTTATGAAATCCATGGAAACCTCCTCTCACCTTTGGATAGGTATAGATAAGGGTTGAATAAGACTCGGGGTGTTAATTAACTCACCCTTAATATGTTGATACATCATGCATTTGACTGTAAATTTATAGATATTCCCATTAATTTCTTCCAAAAAGAAATCTTGCTTGACTGTACAATGATTTTTCAGTAATATTAAATGCCCTTTTATTATAAATGTGTGGATCTTAGTAAGGATATTATGATTGAGGGAAGAATTATTGCATAGGTACAACCTATATTTGTACCATAGAGCATTCCTTTTCCACAAAAAATTATTTGAGACACTAGAATATTGCTAGAGATTTTGAATTAGATACTATATATCAGTGCCATTCTCCCATTTAAATTTTTCCTAATCCACCCAATTTTCCTGCCATATGGCCATTGCACATAAAAATTCCTCTATGGACTCATCCCTCGTGTAGAGTGCATATGCTACTACATTATCATTTAATTTCTTATATATGATTTCAAATTCAAATCCCAACATTTTTGTTACTCTTTTTTGTTGTTTTTCAGATGACAACCTATGTTTCAAGAAGTATTTTAGACTATCATGATTTATCTTCACCTTAAAGTTTCTACCCATCAAAGGTATCCATTGTTTGATTGATTGAAGAATAACCAACATCTTCTCATAGATAGGATTTAGCAAATTCTTACCTTTGAGATAAAAACTCTCAAATGCATTAGGTTATCTTTATTGTATGAGTAATATTCCCATTAGATACCCTAATGAATCACATTTGACAATGAATGTCTTTGAAAAATATATACTAACCAAAACTAGAGTGGATCACATGACATCCTTCAACTTATTGAACACCTTGGTGGAAATTTAGTTCTAGTAGGAGTCCTCCTTCAACATAATTATGAGTGGTGTTACAATGCTGTTATAATTTTTAACAAAACAAAAATAATAACCTATCATCCTAATAAGCTTCAAAGGCTATTGAGGCTTTTTAGAACTTGTCATTATATCATGGTCTTGATATTTTGAGGGTATACTTTGACACCTTCATATGAAACAATGTGACCAAATTGCTTCACTTCTTTTACTACAAAAGCACACTTAGAAGGATCTGTATATATTTGATGCCATTTTAGGGTTGTTAATACCTAATTCACATGCTAAAATTATGATTCCCATGTTTTAATATATAAATGGATGTCATAAAAAATTTCCAAGATAAATTTCCACTAAAATGGATGAGATACAATATTCATCAAACTCTAGAATGTAGATAGTGCATTTGTGAGACCAAAATGCATTGCCAAAAGCTCGTAATGGCCCTCATGAGTTGTGAAGTATGTCTTATGTATATCATCATCTATAATTTAAATTTGATGGTAACTTCAATGAAGGCCCAATTTTATTAAAGTAGACAAAAGCATGTAACTCATCTACTAAATCATTAATTATCAGAATAAGGAACTTATCTTTGATGGGGTACTTGTTGAGTTCTCTATGATCTAGGAACATCCTCTATTTATCATCTTTATTACACACCATTAACATTGGGATGAATGTGCACTTTGACTATGTCTGATAATACTAGCCTTCAACATCTCTAGTATCACATTATCAAGCTCATTATTTTGGACATATCGATACCTATATAGTTTAATGTTTGGCAGTTGAATCCATGGTAGTAGTTGAATTTCATGATCATGTTCCCTTTTTAGTGGTAGTCCTTTCTCCATTGTTCTAAAAATGATTGAATGGCTATCAAAAATCTTGTAGATTACGTTGTGTAGACATCTTTGTTGGTTGTAATTCTAAGGAAAATAATTATGCTACAAACTATTCTACCTCCTTTTTGAGAATCTTCTACCTTTGATTATAACTAACCAGTTGTGGAGAATTTGCACACAATACACATAGTTCAAATATCTTGCTTTCAGAATGTAAACATGTGAACAAATCCTATAAATTAATATATATTATTCCCAAATGTTATGATCCATTGGACTCCCAAAATGATGTTTGCCCCATCGATGGGAAAATTAAACATAGGAAAGTCTTGCATACAATATCCCATGATAATTTTGATGATTTGGCATGTCTTTGAACAATTTACTATTCCACCATCTACAATCACAAGCTGAAATAATGGAATTGTATAAACAAAAGATTTTAAGCATGACACCAACTTATTGGTGATGAAGTTATGTGTATTCCTCAAGTCAATTATAATTGTTACCTTTAATTTCTTTAAGAAACCCACTACCTTAAGAGTTTATGGGGTGCTAATGCCTGAAAGTGCATGGCATGAGATCATTGGTTGGGTATCTTATGATGTATCCTACTACTCATCTTCACCTTCACCTTCTACTTTCACATCCTTTTCTTATTCATTGGCACCTTAAATGTAGAATAATTTCTTATTGACACATTCATGTCTTTTTTGATATTTACTATGATAGTTGGAACATAACCCTTTTACTTATTTTTCTTCAATATTTTAAGGAGTCAATATGGTAGGCTAAAGGAAATATTGTTCTGGAGTAATGCAATCTTTGCCATAAGTGAATGCCCACCTTTTGACCTAATATATCTCCTTTTCCCCATGTTCAAATACCATAGTCTCTAATATTTAACTTGGATCAAACATACAAACATCAAGTTGGATGTTAATCTTAAGCCCACCCAAAAATAGGTCATTCGATTTGTTAGTTGCAATTTCCTCCACATGTAAGGCTAAATTATACAATTTCAAAATATAACCTTGATAATTATTATTTTTCATAATATTTATAACCCAATAAAGTAATTATATGTTTTTCATATCTTTCCACATTAGCCTTAAATAAAGTATTTGTAGTACCTTTTGAAAGCATGTTTTTCTAGTTGATGAGCCATTTTGGGCTACTATGATATGTAATTTTATTTTGTGTTGATATTTAAATAATCTATTTATGTTGATATTTAATTTTAAGTTAGTGGTTGATATTATCATTTTAGTATAAGTTATAATGATTTCATTTACATGAATGTAGGTACAAAAAATATTGAGCTAGGCCTAAGAGTGGAAGAATTCAAGTAACTATCAAAAGGATGACATACATGTATATAAGGGTGAGTCATAAGAAATAAATTCTCATTTTTCCACCTTCCCCTTTTATATGTTATCCATATTGTGCCAACCTCATAATATGCATACTTGTTATTGATACTTATTTAAATGGCTATTATGGTGTTATGCTAGTTATTCTCATTGTTTTGATTTTATGTACAAACTTAGATGGTGTAGGATTGTTATATTCATTTAGCATCACAATGCTTGGATGCCAAAATTGGTATAGGACTTGGGTCCTTGTTCTTGAATTTACAAGACATAATTTAAAAGTGGAAATGGTGATTATTGGTTTGATTAAGACATTAGATTTTTAAGTTATAGTAAATGATTAAAAATTTTATTGTGTGGGAAACCATTGGTTCTTGATAACCATGAGGCATTGACCTCAGTTGAGTGGGAATATAAATAAAAATAAGGTATAATGGAAATAAAAATGGAGTGGTGTCTACTTGTTATGCATGCCTCGATGCCATGGTATTATGAGAGCTTCCATTTTTTGCACCTACAACATCCTAGTGATGATTGTTGTTTTGTGGGGTTGTTGGGAAAGCATATTTCAATTGTGGATTTTTGAAGTTTTCAAAATAGAATACACACATAGACCATGGAAGAAAAAGGGACAAGAAGAACTTGTAAAGGAAAAATAGTGGTCTTGTGATCAAGTATATTTTTATAAAATTAAGTTGTATTTTTACTCATTTTTGTTCCTCGTTCCCACTTTCTTATACTTATGAAAACTTGGAATGTGTAACTTAGAGAAAAATATAATTAATTGAGAAACTAAAATGGGAGTTATGCAAAACCCTAGGGTCTTGCATAACCCCCATTCACTCATTTTGTGTTTTTATATTTTGTGTATCTATGTGATGTCATTTTGTGTGTGATAAAATCTAATTCCTTAATGGAAAAATGTTTGCTTCTACACCTTACTCTCATATTATTTTATTTCATCAAGCTTCTATTTGAGGAGTTATCATAATCTCATAGTTGATGGATGGGGTGGTAAGGGCCACCGATGGTTGGGATCATCTCACTCTAATAATTTTCAATGATTTCACAATGGAGTTGCTAGTTTAAATGTTGGAATAATTTGGATTTAGTTGTGACATTGGTAGTGATGGCTCAGCCAACATCTTCATTAATTTTAGTTTTAATTTGGTTATTGAAGGAATTTATACTTACTGCTTGATTTGATAGTTGTAAAATTTAGTGCTAATGAGATTATGAGGCACTATACTATCGTTTTGTATATTCTATTCATAATGATCTATGTATCTAACAAGATTTCTTGGAATTTAGTCATGTTATGTGTACTGTTAATTTTATTCACTTTGGATATAAATATAAAAACTTTGATGTTCATATGATAAACTTGTAATTGTATCAAGTAAAAAATAGTTCTTAGTTTTGGTTGATTATGTTAGTGATACAGTCCTTGTTGCACTACTGTATCATCTTAATCTGTTTCCAATGTATATAAGTGCATTAATTGTACTTAGTCATGATCTATGTGGTGTATTAACTTGGTTTTTTGGAATTAAGTTTTAAGGACTTAAAATTTTGTATTTCATGTTTGATTCACATATAGTAAAACCATAGTTTTAATATTGTTAAATAAATTGTGGGGCAACCTCTGTTAGACCTATGTCTAAGACTCAAATTACTTACCATGCACATAATGCTTTGAAATCTATTGAGTCTAATTTTTTAGTAATGCCTTGTACAGTGGTCATATTTAAGGCTTATTTGGTGATATCAGTATTGTAGCATTTCATTTAAATTTGGATGAATATCATATTTGTGATTTTGGTATTATGTAACCCTATTATAGTCAAGTTGAACTAAATGGAGTAAAATTTAGTCTATCTTATAAGAATGAATGCATTGTGGTTTGACTATATATTTCATTGTATATTGGTGAGTACCTAGTTTTGGGTTCTAAAATCTTTAATATGGAACTAATGACATTAATTTTTTTGGGTTTATAATTTTTTTAGCTTGTCTAATTAGGTTGTGGCATGTAAACTATGTTGTAATTTAGTATAACAATAAAGTTTTGTTTCAATATCTAAGAAGATGGTATTGGTTATTGACCACTTGTAGACAATAATGTTCTAATGTTAAGATGAATTTCATTTTCATTTTACAGTGCATTATAAAACATTGAAATCTGAGTTATAACTTTGGTTTGTATAATTCATCCATACTTGACCAGGTATGTTTAGATCAGTCTTAGACAATTCACTATCCATTGACATTATCATCACCTTAACTCTATGATTCAAGTAGATTTTTTTCAATATTATAATTATGGATTTAATCTTGTATGGTTGTAATTCATGTAGTAAGGAAAGATGAAATTAGGATTGATTGAGCAAAGTCATATATATTTGTAAATATCCTTCTTGTTGAGCAATAAAGATGGTTTTAGGGTGAATTTTATGAGTTGAAATTTTTTGTTATAACTCTATTTAGACCTATAAGCCTATGTTTTGAGTTCTCCAAAGGTTTATAGTTGGAAATGAGTCCTATGTTATTCTATGTTTTTGAGAATTTAAATGTTATTGATTTTTCTTTCAAATTTGGACAAATGCCTCTTCTAAGAGACTCAAAATATATTAAATAGACATGGAATGGAAAATGAATCATCATCATAATTATTATTATAAGGTTAACTAGAATCCTTTCTTATTAAAATCAAATGTTGTTGAAAGTACTCATCTTGAAGTTTGTAGTTAAAAAGAATGGTAATTATGTGATATGTAGTGAATGATTCTAGATGTAACTATGTGAGTGATTTTAGATCAAAGTTTTGAGTCACACTATATGAACCATCATTCTATTCTCATTACCATCTAGATGACGGTTCAAAGAGTGTGACCTGAAACATTTATCTAAAATCACTCACATAGTTACATTCTAGAAGCATTCACTACACTCTACATGGATTGTGGAAATACTATTGCTCTTAATTATGTGATATGTTCTTGATTTTAACTTGTCAACTTAACATTATAATAAATAAGAACTAATTGGATTATTTTCAAGAAATGTAATAATGTGATACAACCCTACTTCTAACTTGCCTTTGAAGGAATAACATTATAGTTATTAAGGACTAATCAATTTAATTATGTTTAAGTTCAAGAATGACACTTCTTGGTAGTTATTGGTATATGTTTTAAGTAAGATTATGGAACATACAAATTCTTTATTTCTTGACTTATTGCTTTGAGAATGGTATGACATCTTAAACATAATATTGATCAAACATGACTTAAATTTATATCTTAAACAAAATTATGACACTTATTATTGATTATATGAATGTGATTGTGAATGTGTTAAGTGATTGTGACTAAGTTAGGATTTTTGGTGATTCTTGCACAATAACATTTTGACTCTATGGATTAAGTTCTAAAATAAAAACCAAAAGAGTGCATAAAATATTTATAAATTTTGAAATTATTAATAAGGCATTGTTTTACCTTTTATGACATATGGTAGCGTGATGAACTCTAATTCATCCACCAGAGATGATATATGTCTCAATGGCATAATAAGGGAATGTTACTTTTATAGTTACACATTTTACACTGATTCTTTTTAATGGACATAAAATTGAAATATGGTTCATTATTTCTTAATGTCGAGTTATAAATTTATATTAGTTGTTTTTCTTAGTAAACATTGCTTTGATATTGTTAGGGTATGGAGCTAAAAGCTTCACCTATGAGCGAAGTGACAACTTGCTAGAAACTGATAGTCACCGTCGACAGTCTGGCGCAGACCAGAAGCTGTTGTCATCGGTAGCAGGTCGGCTGATGTCGATCACAGGTGGACTAACAGGGACTGACGTCGGTCACCTGTGTATGTCTAGAGAGCTATTTTTGTGCATGAATAGATTGTTTGCATGTTAAGGATCAAACTGTTGGTTGTAAGTCCACATTTCTATTTTGAGTAGAACTGTTTTAGAGCCCTTATTTAGGAGGTGCATCTATTGGTTGTAAATGCATGCTCATGTTTTCTTATTTTATATATAGGATTAGATCTTCATAGATTATTGAATAAGACAATACTGTAGAGTATTAGACACTACTGTAGAAGTAGAATACAGATTATATATGTGAATCAATCCAGATTGTGGAGTTGATTGTAATTGAGAGAGAGGACTCTTGAGGGAAAGAGATCTAAGAAGAGATCTGTACATCTGAGAGAGGTGTGGAAGAAAAGAAGTTTCTTCAATTGTAATTTCTTCTGTAAAGAGTTTAATACAAGTTTTCAGGGTGGTTTCTTGTATCTTTTGTTTCTTGTTAATACTTATTCTAGTTACTTATCTATCTAATTTAATTCCGTGTTTATTGTTTTCATATTGTAATCATATTGTTGATTGATCCCCAATAAGTGGTATCAGAGCCTGGTTGCAGGTTCAGCTTGATATCCAACAAGAGGTATCAAAGCTCAGTTTGACTAACAAGTGTTTCAGATCTGGTTAGTGTGTATTGATTACAGGTTACTCACAGGGATTTCTGTTTGAGTGGGAGAAGCAATGGCAGAAGAAAGTAAACTGAGAATGGAGAAATTTAATGGCAAGAACTATCAATTATAGAGAATACAGATAGAAGATTATCTATATCAAAAATATTTATACTTACCGTTAGGAGGGACTGCAAAGCAGCCCAAAGACATGGATGATGAAGAATGGGAAGTTCTTGATAGAAAGGCTCTTGGATCAATAAGATTGAGTCTAGCATCTACTATGATATCTAATTTATCACAGGCAAAGTCTATGGTAGATTTAATGACTAATTTAGCAAATTTATATGAAAAACCCTCAGCTTCTAATAAGGTATATCTTATGAAGCAGTTATTTAATTTGCAGATGCAGGAAGGTAGTTCTGTATCTAATCATCTAAATGATTTCCATGGAATTGTAAATTAATTAAATTCAATCAAAATAGTGTTTGATGATGAAATTAAAGCTCTATTAATCTTATGCTCTTTACCAAAAAGATGGCATAGCTTGGTGATGGCAGTTAGTAATACTGCATCTGCTTCAAATATTTTAAAAGTAGATGATGTGGTTAGTGTAATCTTGAATAAATAAATTCATAGGAAAAGCACAGAGGAGACATCAAGGAATGCTTTAAGTTTTGAGAGCAGGGGAAGACAAAAAGAGAAGAGCAAGAAAGGGAGATCAAGATCTAAGTCCAAGATGAATGGTAGATCTAAATCCAGAAATGGCAGGAAGCCACAATGCTGGAATTGTGGAAAGATAGGGCACATAAGATTACTGGTAAAAGCCTAAAGAGGACAGACAGCATGATGATAAAGAAGAAGCAAAGGTGGCAGGTATTGTTGCACAAGATGCTCTTATATTCTCTTTGCATAATAATATAGAATCTTGGGTTTTAGATTCTGGTGCATCTTTCCATGCAACCCCTAATAGAGAATATTTTAGTGACTATGTCTATGGAGAATTTGGAATAGTTTACTTAGGGGATGATGAGCCTTGTAAAATTATTGGCAAAGGTAAAGTGCAGCTGAAAATGTAGAATGGCAACACATGGGTGTTGAGAGACGTCATGCATGTTCCCAGCTTGAAGAGAAATTTGATTTTTGCAAGAAAGTTAGGGGATGAGGGTTGTACAGAAACTCTCACAGCTGAATCTTGGAAGGTTTTCAAGGGTGCACTTATATTGGCCAGAGATAAGAGAGTAGGTACTCTCTATTTATGTAATTGTATTACTGATAATTCTCCTTCTGTATTATCTACTTCAGATGTAGATGCAAAATTATGGCATCAAATGCTTGGCCACATGAGTGAGAAGGGAATGACAATTCTTAAGTCAAAAGGTATGTTTCCAGATTTGAAAAGCATAGATCTAGATTTCTGTGAAGACTGTATTTTTGGCAAATAGAAGAGAGTGAATTTTCTCAAGACTGGGTCAACAAAGAAGAAACATAAATTGCAGCTTGTTCACACATATGTGTGGGGACCAGCCCAAGTTACTTCTATTGGAGGATCTCAGTACTATGTTTCCTTCACAGATGATGCTATAAGAAAGGTATGGATCTATTGTATTAAGAAGAAATCTGATGTTTTTGACACGTTTAAGATTTGGAAAGCTATGGCTGAGAATGAAACAGGAAAGAGATTGAAGTGCCTAAGATCTGATAATGGTGGTGAGTTCTATAGCCACAAGTTCAACTGGTATTGTTATATGCATGGAATTTGCAGGCAAAGGACTATTCCAAGAACACCTCAACAAAATAGAGTTGCTGAAAGGATGAACAGAACAATCATGGAGCGTGCAAGGTGTATGAGATTGCATGCTAGATTGCCCTTAGAGTTTTGGGTAGAAGTCATGGATACTACAGTGTACCTGATTAACAAATGACCCTCTATAGCGCTGGATGGTGGAATTCCAGAAGAGGCATGGATAGGTAAAAAGGTAGATCTATCATTTCTCAAAGTTTTTGGTTGTGAAGCTTTTGTGCACATTGATAAGGAAAATAGAAAGAAGTTGGATGCTAAGTCTATGAGGTGCACATTTATTGGCTATGGCTCTGATGAGTTCAGATTCAGGTTTTGGAATCTAGGAACTAACAAGATAATTAGGAGCCGTGATGGTGTTTTTAATGAAAAAGTGATGTACAGTGATCAGCTCAAGAAGCTAGATCAACCTGAGCAGAGCAATGCAAAATTGGATGAGGTGAAGGTCCAAAAGGAGCTCGCAGGAAAGAAAAGTCACAAAAAGGAAAACACAGAGACTGACGTCGATCAGGTAGGAACTGATGTCAGCCATATAGGGACTGATGTCGGTTGTATAGGAACTGACATTAGCCAGGAAGGAATCGACGTTGGTCAGGTAGAATCAACGATAGTAGGTTACAAGCCTAGAAGTGACTGAGGTCAGTCACTATCAGAGAATTTGGGCAGACAGCGTGTTGTAGATGAGTCTCAAACACTCAACAGGAGGTCAGACAGAGTAAGTAAACCTCCAATTCGATATTCCCCTTCATTATTCTATTTATTGGTAACTGATGGTGGAGAACTAGAGAGTTTTGATGAAGCAATACAAGTGGATTCCAAGAATCAGTGGGAGCTAGGCATGAATGAGGAAATTGATTCCTTGAGAGAGAACTAAACATGGGATTTGGTTGAGTTGCCAGCAGGAAAGAAGACACTGAAGAACATATGGATCTACAGGTTGAAGGAAGGTGAGAATGAACAGATGAGATATAAGGCCAGGTTAGTAGTGAAAGGATTTGCACAGAAACTAGGTATTGACTTTGGTGAGATTTTTTCTCATGTTGTTAAAATGACTTCTATACGGACTGTACTATCTTTAGTTGCTATTGAGGATTTGCATCTTGAGCAGCTTGATGTTAAGACAACATTTCTTCATGGATATTTGGATGAAGAAATATATATGGATCAGTCAGAAGGATATGAGGTCAAAGGTAAGGAGAAACTAGTGTGCAGATTGAAAAAAAGCTTGTATGGCCTCAAGCAAGCTCCAAGGCAATGGTATCTGAGATTTGACAAGTTTATGACTGAGCATAGCTACAGTAGATGTCAATCTGACCATTGTGTGTATTTTAATAGATTGGATAATGGTAGATATATTACTCTATTGTTGTATGTAGATGATATGCTGGTTGCAGGATCACACATGCAAGATATCTCTGAGCTTAAGGTGAAATTAGCTCACACATTTGCCATGAAGGATTTGGGAGCAGCAAAGAAATCCTTGGCATGAATATTAAGAGAGATAGGAAAAATCACAGGTTGATTTTGTCTCAAGAGGATTATGTGAACAAGGTGTTGAAACGGTTCAATATGTAGGATGCAAAATCGATAAGCACACCTATGGCTGGACACTTCAAGTTAAGTAAAGAACAATGTCTTAATTCACATGATGAGGTAGAGTACATGAAGAAAGTTCCATATGCTTCCGCAGTAGGAAGTTGTTAGGTTGTGGAGCTAAAAGCTTCACTGATGCAAACAGGAGAGGAGGTTGCTGAGGGTTGCTGAGTTGCAGAGCAACCGGCGTCGGTCTGATCAGCCGACCTCGGCAGGATTGTGAAGAGAAGCAATTGACGTCGGTCAGGGATCAGCCGACGTCGGTCACCTCCAGGCGGACAGGGACTGGCGTCAGTCACCTGTGTGGTTCGACTGCGAGTTTATTACGGGCAGTTGGTTGACGAACCAAGTGTTTGCATGCTTAGTGCTAATTATAGACTGAGAGTTGCAGATCTAATTATTGTAATTAGATGTCTAATTATTGTTTGGATGAGATCTATATAATATAATCATGGTTGTATTGGAAATTAGTGATAGGGAGTAAGAGAGCAAACAACTCCTTCAGAGAGAGGTAAAGCAATGGTGCGTTCCTCCTAGTGCCACAGTACCAGGTGTGTGGGTGCTGGATTGGAGAGTCAGCTGGATTCTTCAGGTATGTATGATCTTGGTCATCAAGTGAGCATGGCCCTTATAAGAGATCTACATGGTAAGTAAGATCATTGATCTGCAGGTGTGTGTGTGTGCAAGGTCAAGGTTCACAGGTGTGCAGAACCAGTATTGATCTGTAGGTTGGAGATCAGATAGGACAACAACACAATAGGGAGCAGGATCAGGCAGAATCTACTTGGAGTACGGTGTGTACTCATTGGTATGTACGTGGAGTACATGGAGAGCTAAGAGGAAGGCAAGGCAGTTCCTTCCATAAGTATGGTCTGTTGAATTGCAAGTTGTTGCAGGTTCATGGGAGATCTACTTGAAGTACTTTGAGTATTTGTGGAGTGCGTGGAGCACTTGTGGAGTGCGTGGAGCACAGGTGTAAGGTGAACACCAACTCTGTGTTTGAGTTGGGTGTTGGGACCTAGTAGAGAGAGCTTTGAGGAGTGAATTACTATTCACTTGAGGTGTGGGAAACCTCTGAGAGGTGGTGGAGAAGAAGTGGCATCTTCTTTATTGTATTCTTTTCTGTAAGAGTTATTAATACAAGTTGTGTATTGTCTCTCATATTCTGTGTTATTCTGAATTCTAGTTACTTGTTGAATCTGGGTAATTTTTGCATATTAAGTTGCTTGGTTTGGTAATCAATTGTGTGCTTTCGATGTTTCGCATCCTGACAAGTGGTATCAGAGCTAAGGTTACAGGAAGCAGGTTTTGTGTTTGGTTATAGGTCACTCTCAGGGGTTTTTGATTGAGTGGGAGCAGAGCAATGGCAGATGAAAGTAAGCTAAGAATGGAGGAGTTGAAAAGCACAGATGGTCACTTAAGGTCCCATGGAAAGAAAGTGCAGGTAAAAGATTATTGTTGGTTGGTAGAAGATCAACATTAAGAAACTGAAGAAGCAGATGTTGCAGGTGTTGTTGCACAGGATGCTCTGGGAAGTTTCTTGGATAAATTTGAATCTAGGATAACAGATTCGGTTGCCTCTTTCCATGCAGCCCTAGGTAGAGGAGCTGGTGAGCCTTGCCAAAGAATTGGCAAAGGGAAAGTGAAGCTGAAATTGTAGGCGGCCAACACACATGTGTTGATGAAGGTCATGCAGGTCCTAGGTTTAGAGATATGGCTAATTTCTTCAGAAAGATTGGGTGATGAGAGATGCACAAAAACTCTCACACGGGTGCACTTGAATTAGCTGGTGGTAAGAAAATAGGTACTCTTTATCTACTTGTTTATATTAATGATTCTTCTTCTATTGCAGAGACGTGGCTTCATAGGCTTGGTCACATGAGCAGGAAGGAGATGCATGTTCTTAAGCGGAAGACAGATGTATTTGATAGGCTCAAGAACTGGAAAGCCTTGGTGTTCTTGGAGGAGATGGCGAACAAAAACCAGTGGATGGTGCTGGATACTTCTGAGTAGAGCAGCTTGGACATGGGTTTTGATTCAAAGGAGCTCGCAGGTAAAAAGTCATCACTCACAGGCGAACACAGATACCAGCATTGGTCAGGAAGAACCAGCGTCGAACAGACAGGTGCCGATGTCAGTCATGTGCAGACCAAAGTCGGTGATGTCGGGCAGGGTAAGACCGACGTCGATCATAAGGACCGACGTCGACAGTAGGTAAGACCGACGTCGGTCAGGAGGACCGACGTCGGCAATAGGGACACCAATGTTGACAGATTGGTAGTCAGGGACAGACGCATGGGAATCGACGTCGATCGGATGCAGACTATGGAGTGACTGAGGTCGGTCACTGTAACAGATTTTGGGTGGACAGCATGCTGTTAAGGAGTCTCAAACACCCATACAAAGGAATGAAGACGTAAGTAGGCCCTCAAATTCATTGTTCCTCTTCTTTATACTTGTTTCTGATTGTAGAGCAGGAAGGATCCAGGAAACAGGTGGGAGCATGGCAGGGATATGATGCAGAACCAAATGGGAGTTTTGGTAGGGTTGCCAACCGGTGCGAAAGCACAGAGACGAATGGATTCCTTAGTTGAAGAATAGAGTGAACGAACACGTGAGATGGAAGACCAGGCATATGGTCTTGAGGAAGCTGCAGGACAGTGGTACAAGGTTTGACAGGTGGAGGACGAAGCATGGCTTTAGTCAATGTCAGGGTAACTACTATGGTTTGACTTACCAGGGGGATGGTGATTACAACATCATTCTGTTGATGTATGTAGATAGTATGCTAGCTAGCAGGTTTGTACATATAGGGTTTTGCTGAGCTAAGGGTAAGATTAGTTTCAGTGGCATGTCAGGAGGAGTTTGGAGCAGCGAAATTCTTTGACATGGGAGACATGGAGATCACAGGTAGATTTTGTCTCCAGTGGGAGCTGATGTGAATCAGGTGTTGGCAAGGTTCATTATGCAAGATGCAGAGCCAGAGCACACTAAGGGTTGGACAGGTACAGTGTCTGAAATCACATGAGGTCTGGTATAGACCTGAGTATTCCCATGCAGTGGGAGCTATCAGAGAGTTAGGAGCCAATTCGGGGAAGTGGGTTCTCAGGTATTTGAGAGGGACCAGTAGCAAGGATTCATGCTATGCAAGGTCAGGACTTCACTACATGGTTTTGTAGGTTCGGATGTGGCAAGGTACTCAGATGACAGGTGGTGCACCATGGGATGTGTGGTCGTTAGTCTTCAAGTGGGAGCTTGAAGAGGGATACAAACTAGGAAATAGATTAGATGGAGTACAGGTACAGGTACAGTGCAGCTGTTTATCTCCAAGTGGGAGATTGTTAGGTTGTGGAGCTAAAAGCTTCACTGATGCAAATAGGAGAGGAGGTTGCTAAGGGTTGCTGAGTTATAGAGCAACCTGCGTCAGTCTGATCAGCTGACATCGGCCGGATTGTGAAGAGAAGCAACCGACATCGGTCAAGGATCGGTCGGCGTTGGTCACCTCCAGGCAGACAGGGACTGGTGTCGGTCGCCTGTGTGGTTCGACTGTGAGTTTATTACGGGCAGTTGGTTGACGAACCAAGTGTTTGCATGCTTAGTGCTAATTATAGACTGAGAGCTGTGGATCTAATTATTGTAATTAGATGTCTAATTATTGTTTGGATGAGATCTATATAATAGACTCATGGTTGTATTGGAAATTAGTGCTAGGGAGTAAGAGAGCAAACAGCTCCTTCAGAGAGAGGTAGAGCAATGGTGCATTCCTCCTAGTGCCACAGTACCAGGTGTGTGGGTGTTGGATTAGAGAGTCAGCTGGATTCTTCAGGTATGTATGATCTTGGTCATCAGGTGAGCATGGCCCTTATAGGAGATCTACATGGTAAGTAAGATCCTTGATTTGCAGGTGTGTGTGTGTGCAAGGTCAAGGTTCACAGGTGTGCAGAACCAGTATTGATCTATAGGTTGGAGATCAGATAGGATAGCAACACAACAGGGAGCAGGATCAGGCAGGATCTACTTGGAGTATGGTGTGTACTCATTGGTATGTACGTGGAGTACTTGGAGAGCTAAGAGGAAGGCAAGGTAGTTCCTTCCATAAGTATCGTCTGTTGAATTGCAGATTGTTGCAGGTTCATGGGAGATCTACTTGAAGTACTTTGAGTACTTGTGGAGTGCGTGGAGCACTTGTGGAGTGCGTGGAGCACAGGTGTAAGGTGAACACCAACTCTGTGTTTGAGTTGGGTGTTGGGACCTAGTAGAGAGAGCTTTGAGGAGTGAATTACTGTTCACTTGAGGTGTGGGAAACCTCTGAAGAGGTGGTGGAGAAGAAGTGGCATCTTCTTTATTGTATTCTTTTTTGTAAGAGTTATTAATACAAGTTGTGTATTGTCTCTCATATTATGTGTTATTCTGAATTCTAGTTACTTGTTGAATCTGATTAATTTCCGCATATTAAGCTGCTTGGTTTGGTAATCAACTGTGTGCTTCCGGTGTTTCGCATCCTGACAGAAGTTTAATGTATGCAATGGTTTGTACTAGACTTGATATTTCCCAAGTAGTGGGAGTTATAAGTAAGTATATGGCCAATCCAGGAAAGGAACACTAGAGAGCAGTTCAGTGGATCCTTAGATATCTGAAAGGAACTAGCAGTAGGCATTTGTGCTATGGAGGTTCAAATACTTCTCTACATGGTTATGTAGATTCAGATATGGCAGGCGATTTGGATGGCAGAAGAAGTACCACAGGATATGTTTTCACTATAGGTGGAACGGCGGTTAGCTGGATATCAAAGTTGCAGAAGGTTGTTGCCTTGTCAACTACAGAAGCAGAATATATTACAGTCACAGAGGCTAGCAAAGAGATGATATGGATGACACAGTTCATGGAAGAGCTTGGAAAGGAGCAAGAGAGTTGTAGACTATACAGTGATAGTCAGAGTGTAATTCATTTGGCTAAGAATTCAGCCTTTCATTCAAGAACAAAGCACATACAGCTTAGGTACCACTTCATTAGACAGGTATTGGAGGATGGTGAAATGAAGCTGGAGAAGATCCATATAGATAAGAACCCTGCTGATATGTTAACTAAGCCGGTTACAAAGGAGAAGCTGGATCTTCATTCAACTTTCGTTGGTCTTCATGATTGAGTTGAAGATGGAGGAGCTAGAAGATGTTGTTGTACAGGTACTTGTGTAGCTGTTTATCTCCAAGTGGGATATTGTTAGGGTATGGAGCTAAAAGCTTCACCCATGAGTGAAGTGACAACTTGCTGGAAATTGATAGTCATCATCGATGGTCTGGCGCAGACCAAAAGCTGCCAGCATCGATAGCAGGTCGGCTAATGTCAGTCACAGGTGGACTAACAGGGACCGACGTCGGTCACCTGTGTATGTTTAGAGAGCTACTTTCGTGCTTGAACAGATTGTTTGCATGTTAAGGATCAAACTATTGGTTGTAAGTTCGCGTTTCTATTTTGAGTAGAACTATTTTAGAGCCCTTATTTAGGAGGTGCATCTATTGGTTGTAAATGCATGCTCATGTTTCCTTATTTTATATATAGGATTAGATCTTCATAGCTTATTGAATAGGACAATACTGTAGAGTATTAGACACTATTGTGGAAGTAGAATACAGATTATATATGTGAATCAATCCAGATTATGGAGTTGATTGTAATTGAGAGAGAGGACTCTTGAGGGAAAGAGATCTAAGAAGAGATCTGTACATCTGAGAGAGGTGTGGAAGAAAAGAAGTTTCTTCAACTGTAATTCCTTTTGTAAAGTGTTTAATACAAGTTTTCAAGGTGGTTTCTTGTATCTCTTGTTTCTTGCTAATACTGATTCTAGTTACTTATCTATCTGATTTAATTCCATGTTTATTGCTTTCATATTGTAATCATATTGTTGATTGATCATATTCATACCAATTTTGCATTGATCAGAAGACAAAGGTACTTACATTATCCTGACTATCTTTCCTTGTCATTAATGGACCCAAACATGGTATAATCTACCTCTTATCATTATATGAGTGTGAGTACTCAAGGTTTCATATTTAATTATTGGAATTAAATGGTTTAAACATACCTTGTGATAATGAATTACTAGAAAAAAAATCATAGCCTTGATTACTTTTACTTTCAGAGTTCAAATTTTTGAGGTTGTGACATTTGGAATCAAAGCCCAAGTTCCATCTCTAGGGATATTCAGGGGGGGGAGGGGGGGGCGGATAGTCTAAATGTTATTATGTGTGTATATCAAGATGTTAAGGACATGAAATATTTAAGGTAGAATTTCCAACAATCTTACCCAAGGGGATAGATGTGGCAAGAGATTTAATAGAAATAGAAGTAAGAATGAACCCCCTACAGAGGTCAAAAATGCCAACAATGTTGAAAATAGTTCAAATAAAAAAAAATTGATAACCCAAAGGGGAATGATAAAAATTTTAATGTAATTTTATCTATGCTCCAAAACATCCAAAACAAATAAAATGCGCATGATCAAATATCATCCAATCTTGAAGGTCTTGATGAAAACCAATAAGCATAGAAACACACGAAGGTAGATGGTAAACAACCCTTAATTTTATTTTTAGACACAATAACTCATGAATAAAGGGCTAATCTATCTAAATATATAATCATAAGGAGATCTCATTATCTTCATATAAATAAGAACAAAACTTTGAGAATTTGCACTGATTATAAAATGTTGAACAAAGTCATAATTAAGAACAAGTATCCTATTCATAGGATTGATGATCTCTTTGATAAAATGAAGAATATTGTTGTATTTTATAAAATTGATCTTCGATTGAGATATTATTAACTCCACATCGAAAATGAATATGTGAAATAAATAAATTTTTGAACAAGCTATGGCCATTATGAGCTTATTGTCATGCATTTTGGCTTGACTAATGAACTTGCTACATTTATGAACTTAAAGAACATTGTGTTTAAAGATTTATTGAATCACTTTATGCTAGTGTTCTTGGATGATATTTTCATTTATTCCAATAATGAAGCTAAAATGAGAAACATTTATGTTTGGTCTAGCAGAGATTAAGGAAACATAAATTGTATGGTAAAATTCCTAAGTGACATTTTTACCAAGATAAAATTCATTATTTGGGGCACATAGTCTCTAAGGAAGGGATTTTGATTGATCTGTTAGGATCTTAGAGTACAATTGATTACTTTTGTATAAGCAACTAAACACGAAATTGAAACCAAAAGTAATAAGTAACTAGAAATCAGAAACATCAAATAATTGGAGATACAAAAAATAACCAATCTATATTAAACTCTTCCAAAAGGAAATACAATGAAGAAATCTCTCTCTCCTCACACCTCACAGATGTATAGTAATTCTCCTTCAAGAGTTCTCTCTCTCTCAATCAATTACAATCAACTCAATTACTGAATTGTACATGCTATGAGGATCTAACCCTACTATATAGAATACTACAACACTAGGGTTAATGAGCCATGCATTCGCCACCCTTAGATCCACCTCTTAAATCAAAGGCTCAAATCTATTCTCCTAAAAATAGAATAATTCTAGAAATGCACAGAAGTCGGTGTCAGTCTGAAGATGACTGATGTCAGTTGACCCCTAACCGATGTCAGTCGACCCCTAATCAATGTCGATTGGTTCTGACTGATGCCTATTACTGTGTAAGCCCAGAAACCTCCACATTAGCTCATTAGTGAAGCTTTTAGCTCCACAACTCAATAATCTCTCACTTGGAGATAAATAGCTACACCTGTATCTGTACAGCAACATCCTCTAAACATCTCTGGTTTATTTGTCCCTCTTCAAGTTCAATCTTGAAGACCAACAAAATTTGAATGAAGATTCAACTTCTCCTTTGTTACCGGCTTTGTTAACATATTAGCAGGGTTCTTATCTATATGGATCTTTTCCAGCTTCAACTGTCCATCCTCTAATACCTGTCTAATGAAGTGGTACCTAAGCTATATATGTTTGGTTTTTGAATAAAAGGCTAAATTCTTTGCCAAATGAATTACACTTTGACTATCACTATACAATTTGCAATTCTCTTGCTCCTTTCCCAACTCTTATATGAATCGAGTCATCCAAATCATTTCCTTGCTAGCCTCTGTGACTACAATGTATTTTGCCTCTGTAGTAGACAAGGCAACAATCTTCTGTAACTTTGAAATCCAGCTAACCATCGTTCCACCAACAGTGAACACATATCCTGTGGTGCTTCTCCTACCATCCAAGTCACCTGCCATATCCAAATCTACATACCCATGTAGAGAAGTGTTTGGTCCTCCATAGCATAAATGTCTACTATTGGTCCCTCTCAGATATCTGAGAATCCACTAAACTGCTTTCTAGTGTTCCTTTCTTGGATTGGCCATAAACTTGCTGACAACTCCCACTACTTGGGCAATATCTAGTCTAGTACATACCATTACATACATCAAGCTCCCAACTACTAAAGCATATGGAACTCTACTCATGTACTCAACCTCATCATGTGATTTAGGACACTATTCTTTGCTCAACTTGAAGTGTCTAGCCATAGGTGTGCTTACCGGTTTTGCATCTTGCATATTGAACCTCTCCAACACCTTATTCACATAATCCTCTTGAGACAAAATCAAACTGTGATTTTTCTTGTCTCTCTTAATACTCATGCCAAGGATTTTTTTTGCTGCTCCTAAATCTTTCATGGCAAATGTGTGAGTTAATTTTACCTTAAGCTTAGTAATTTCTTGCATGTGTGAACTTGTAACAAGCATATCATCTACATACAATAATAAGATAGTATAACTACCATTATCCAATCTGTTAAAATAAACACAATGGTCAAATTGACATTTACTAAAGCCATGCTCTATCATAAACCTGTCAAATCTCAAATACCATTGTCTTGGAGCTTGTTTAAGACCATATAAGCTTTTCTTCAACCTGTACACAAGTTTCTCCTTACCTTTGACCTCAAAACCTTTCGATTGATCCATATATATCTCTTCATCCAAATCTCCATGAAGAAATGTTGTCTTAACATCAAGCTGCTCAAGATGCAAATCCTCAATAACAACTAAAGACAATACAATCTGAATAGAAGTCATCTTTACTACAAGAGAAAAAATTTCACCAAAATCAATACCTAGTTTCTATGTAAATCCCTTTACTACCAACCTAGCCTTATGTCTCATTTGTCCATTCTCTCCTTCCTTTAACCTATATACCCATTTGTTTTTTAGTGTTTTTTTTTGGCTGGCAACTCAACCAAATCCCACGTATGGTTCTCTTCCAAAGAATCAATTTCCTTATTCATGCCATGCTCCCACTATTTCCTAGATTCTACCTACATTGCCTCATCAAAACTTTTTGGTTCTCCACTATCAGTGAGCAACAAGTAGTATAAAGAAGGGGAATAACGAATTGGAGGTTTAGTTACCCTTTCAGACCTCCTTATGGGTGTTTGAGACTCATTTATAGCTTGCTGTCTACCCAAATTTTCTTTTGACAGTGACCGATCCCGGTCATCTTTGATCAATACTAGTCTTCACTCGATCGATGTTGACTCCTCCTGATCGATGCCAATTTCCACTTGACTGATGTCGGTCTGTGTGTTTTTTTGTGAGTGATGATTTTTACTCATGAGCTCATTTTGGATCATAACCTCTTCCAAATCAAGATTTCCCTGCTCAGAATTATTCAGCCTCTTGAGCTGATCACTGTACATCACCTTCTCATTGAAAACTACATCACAGCTTCTAATAATTTTGTTAGTTTCTAAATTTTACAACCAGAATCTGAAATCTCTAAAACCATAACCAATGAAAGTGCACCGCATAGATTTAGCATCTAGTTTCTTTTTATTTTCTTTATCAATGTGCACAAAAGCTTTAGAACCAAAAACTCTGAGAAATGAAAGATCTACCTTTTTACTTATCCAAGCCTCTTCTAGAATTCCACCATCCAGTGCAGTGAAAAGGTCATCTATTAATCAGGTAAACCGTATTATCTACAGCTTTTGCCAAAATATTAAGGGAAAACTAGCATGCAACCTCATACTTAGTGCACGCTCCATTTTTGTTGAAGTGTCCTTGAAACCATCCTTTCCCTACGTATTCCACTCATAAAATAGTAACTATTGAATTTATTACTGTAGTACTCACCACCATTGTAAGATCTAAGGCACTTCAATCTCAAACCTGTTTTATTCTCAACCAAAGCTTTCCATTTCTTAAATGTGTCAAAAACATCAGATTTCCTCTTTATGCAATAAACCCATACCTTTTTTGTAGCATCATCAATGAAAGAAACATAATACCATGATCCTCCAATAGAAGCTACCTGAGTTGGTCCCCACACGTCTGTGTGAACAAGCTCCAATTTGTGCTTCTTCTTTGTTGACCCAGTTTTGAGAAACCTCACTTTCTTCTATTTCCCAAAAATACAATGCTCACAGAAATCTAGATCTATGCTTTTCAAATTTGAAAGCTTACCTTTTGACTTAAGAACATTCATTCTCTTCTCACTCATGTGACCAAGTCTACAGTGCCACAACTTTGCATCTACATCTGAAGTAGATAAAATAGAAGGAGAATAATCAATAATACAACTCGATAGATAAAGTGTACCTACTCTCTTACCTTTTGCTAATACAAGTAAACCCTTGGAAACTTTCCAAGATTCAGCTGTGAGAGTTATTTTGCAACCCTCATCACCCAACTTTCCTGTAGAAATTAGATTCCTCTTCAGGATGGGTACATGCATGACATCCTTCAACACCCATGTGTTGCCATTCTGCAATTTTAGCTGCACTTTTTCTTTGCCAACAATTTTACAAGGCTCATCATCCCCTAAATAAACTTTTCCAAAATATCCATGGACATAATCATTGAAAAATTCTCTATTTGGGGTTGCATGGAAAGAGACACCAAAATCTAAAACCCATGATTCTACTTTATTATCCAAAGAAAATATAAGAGCATCCTATGCAACAATACCTGCAACTTTTGCTTCTTTATTACCTTCATGCTGATTTTCTTTGTTATCCTTCAACCAACAATCTTTCTTTGCATGCCCTTTCTTTCCACAATTACAACAGGTTATTCTTCTATTTCTAGATTTGGATCTACTTCCCATCTTTGACCTTGATTTCCCTTGCTTGCCCTTCTCTCTTTGCCTTTCCCTGCTTTCAAAACTTAAAACATTACCTAATGTTTCCCCTATGCTTTTCCTACGAATTTATTCATTCAAGATTACACTAACAACATCATCAACTTTCAAGATATTTGAAGCAGATGCAGTATTATTAACTACCATTACCAAACTATGCCAACTTTCAGGTAAAGAGCATAAGATTAAGAAAGCCTTAATTTCATCATCAAAAACTATTTTGATTGAATTTAACTAATTTACTATTGTATGGAAATCATTAAGATGACTAGATACAGATCCACCTTCCTACATTTGAAAATTAAATAATTGCTTCATAAGATATACCTTATTCAAAGCTGAGTGTTTTTCATATAAATTTTCCAAAGTATCCATTAACTCTACCGTTGTCTTTGCTTGTGATAAGTTGGAAAACATAGAAGCTGACAGGCTCAACCTTATAGATCCAAGAGCCTTTCTATCAAGAACATTCCATTCTTCATCTTCCATATCTATGGGCTTCCTTGAAACCCCATCCAATGATAAATATAGATATTTTTGATACAAATAATCTTCAATCTGCATCCTCCATAATTGATAATTTTTGCCATTGAATTTCTCCATTCTTAGTTTACTTTCTTCTGCCATTGCTTTGCTCCCACTCAATCAGAAACCCCTGTGAGTGAATTTTGTAATCAACAAACACTAATATGCTCTGATACCAGTTGTTAGGATCTAAGAGTACAATTGATTACTTTTGTATAAGCAACTAAACACGAAATTGAAACCAAAAGTAATAAGTAACTAGAAATCATAAATAACAAATAATAGGAGATACAAGAAACAACCAATCTATATTAAACTCTTCCAGAAGAAAATACAATGAAGAAATCTCTCTCTCCTCACACCTCACAGATGTACAATAATTCTCCCTCAAGAGTTCTCTCTCTCTCTCTCTCAATCAATTACAATCAACTCAATTACTGAATTGTACATGCTATGAGGATCTAACCCTATTATATACAATACTACAACACTAGGGTTTATGAGCCATGCATTTACCACCCTTAGATCCACCTCTTAAATCAAAGGCTCAAATCTATTCTCCTAAAAATAAAATAATTCTAAAAACACACAGAAGTCGGTGTCGATCTGAAGATGACTGATGCCGATCAACCCCTAACTGATGTTGGTTGGTTCTAACCGATGTTGGTTACAATGTAAGCCCATTAGTGAAGCTTTTAGCTCCACAACTCAACATGATCTTGCTAAAATAAAATCTATTAAGGAGTGGCTTGCTCCAAGAAACATGGATGAGAAATAAAATCCATTAAGGAGTGGTAAGATCATTGAAAAAATAGGTATGGGCACATACATCATTCATGAAGAAGATGATGAGTTTCCTGAGGTAAGTTTTGATGATGCCTCTCAATAAGCTGTATGGAGTAACTATTTTCTACAAATGAATGATGATGGTGATATTTCAAGTATTCTATAATATGGTATTGAAGAAGAGGATGAATTTTTACCTACCCAATAGGAAGAAGTCCATGAACATGATAGTTAAGAAGAATGCGATGGTCTATGGTAGCAATACCATGCCATAATGCAGGAGTGTGAAAAGGTAAGTGAGCCTGCTCTTCCTCAAATGAAACTTGAGCTTGATGATAAATTCAATGGTGGAATTAATGAGCATAAAAAAGAGTGTGAAACCCCTATTAATTAGATTATAGCCTTGGAGGAATGCAATTAGGTCAATCCAGAAGTTTATTTGAGTAGGGAACAACATGGATGTCAAGATGATCTTGATTCACTTGCATATTTTTTTGGAAAGAAGAATATAATTTTGATGCTTATAAACACCTATCACATAATTATTCAAATGAAGGTGAAGTATATAAAGGTTTCATGACTCCCAAAGAGAAAATTAAGAAGTGTGAAATGAGCATGAAATAGACCAAACAGGTTGCAATGTTAAACATACCTCAAAGAGAGTTAAAGGGATCATTTAAAGGTGTCTCAAATGGAGTGTTTGTAGCTAGCAGATGTTTCATGAGTGGTAAGTCATTTTATCACCTTCACAAGCAAGTTTTATTTGACAAACATCCATCATGTGGTGATTTTTTATGATGGAGGAGTTGTGACTATAAGAACATTATTTTTGACCGAGGAGTTGTTTCATCACCTCAAACATGTTTTGAGTTCTGTACATAATAGGTTAGGTGTGTTATTTTAAGTTTTTCTTGTTGTGGTTTTCCCTAAATGCCTTTGGCATAGTGTGTTTGCCTCTTTTTTTGTATTTTGGGGAGATTTTGAGTCTTATAGAGGCATGTCAGTTTCAATTTATAGCGTAAGGGTAACTGCATTTCCCAATGGGGGGATAAGGTCACTAATCTATTAATATAGCAGGCATGCTACCCCTATGAATCACCAATTTATTAACCAATTTTTTACCCTAAGTTTAAAATGGTCAACATTAACATTTTATAGGGTTATTAAAACCTGTCTATGGTCTTGTGATGTCTTCAAAATGGTCTCCATGTGTTCATATTTATCCTTGTTTAGCTTGGTCTAAGGTTTTGTCTCATATGTGCTTGCCTAGCCTTAGGGGTTCATAATTTATTGGTGTTTTAAAGTGTGATTAAGTTCATGACATGGTTTAGAGTCATTATAAAAGGTTATTAATGTGCATTTATGGTCATAATATCATGTATTACACTTTTATCATGTTCTTATATGTTAAAATGTCATTTTGGTCACCTTTTGGCCTATTTTTTAGGATTTGTATGTACCACCTTCAAATTAAAATGTTTAAAGAAGCCACATAATGTAAATAATGTCATAAATGGGTTAGATAATGGTTATAACCTAAAAAAATTGCATTTCAATGCCTAAACTATGTAAAATGCTCTTTTAAAGGCACATTTAGGCACTTGTATGGCCTTAAGAGATCAATTGGAAGGTGAAAATAGTTTTAGAGAGTCTCTTTGTCTTCCATAGGTAATTTTAAGGATTTTTATCAAGTTTTAGGTCTAAAAGATACATCAGACACTCTCTCTCTCTCCTCCATCACTACCATCACAAGCTTAAAAAGGCAAAAATCAAATGCATGGTATGACTACAAGAGAGAAAGTTGAGATCTAAAAATTTGGAAATTTTTATGGGTAATAATTAGATTCAATTTAGTGGCATTGGTTTTTATATTCATACCACCTCATTTATTAACAATTGTTAAGACTGTGAATATGTCATTATGCGTTATACATTCAAGTAGGGTCTGGTTTTGTTCTTATTTATTCATGTAAAAATTTGAATGAAAATAATGATTTTGTGGAGTGATTTTAGAGGATAAATTCACTCCTTTCATGGTAGTTTCATAAATAAATTCATCTTCATGAGGTGTTTTATTCAAATGATAAAGGTGTATCAAGTGTGTGAGCATATCATTCTGTTGCAAGTCTATTTTCATTTATTTGATATATTTTTCACCTTTAAATAGACTAAAATTTCATGGAGGATCCTTCAATTTCATAGGATTCATGTGCTCTCCCTTTTAATGTAATCCTTGTATGCATTCTCCAAGTGTCTTGTTCTTTGGAAAGCATGTACATTCTATGAACAACCTTCTCTAGGTCTAAAGTACCAAAGGTAGGCATGAATGGAAATGAGAATTAAAATTTATCATGAGAGGATACTATTGATAACTTCATAAGTTCAAGGTATTGATAAGTGAAGTCAAAATATACTCATAAACAAGTTTGAAATGTGTTTTAGTCACTTACAGATCTACAGACCTATAAGTGAGCATTATGGATATTAGACCTTATGATAGACGTATTCATAATAAAAGAAATACATTATATATTATATTTAACACCCATATAAATCTAATATATCCCCATTACCATCATCAAAACCATGACTGGATAGACTCCAATTCTATGCATGGACCCTGTACAAGAGTTGAGTGTATGAGCATAGGCCATACACATAAATGACAAATTTGAAGTGGCATAATGTTTGAAAAAAGATACATAGGATTATGGAAAGGGTGATAATAAATGGGGGAAGATTTTATGAAATATTTAAACTTCAATACTCAGAATTTGGTTGTCTTTTCAATCCATACAAGTAAAATGAACACATATGGGTGACAGACTTATAGGTCCTCATTTTGGGCTAAAACAAACTATCAAGGAAGAGTTGATGTGGGGCTATGATTCAATATAAATTTTAGAGGATTTAAAAAATATTAAAGTCACCTAAACCATTTAATAACTAAAGGAGAGTTAGAAGACTGAGTTCACAAGCCTAATGCTTCTACACAAGTTTACATATGAAAGTAAGAGAGAATGAGTTTGAGATGCCATAAAAAGGTCAAAAAACTTTGTAGTATAGTGTAAATGAACTCCTATGAAGTTTTAATCCTATAAAAGTGACATGGTATAGTTTAGAGATCCAATTTCAAGGCTCATGTTCAAACTCTCCTCCAATCAACACCTACAACCATACCTTGAGAAGGCCTGAAAGTAGTTTAGAACAATATGTGCTTAGAAAGATGTGGTATTTTGGATATTTTGAGTAGATTAAAAAATTAAAATGGTATTAAAAAGTCATTTATATGATCATTGATGTGAAATTAGGGTCCTAAAACAAATAATATAGTCAAGACCTCAAGAATTGACACCTACAGCCAGGCGAATAGAGTGAAAGAAGGGTATTGTATGTTCTAAAATCATGGTGAGTTGAGAGCAAAAAAGAAGGGTGATAGATTATCAATAATATAAAAATTAATTTAAATGTCAAATTTTTTAAATTAAAATCCTAAAACCCTTAAATTCACCCATATTATCCTAAGTACTACCTACATACTAGCCTAAGCAAGACAAGCTATGTTTAAAGTTTGAAAAGGGAATGTCATACATAGTCAATGAGAAGGGAGTTTAGATGAAATAATTGAAAATTTATAAGATTAATTCAAATAAAAAATGACCTAAATGAGTTTAATAATATTTGGCTATCTATAAGGCTCTCTAAACCCCTATGAACATAGTCATATAAGCTACAGGTCTCTCTGCCTTGGCAAATAAAGGTTGTTCATTTAGAATGAAGAGAGGAGGTATGTGAAAAACCTAAAAGAGGGTAATTCATTTTATAAGGGTTTAATAGTTATTTTATAACTCCAAGTATCCCTCAGACTCACCTAAAGTGAAGCAAACAATGGAAACCATGTCTAGGCCATGTATAGTCTAACTCATACATAAGCAGACCATAGGTGCAGTCATGAGAAAGGAGGTTTTGTGAGGGTGGTATCAAGGGTATAAGGACATTTTAAGGTTAAATATTTATTATATACCCTTGAGATTCATTTAAAATCAAAAAAAAATAAGTAAAGTTCCATTAGTCTCTCAAGACCATTTCGAGCTCCTCCAATGGGTGATTGCATTTCAAATCATAAATTTCACTCACTATTGAGACCATGAAACTATGAATGGAAACAAATAGTCTTCATGTATAATTAGGTCCTCAAAATATAAATTTATGGCATATTTTTTTGATTTAGGTCCACCACCTACATGAATAATGCTTAAGACTATCAACCCCTCTCCAATGGCCAGTTTGCAGACCAAGAGTCAACTTCTTGCACTCAAAACAATACAGTCAAGATGCATGGTGACCTAAGATCATTGGTATAGTTGAGGGGGATAGTAAACTTGAAATTTCTTACATTGGTTCAAGGTTTAAGGTGATATAGTTTATGAACAATTGTTAAGAACATAAGTCACTTTAAACCCTCCTAAAACCCTAGAAGTGACTAGTTAAGAGAGACGAACCTCTAAAGCACATGATATGACCTGATTTAGTCCTAAAATATTTTTACATTGTTTAGGACTCTAATTATATTCTTTAGGTGTAGTTTTTCTGTACTTACAATTGTATAGACTATAATAAATACACTATTTTACAAGGTGTTTGTTATTTTTCAAGAGTTTTGAAAGGTTGGACACTTGAAAATTATTGGGAGAGGTCACCTGAGATGTATTTCATCTATTAAATCCAAAAAAAATGTACTAAACATTATATAAGTGTTAAAACAAAGCTCATTTTTGAAGGTAGTCTCAAACACATCTAAAATGAGACTAGGTGGCAAGACCATTTCATGGTTCTCACACTTCCACAAGGTCTTACGATCTAAATTTTTGACATGGAAGTTGGTGATATGATATGTAAATTTAATCACATAATTTTGGGTGGTTTTAAACATGTGGGGGAGATCTAGAGCAAAATATTAGGCTTCTAGGCAAGGAGGCCTAATTAAGGAGAGAGAAAGGGGAAAAAAAAGCACTTCCACTCACTCTTAGGACCTAAAAATTGGCATGGAGTTGTAAAGACATAATTTATTCCCTTAGTGTTTTAGTACCATCTGTACACATTCCTACAAAAGGAGGTTTACAAGTTTTTAGGGATACAAGGAAAATAAGACTAATGAGAGATTGAAGAACAAAATGAGCTTTTGGAGTTGATCCAAGAACAAAAATGTATTGATTCAAGTCCAATAAGGTATTTTAATACCTTTCATGGAGAGAGAATAATTTTAAGAAGATGAACTCAATTTTTGATCCACTTGTACGAAGCTAGGCATGGGAAATGAAGAGTTTTAAGACACCTAAGCATATGAATGATGAGTGCCCCTGAAATGTCAAACCAAAGGAGTTTTTAAATGTAGGTAAGGTTTAAAATGAAGATTTATGAGGGTATTCATGGATAATTTGTGATTGATAATCCAATCTATCACTCTTATTATGCAAGGAAGGGTAGTTTTCAAGAAGATGTGTAAGGTGTCAAGTTGAGTTTCTAACTCCTATGCCAATTGGAGATTGGAGTATATTCCAAAGAGAGACACATGGATTTGGAAGTCTATTTGAACTATTTCATAACTCCTCCTTGTTTGTAACCCTCACATGGACACTTGGCAATCTCTTTCCTCTATGCCGCTCTCTCTCTCTTCCTCATTCTCTATATAAGTTACCACTTTTGGCCTTGTGAGATATCCACATCTAGAATGGTGAAGCCCTGCTAGTTTGAACATTAATTTTGCCTTTGAATAAAATATTTAAAGGTGGTTTTAAGTTATCAACTTATTTTTTAAGTGTGTGAATTAGCTCATGGTTGAATGGCAAGTGATAGTTATCTCTCCTTATGTTCACCTCACTCTTTCATGCTTTGTACAAGTAATTTGCCTTCTAATAGGTCACATGATGTGTAGTTAGTCATTTTGTCTATCTTTAAGTGTAAGGAAGAGTATTAGTCTCTATGATCATACCTACTATTCATATATTTTGATAAATACATTACATCTTACCTTCATATTAAAACACTTTTGTTAGGAGAACCTTGGGTGTTGAGATCCATTTTATAAATTGCCTTTCATAGTGCAAGTTTAAGTTGTCTTGTGAAATTTATATTGGTGCATCACCTCTATTAAATTAGTGTTAATATCTTTATATCATTTTTCCTTCAAATAAAGTAGATTAGTGGTTAGTTGTAGGTGTGTTGCAAGGGATCTATCCCCTCAATCTAGAGACTCATTTCTCCCATAGGTCATCCACAACTTGATAGATATTTCCATGTTACATCAAATTGAAAGGGAATGGAGTAGACCTCCTTAGGGTGAAAATTTTATTGATAACAATTTTGGCACACCTGGTGGGACCTCATGGTCCAAGATGTTTTCAAATGTATATGTTAACCTTGGAAAATTTGAAGTTACAAAGCTTCCTTCATGTAGTATTTGGTGACTCCAACACTCATTGGCTCTTGGTTATAGAATAATGATTCATTTTTACGCCTAAGGTAAACACAAGGTCTTCTACTAAAGGCATTCCTTTTGAATTTTTAGAGGTACCTTACTAATATTTTAGAGCAAAGATATTTACTAACACCCATCCATATTCCAAGAAATATTTGGATACTCATTTACCTATTAGGAGACTTTTTTGGGCCCAATTTTTAAGATGATAGCCCCAATAAACCTACCTTTTGTTGCCTTTAATGGCCATAGTCCTTTATCACTTGTTCAGTATAATGACATTCATATGTCAGCCCTCAAAAATTTTCCTTCATACACATGAGAAGCTACCACTACTCCTATTGAACACAAGAAACATTGATAATTTTTACAATATACATAACATCACTGAAGAGGGCATTGCCATTATAGTGTTGGCTATTTATTTCAAAGGAAAGGAACTTGATTGGTATAACACTTTGTCTCCCAAGTCTATCACTACATGGGATGAATTGGGTGATGCCTTGATAAGGAGATTTGAATACAAATCTGATCACTTGTCTTTGACTGAGTAGCTGACTACAATTAAGAGAGCACCTCAAGAGGCCATTCAAGAATTCAATTAAAGATTAAAAAGACTTTGGATAGGATCCCAATATTGGTAAGTCTTACTACCCATCATGCTTTTATTTATTACCTTAAAGCTTTCAATAATGAGATATCTATGATGATTCAATCCATGTGAGGGGATACTTTTCCTAATACCTATGAGATTACTATAAGAGCTAAGAATTTCATTATTCAAGCTGAAAAGATATCTCCTAGACCTCCCATGCCTTTATTTCTTGATGTGTAAACTCCTATTTCCACCATTGCTCCTATTCCCATACCCAAGCATAAGTAAGTTACCCCTAATCAAATAATCAAGCAAAATGAAGAAGATATGATAAAGACTCTTAGAGAAGAGGTCCAAACTCTTAGTAAATAAAAACAATAGTAGAAATGGAGGTCTTTTCAAGGTCCTTACCAGCCCTATAAATCTTATCAAGCTCCTAGATAACCTTCTCAAAGTCAATACCAAAGACAAGGGCAACCAACTCAAGTGAAGAAACATAATGAACAAAATTAGAATGCCCCTTCTACTTCCAAATCACTTATACATGTCCAAAATAGTCTTTTACAAGATAATGGAGAGCAGCCTTCATGGGACCAGCCTCATGACTCTTCCACTTATGCAAATGATGCATTCAATCAAGACTATATGGCTCAATGGGGAATAATGCCTTCCATGACTCAAGAAGATATTCCTAGTGGAGGAGAGAACATTAGAGGATACTCTCAATAAAATGTTTCCTTGATGAATTTCCTTCAAGGAGACTCATGTGCAGTCAACAATCAAGGTAACCTTAACATTGGATCAAGCTCCATAGTTTCAAATATAAGGTCAAAGAAAAGAGTAGTTGAAGAAGAAAAAGGGACAAGTGGTGGTCCAAATATTAACTCTCAATCACCTCAAGGATCAGGTGTGTCAAATACATCCCATATTTCTTAGGTAAATCATAAAACTCATAATTTTAGAGCTCTTTTTATACCTTCTCCTATGCAACAAGTGACATAAGATAGTGATAGCATTATGGATCTTAGAAGACATGATAAAGTTGGCATCTCTCATATGAATATTATGGAGAAATAAATAAGTTTCATGTAAGCTTCCCAATGTGTGAAACATTAACCATCCCTGGACAAAGACACCTGCTCCAAAATGAGTTCTCTAATATCAATGCATCATCTAGGCAACCTAGTAAAAGAGGGGCAATTTTTCAAAATGAGTTAAATACCAAGGATAGGTAGCCAATAAAAAATTAAATAAATGATAAAAATCCTTCATTTTACCTCTCTATCATCATTGGAGACTTATTGGTACACAATTGTTTGATTAATAGTGGAGCAAACACATAATTTATGCCTAAACAAGTAGCAGACAAGCTGAAGTTGAAGTATGAGTCACACTTTAAGGGGGTGTTACAATTGTATGGATCAACTACCAAGATGGTTGGCATTATCAAAGGTTTACATCTCACTCTCCATGTTTGTCCTACAATTTCTATCTCCCAAGATGTTTCGGTTGTATATGTGTCACCTCACTTTTCCCTTTACTTGTCAAGGGACATTACTACTAAGATTGGGGGTGCTTGACTTCAGATTGGTCCTACATGGCATTTAAGACTAGGTATGGTGCTAAGGCCTATATCAATTCTAAACCTCAATCCAAGTTTTATGTTTAACCCACTGTACCTAATACATCAAACATGAACTTGGACATCAATGAAGAGGGAGACTATTATAATGACCAAGAACATTTAACACCTTTTGATGGCATATCTGACCTATACCTTGATGAGTGGTGATTTAATCAACATGAATTTGATCTATACAATCTCATTAAATAAATAGGTATGGGTAGATACATCATTCATGAAGAAGATGATGAATTTCTTGAGGTACATTTTGATGATGCCTCTCAACAAGTTGCATAGAGTAATTATTTTCTTCATATGAATGATGATGATGATGATATTCCAAGTATGCTAGAATATGGTAGTGAAGAAGAGGATGCATTTCTACCTACCCAAGAGGAATAAATTCATGAACATGATAGTCAAGAAGAATGTGGTGATTTATGGCAGTAGTACCATGCCATAATGAGAGAGTTTGAAAAGATAATTGAGCGTGTTCTTCCTCAAATTAAACATGATTTTGATGATAAAATCAATGGCAGACTTAATAAACACAAATAAGAGTGTGAAACCCCTGTTAAGTAGATTATAGCCTTGGAAAAATGAAATTATGTCAAAGCAAAAGTTTATGTGAGTTGGGAGTACAATGACATCAAGATTGTTTTGATTCACTTGCAGATGTGTTTGGCAATCAAGAAGATAAGTTTGATGATTTTAAACACATATCACATCATGGTTCAAATGAAGGTGAAGTTGAAAAATGTTTCATGACTCCTAAAGAGAAAATTAAAAAGTGTCAAATGAGCAGGAAAGAGGCCAAGTAGGATATAATTTTAAATAGACCTCAAGGAGAGTTAAACGGATCATTCAAAATAGTCTCAAATGTCGCACTTGTAGATAGCAGAGGTTTCATGAGTGGTAAATCATTTGATCACCTTCACAAGCAAGTTTTATTTGACAAACATCCATCATATGGTGATTTATTTTTATGGAGTAGTTGTGACTCTAGGAACATTATTTTTTACCCTGATTGAATTAAAAGGAGTTGTTTCATCACCTCAAACATGTTTTTTAGGTTTGTATATAATAGGTTAGGTGTGTTATTTTGAGTGTTTCTTATTGTGGTTTTACCTAAACACCTTTATCATAGTGTGTTTTCTTCTTTTTATGTGGTTTGGGGTGAGTTTGATTCTTATAAAAGCATGTCAATGTCAATTTTTAGCTTAACAATGACTCCATTTCCTAATATGAGGATAAGGTCACCGATCTATTAGCATTGCAAGCATTCGACCCCTATGAATCACCCATTTGTTGACCAATTTTAACCTCAAGTCAAAAATGGTCAACCCTTATAGGTTAAAACTTTTCATAGGGCTATTAAAAATTATCTCTGATTGTGATGTCTTCAAAATGGTCTCCATGTGGCCATATTTGTCCTTGTTTAGCTTAGTCTCATATGTGCTTGTCTAGCCTTAGGGGTCATTCATAAGGTCTTGGTGTTTTCAAGTGTGTTTAAGGTCATGACATGGTTTATAATCATTATAAAAAGTTATTAATGTGTCTTTGAGGTCATAATATCATGTATTAACTTGTTATCATGATTTATGTGCTAAAATGTCATTTTGTTCACCTTTTGGCCTATATTTGAGGAGTTATACATACCACCTTAAAATGAAAATGTTTAAAGAAGCCCCCTAACATACATGATGTCATACATGGGTCAGAGAATGGTCAAACCTAAAACATTTATAGTTCAAAGCCTAAACTAAGTAAAGTTCTCTTTTAAAGGAACTTTCGGGCACTTGTATGGTATGGCCTTCAAAGATCAAATGACAGGTGAAAATAGTTTTAAAGTCTCTTAGAATTATGTTGCATCCCAATTCCTCACTAAGCAAACTATTTGACTATTTATGGATATTTAGAGTTGAGACATTTTATATTGGTTATAATTTTTACTAATCTTGAGATATATGATATTATGGGATAGTAAAATATTACTTAAATACATGATGGTACATGATTGTTTTACAATGAGTTGGTTAATGTATGTATTTACATTTTGAGCATATTAATATGTTATTTTATTTATATTTTATGTTAACTATTTATCATGTGATATGATCTAACTACCTACATTTTGTGAGGTAGATGTAAGAGAACTCATCCCTCAGAGTGTGTTATAGGGAGAGCATCATTAAAGACGGTGATGTAGATGGAGATGTTAAAGGTCGATAGAGATCTGGTGAAAAACATGCACACACCACATTAGTTAGTACATGGTAGAAATGAATTAAAAATAGTTTGCTTATGGTGTGTTTATTATTTACTTTGGAGTGTTGCTTTCTATGATTTTTCAGTATAGATAAATATCGTAATGAATTTTTTTGTGTATGTGACATGTCTTGTCATTAATACTGGTAAGAATATCATTGGCAAAAGTAAATTTAAAATCTATATTATTAGTAATTATAAAATTGATATTTAAAATGCTATAATATTCATGGTTGATAATTGATTTAATTTAAATCATGGATTTTGGCATTTAATGTTAAAATGTATTAAAAAATAGAAATTACATTAGAAAATGAAAAAATTGTCAGGGAACCTAGAACAATAAACATGCTCTGATCCCACTGTGTCAGGATCTTGCTCCCTCAATAAGAGCACAAATATGATTACTTTGTATAAGCAACTAAACACGGAATTTAACTAGAATCAATAAGTAACTAGAAATATGAAACAACACAGGAATTGAGAGACAATACACAATTGTATTAATAATCACTCAGAAGAATATACAATAAAGAAGATGCCACTTCTTCTTCCACCTCAAAGGCTCGCCACACCTCAAGACCTTCTTCCCTCTCTCTCTTGGTCACAACAATCAACTCCAATGCAGAATTGATGTTCACCTCTCCAACCAGTCAGTAACACGCTACCAGTACACCAAGTACACAACCGTACTCCAAGTAGATCTCTTGCTCTCTACTGCTACCTACAAATCACTAGACCTTACTCACCATTGTAGATCTCCTATATAAAGTCATGCACACATGCTGACCAAGATCATACACACACGAAGAACCCTTTTGATTCTCCAAACCAGTACCCACCTTGGTACTGTGGCACTAGGAGGAACGCACCATTACTCTCTTCTCTCTGAAGGAGCTTATTGCTCTCTTACTCACTAGCTACAAGTTTTATAATACAGCCCATGAGTCCATATATAGATCTCATGCTTACAATAATTAGACTAACCTAATTACAATAATTAGACACGCAACTCAAGACTAAGACTAGCCTTTGACATGCAAACAAATAGTCTAAAAATAGACTCTCTGGGATCAACATGCAAACTGCCTATTCACGCACAGGCTGCCGACGTTGGCTTCTCCATGACCGACGTCAGCCGACTGGTAATCGATGCCGGTTGCTTCCTCACTGCCATCTGATCGACGTCAGTTGATCAGACCGATGTCGATTTCCCTACAACTGATTTTGTAGCTCCCCGTAACTCTGCATCCTCCGTAACTTCTCCTGTTTGCATCCTAGTGAAGCTTTTAGCTCCACAACCTAACAATCTCCCACTTGGAGATAAATAGCTGCAACTATACCTGTATCTGTACACTGTCTAATTTTTACCTTGGCTTGTACCCCTCTTCAAGATCAATCCTGAAGACTAACCACCACACCCTGTGATGCTCTAACCTTTGTGCCTTTGTCATCCAAGTAACCTACCGAATCTGCATCTACAAACCTATGTAGAAAATAACTTGACCCTGCATAGCTTGTCGACCTGCCGCTGATCCCTATAAGAATCCACTGAACTGCCCTTCAGTACCTCTTCCTTGAATTGGCTCCATACTTTTTGACAACCCCCACTGCTTGGGAAAACTCAAGTTTACACGAGACCTCATGTGATTTCAAACCCTGTTCCAAGCTAAGCTTGAACTATCCAGCCCTTGGTGTGCTTTCTGATTCTGCATTCTGCATCATGAACCCCACCAACACCGTCTTCACATCAGCTCCCACTGGAGATCAAATCTCCATGTCTCTTATGCCAAAGAATTTTGCTGCTCTAAATTCTTCATGACACACCTCTGAACTAACCTTACCTTTAGCTCAGCAAATCCCTATATGTACAAACCTGCTAGCAAATCACCCACATACAGTAACAAGATAATGTTGCGATCATCATCTACCTGGTAAAATAAACACAATAATTACACTGACATTAACTGAAGCCATGCTTAGTCATCCACCTGTCAAACCTGTACCACTGTCCTGCAGCTTCCTCAAGACCATATGCCATAGCCTTCTGTCTCTTGTGTCCATCTACTCTCTTCTTTAACTTGGGAATCCATTCCGTCTCTCAGTGCTTACTTCCAACTGACAACTCTACCAATAAATACCTATTTGGTTCTTCTCCAAGGACTCACACTCCTCATCCATGCCAAGCTCTCACTGTATCTAGATTCTACCTGCATTGCCTCTTCGCATCTTCCTAGTTCTTGACCATCAATAAGCAATATAAAAAAGGTGAACAATGAATATGAGGTTCACTTACCCTTTTTGACCTCTATATGAGCGTTTGAGACCTGTTGATAGCTTGCTATCCGCCCACCATCCGTACCAATGACCGATCTCGGCCATCTCCCAGTCTACTTCTGACCGATGTCGGCTCCCTGTACTGACCCTAACTGCTAACGTCATTTCCCTGGCCGATGCCGGTGTCCATCCTGCTGACGTCGATTCCTTCATGACCGATGTCGGTCTTCCTTCTGCCGACGTTGATTACTGTCTGATTGACGCCGGCACCTGTGTTCCTCTGTGAGTGATAACTTTTTACCCGCGAGCTCTCCATAGATCAAAACCCTATTCAAATCAACATATCCTTGCTTAGAATAATTTAGTTCCCTCACCTGATCTCTGTCTGTCATCTCCTCCATGAACACCAAGGCTTTCTAGTTCTTTAGCTTGTCAAAGACTTCTGACTTCCACTTCAAAACCTACATTCTCCTTCTACATATGTGACTAAGCCTATGAAGCCACATCTCTACAATAGAAGGTGAATCAGTAATATAAGTAGATAGATAAAGGATACCTACTTTCTTACCACCATCTAATTCAAGTGCATCCGCTGTGAGAGTTACAGTGCATCTCTCATCACCCAAATTTCCTAAAGAAATTAGACTCATCTCCAATACTGGTACCTGCATGACTTCCTTCAACCACTGTGTGTCATCCGTTTGCAATTTCAGCTTCACTTCCCCTTCATCAATCATCTGACAAGGCTCTCCAACCCCTAAATAAATCTCTCCAAAGTCTCCAAAGACATACCCATGAAAAGATGCTCTATTTCGAGCTGCATGGAAAGAGGCAAAAGAATCTGTAAACAAAGATTCCACTTTATCCAGAACATCTTGTGAAACATCACCTGCAACATATGCTTCTACACACTGATCTTCTACCGACCAACAATCTCTTTTTACCTGCTCTTTCTTTCCATCAATCAGACCATTCATGCTATTTAGTTTTTTCATTCATAGCTTACTATCTTCTGCCATTGATATACTTCCACTCAATTTGAAACCCCTGTGAGTGACCTATAATCAAAAACACTACCAGATCTGAAACCACCTGTTAGTCAACCCAACCAAAAGCTCTGATACCACTTGTTGGTATCAGCTCTTGAACCTACAACCAAGGCTCTGATACCACTTGTCAGGGAACCTAGAACAATAAACATGCTCTGATCCCACTGTGTCAGGATCTTGCTCCCTCAATAAGAGCACAAATATGATTACTTTGTATAAGCAACTAAACACAAAATTTAACTGGAATCAATAAGTAACTAGAAATATGAAACAACACAAGAATTGAGAGACAATACACAATTGTATTAATAATCACTCAGAAGAATATACAATAAAGAAGATGCCACTTCTTCCACCTCAAAGGCTCGCCACACCTCAAGACCTTCTTCCCTCTCTCTCTTGGTCACAACAATCAACTCCAATGTAGAATTGATGTTCACCTCTCCAACTAGTCAGTAACACGCTGCCAGTACACCAAGTACACAACTGTACTCTAAGTAGATCTCCTGCTCTCTGCTGCTACCTACAAATCACTAGATCTTACTCACCATTGTAGATCTCCTATATAAAGTCATGCACACATGTTGACCAAGATCATACACACACAAAGAACCCTTCTGATTCTCCAAACCAGTACCCACCTTGGTACTGTGACACTAGGAGGAATGCACCATTGTTACTCACTAGCTACAAGTTTTACAATACAGTCCATGAGTCCATATATATATATATATATATATATATATATATATATATATATATATATATATATATATATATATATATATATCATGCTTATAATAATTAGACTAACCTAATTACAATAATTAGGCATGCAACTCAAGACTAAGACTAGCCTTTGACATGCAAACAAACAGTCCAAAAATAGACTCTCCAGGATCAACATGCGAACTGCCTGTTCATGCACAGGCTGCCGATGTCAGCTCCTCCATGACAGATGTCGGCCGACTGGTAACCGACGCCGGTTGCTTCCTCACTGCCATCTGACCGACGTTGGTTGATCAGACCGATGCCAGTTTCCCTGCAACTGATTCTACAACTCCCCGCAACTCTGCATCCTCTGTAACTTCTCCTGTTTGCATCCTAGTGAAGCTTTTAGCTCCACAACCTAACAATAATATGAAAAGACAAAAAGATAAAATAAAAGTAAATTTACAAACTAGAATTGGAAAAACAAAAAGAAATGACTTAATTTAAAAAATCTAAAAAGAGAGCTTAATATATTAAAAATAACAAAAACAAAAAAAATTTAAAGCTACGCCACTTTTAATAAATAAATAATTTTCTAAAAGGGGGATATCATATGAGTTGTGGGAGTTTAAAAATAGAGATAACAAAAGGAAGTGAAGAGAGATGTATACATAGGAAGGAATGAGAAATTGAAAGAGGGATATGAGTCTGCAAGCCAGAGGAAGATCTAATTGTTAAGTAGGTAATGTCTTGAATTTCTTTATATGATTATGGAAAAATGTATATTTTTTTATTAACTTGTCTATGTAATAGTAAAATGAGTCTATGATAAAATGTAATGTAAAGATTCTATTTTGATTCTGTAAAAGGATGTATAGCTTTAGTCTATCTATGAAACTACATAGGGCATCAACTTGTAAAAGAAAACAAAAATATTAGACTTATTGCTTACACCCAACTAGTGTAATCGTTGCAGTATTGAATCATAGACATGATTAAATAATTCACCGAAAGAAAATAAACATATTTTATATATGTATATTTAAATTTGTGGGGCAGGGTTGTTATATTTTGTTACCAAAATACCTTGGTGTCACTGGATATGAATACATCTGCAATGATTCATATTTTAGTTTGCCCTATCATTGTACTTAGGCATTGATTTAGTTATGATGGAAATGACTATCAAAATGAACTAATGCCATGAAAATAAGAGAGTAATAATCACCAAACAATGCAAATCATTATTTTGTGGGATTGGGAGATAAACGCAATGATCAGATGTCCTTTGTAATTGTTAATCATAGTATTATGGCACTAGATCAGATTATATTATTTAAAAAGGATCATGATGTGTTGTTACCGTTGCCTATTTTATTTTCTACTATCAAGATTTTAGATACAACTGGATGTAAATTCTAAAATGTCGTATATAGCTATTTGTTAATCCTTTCTAGCCATATTAGATCATTATTTTCTTAGTGGAAATAATTACAAAAAATAAAACCTATTGTAAATCAGTTTAACATATATTAGAACTAGTTGTTGATACATCTCGAGTTATTGAAGTATCATCGTACAGAGTTATTTCCCAACCTAGAACAATACATATAATAATACATCATGTTTGACCGATTTCCTGATATAATAACATGTGAATAGAATGAGTTATATTTTTTTAATTAAGTCATTGCCTTTATAAGGTGTCACCTTATGTTATTCCTTTAGCCAAATAACTTTACTTAGCATCTAGTTAATTATTATAATATTACCAAATATTATTGAATATCAATATTATAGTGACTCTTTTGAGTCACTGAAGATTAAACTACATCATGTAAATTTTATATGAAGTATAAGTTATTAACTAAAAATGGAAGTATCAAAATTTATAAATGTGTTTACATGAATAAGCCTTCCTATTGTTTCATGATTTAAAAGATAAAAACTATGAGCATAGTTACATGATAAGAGCGAAAACATTGTCAAATTTCTAAGAAAAGGCATAAAGATACAATGTGGAGATTTTATAATTTATTCATTTGTTTTTGTTGAACTGAAACTGGGATAGGACTTACTAATTTAATTTATGGCATTATAAAACATGAGTCTAGTTTTAAAATATATGTATTTATATTTTTCAAACCTTTTAAATTTTCCACTTATAGCTAAAACCAAACTAGTTCCATAGAATGCTCAGATAAGCATAGGACATGTATTTTATGAGTGTTAACTGGTGGAGTGGTAATACTAGATCACCTAATGTCTTAATTCTTATAGTGTGATTAATCATAATGGTTGTATTTCTTATGTATGTAGTTCTAAAATTTTGATATTATAGCATGGTGCGGGTTAATCATGTGAGTTTTAAAAGGGTAAACATAGTGTCCCTTATCATGAGATAATTTTTGGGGTGTGCTTGAAATAACTAGTCTTATGAACCTAGTGGAACAAACCTATCACACAGAATATAATAGTATGATAAGTTACGTAAATATGGATTATTTATGATGTGCTTATTGAGATAATGGGTGTAACCATACCTATTAGTAAATATTTATACAATGGGGTATGTACTTTTGGGTAAAAACTATGTTAAAAGGTTTTGAACAATAGAATTTAGCAGATGTGTGCATTCAAACCTTTCAATAACAAACACTAGTTGGATTTCTCTATGTTTCATGAAAATGGAGATTTATTTATTCTAGCTATAAAATATGAGTGTATGTTTCCATGAAGTTATGTCTACTTTATTATCTTGGTTGTGATATTTAGTAGTTATGCATAAACACTAGACTATAGTAATATGGGTTATCATAGGGTGTAGTATAGCTAGAATCAAAGTGTGATATTTGAATCTGTAGTTAATTATCTATTTAACTAGGTGGTATAAACTATAGTCATTATTTATAATATGAGATAGAAAATAATGTAAGATCCATTCATATGTTTGATATAATAAATGGATGTTATGATTACTCCTATGTTTAGCATGTCATGTGATGTATTTGCTAATTGGATATAAATTATGTGAATATTGTGGTTGAATTGTATTTGATCGATCTGCATTGCTAATGTAGAGTAAAGAGTGAGATGGACTTCAGTGGCTTACTGACATTACAATTCCAAATGAAGGCAGTCTGATTAAGTGGTGTGTATGAATTTGATTGATATATAGATCAATTTTATATTACTATTCTTAAATCTTTGACCAAAGTATGTTAGTGAGACATTATCATTTCATGAGTATGATTTACATGTATGTGTGATATCTTATAATAGATCAAGTTTTATATGATACACTATAGGTTTAGTTTAGTTTAGATATCATACAACATATGAGTACTTTTTTGTCTCTCTAGATTCTTATGTCGTCACTATCTACTCTTCATGAAGGGAGGGCTATTTCTTGATGGGATTAGTGTGGGGGATAGTTGGTCCATGGTTGGTGTGGAAAAATGCTTGAAAGATGCCCTCCCTTCTCACAACAGTACTACTTATTGAGATGACACTTGAGATTACCACATATATATGAGTTCAAGAACTATGTTCTAGGGGAGCCATATATCTTATTTATACGTTGTATTATATTATAATTATTATTGAAAATTGTCATGAAGAGTTGTAATTATTTATTAATGTACATTGATAGTGGTGAATGTATATTTGTATTAGTTGTGGTTGAATTAGTATAATTACTTTCTATATTTACATTTTGATATGCTCTCATGATGTTAGAGACCCATGATTTATAATTTAATATTCTTTGTTTGCTTTTATCATGCTGAAGTAATTTATATGACCTCTGTTAGATTCTCATAATGTAATCTATTTTAGTATACGTGTTTATTTTGAAAAAAATCATGCATTTTTATGTTGCTCCTAGTGGGGATGTTACATGTGGTATTAGAGCTACAACTCAAACTCTAGGACCTAATGAGTCCACTAACATTTTCATATCCTTATGTTGATAGAAAGAAAGAGAATGTCCTTCGATTGCTAATGATATTAACCTTTCATTTGATCCTAGTCGATTTGTCATAGAGCAGTCAGTAAATATGGACTAGATTCTTATAGTTATAAATGAGGCCAAAGATCATATTACAACTCTAGAGTAGGTGGTTCATGGTCATGAGGAAGAGGAACATCAAGACAAATCTGAAGATAATCTGACTAAGCAAGAAAATCCTCAAGATGTTAGAGCTCAGTGTACTATGGATTTGGCCAAAGACATGAAGAAGGTGAACCCACCAAAGTTTGATAGGACTATTTTTGGGTGACGGAGCTGAGGCATGGCTGATAGAGATGGAGAAGCATTTAAAAATTAAAAACTAATCTAAGGTCACCAAGTTAGTATCAGGAGCATACTAGTTGGTTGGAAAGATAACTATGTGATGGACTAACAAAAGGTTGTAAATGAATCTTAATTAAACCACCACCACTTAGGATCAAATTGTGGCATAATTTAGAGCATGGTGGCTCCCACAACTTTATTTTGATCATAATCTCATAGATTTATATAAGTTGAAGTAGGGTGATATATTAGTGAATGAGTACTGGGAGTAGTTCACTAAACTATTGAAGTACATACCTTAGTATTAGGGACATGAGTAGCTCAGAATCAAGAATTTTATCATGGGTTTGACACCCTAGATTGATGGAAAGATAAATGTTCATGGACCAGATATTTGATAAGGTGTTCAAACAGGAGCAAAAATTGAAGTTTCTTTTGCAAGATAAATACAAGTCCACGAAAAGGTTTGGAAATTCCAAGTCAACCTTCAAGAAGAAGAATTGGAAATAGAAGAGTGGAGACTCCAAAAAATAGTTTAAAACCTAGAATACAAAGTTCAACAATAGTTCAGGTAATAAGAAGTAAGATAATAGATCTAAAGATAGTTTCAAGGGAAACCAACATAATGATAGGAAAGGACCACCAAGGAGTTGTTTCATTTATAGAGAGGACCATTATGATCGTGATTTTCCTCTTGACAAGTCAAAGGGAAAAAGTCCTAATCCTTAGTAGGGTAGTTTTTAGCAGTAGATTCATGCAATAGTTGATAATTAATATGTTAAATATCAGGCATTAACTAGTGAGTTATTAGGTACTTTGTTTGACCATCTAGTTTCCATTTTTATAGATATAGGAGCCACAAAATGTTTTATAGCTCTTCAGATGCATAGTAAATTAACTAGAAGAGCAAGTGTAATGGCATATGCATGGTTAGTATAGTATGGAAATGACTCAAAGATCATGGTTGATAAGTTTTTAGTCAAAGCATAGATTAGGTTGTTTGAATTCACAATAGTTGTGGATTTATATGTAGCACTTTTATGATCATATGATGTGATCGTAGGAGTCAACTAGCTTACAAAACATAAATCCAAGGTTGACTGTTACCTAAAAAAGGTTGAGTGTCTTGATGAGTTTGGGAATCAGACATAAATTCAAGGTGAGAAGAGAGAGTTGAAGTTGAGATAGATTTCAGATATGTAGCTTAAGAAGGCTAAAGAAAAAGGGTGCCAAGCATTTATCATCAAGATAAATGAAATGGAGGAACCTAAAGAACCATCTCTCAAAGATTACCCTTTTCTTAGAGATTTTTATGATGTGTTTCCAGAAGAGTTTTCAAGTTATCGAAATCATACTTAGTTCAAAACCATAGTCTAAGGCACCATACAAGATGACAACCATTGAGTTAGTTGAACTAAAGGCTCAACTTTAAGAATTGTTGGCTAAGGTGTTGATCAATCCAAGTGTACCACCATGGGGTGCACCAGTCATCTTTATCAAGAAGGATGGTACCCTTTGATTATGCATTGATTATAGAATGTTGAACAAGGCAACCATCAAAAATAGGTATCCATTACCTCGTATAGATGATATTTTCAATCAAATGTGAGGAGTAATAGTATTTTCTAAGATTGATCTTTGATTAGGATATCATCAGTTGAGGATTCAAGATGAGGACATTATAAAAATAACATTCAAAATTCAATATGGGCACTATGAATTTATAGTGTTACCATTTAGACTGACTAATGCTCCATTAGCATTCATGAATCTCATGAATAGCATATTCAAAGATTACCTTGATCACTTTGTTCTAGTTTTTCTAGATGACATTCTTATAATTCAAAGAATGAATAATAACACCTTGAGCATTTGGAATTGGTTCTGTAATGGTTATAGAAGCACAAGCTATATGGAAAGTTGTTTAAATGTGCATTTTTATAGGAAAGAGTTTGTTATTTGGGACACATTATCTCTATGTTCTAAGGAAGATTAGAGCCATTATATAATGGTTGGAACCAAAGAGTGTGTATGAGGTTAGGAGCTTCATAGGGTTAGCAAGATATTATAGGAAGTTCATTTTGAAATTTTCTAAAATAGCTAATCCACTTACTTCTTTGCAATGGTGATTTTTTGGTTGGAGAAGTGAGAAATAGTTTTCCAAGAGTTGAAAATAAGGCTTACATTAGCACCAATGTTGAGAGTTTTGAACCCTATGGTCAATTTTTAGTGGTCACAAATGCATCAGGGGATGGACTAGGAGGAGTCCGTATGCAAGATGGCATAGTAGTGGCTTATGAGTCACAGAAGCTAAATTTATATGAGGTAAATTATGCCCCTCATGATTTAGAGCTTGCAGTGATTGTTCACGCTTTACAAGTTTGGTGGCATTATTTGTTGGTAAAAGCTTTTGATCTCAAGATAGATAACTTAGGACTCAAATATATTTTCACCCAACCTAATTTAAAATCTCATCAGAGATGTTGGATTGATTTTTTATCTGATTATAATTTTAACATCATTTATATCAAATTCAAGGAGAACAAAATAGCTGATGACCTAAGTCATAGAAGGTACATAGTAGCTATACCTACTATTAGGAGTACTTTTAAGGATCAAGTGATTGAGTTCTCTCCAAGAGATGAATTTTATAATCAAGTTAGAAAATTATTTTTAGAGAATGCTCAAAATCTTCAGTATAAAGGATTCAGTTTGAAGAGTGATGGTCTATTACATTATAATAGATGGATGTATGTGCCAGATTGAGAGAATATATGGATCACAGTGCTAAAATAATTATGCAATGCCCCATATTTAGGACATATAGGTGTAACCAATCTCATGGTAGAGCTTAGACCATTGTATTTTTGGAAAAGAATTAATAAATATATAATGGATTATGTGTCACATTATTTAGAGTGTCAATGAGTGAAAACAAAGCATGTGCATCTAGATGGATTATTATACCCACATGATATCCCAGAATGGAAATGGTAGGTGATCAACATAGACTTCATCCAAGGGTTACCAATGTCATGAAATAGGCATGATATGATCTTGGTAGTTATTGACAAATTTACCAAGGTGGTTCACTTTGTACAAGGAAATTTGATAGATGATGCACTTACCCTTGTGAAGAAGTTCATAAAGTAAGTGTATAGGTTGAATGGTTTTCGAAAGAAGATCATTTTAAATCATAATTTGAAGATGAATTTAAGGTTTTAGATGACTCTAAATTTAGTTTTGGGTATGCAACTTAATTTTAGTATATCTTACCACTTAGAGACTGACAGATAGACCAAGAGAGTTAATCAATTGCTTAAAGATATTCTCTAAATGTATTGCATGAACCAGTAGTATAAGTGGGAAGATTATCTTTCATTGGTTGAGTTTGCATATAACAACTCATACCAATCAACATTGAAGATGATACCATTTGAGGCACTTTATAGGAAAAGGTGTAGGACACCCATTAGTTGGGATAGGATAGAGGACATGGTAGTCTTCAGACCTAAGATGCTCTTAGAGATGAAAGAACAAGTTAGACTAATCAAGTAGAGATTGGTTGAGGCCAATGATAGATAGAATATTTATGCAAATCTGAAGAGGATAAGAAGGCAATTTATTGTAGGTGATAAAGTGTTTTTATGGGTAAAATTGTAGAAGATCTCGATTAAATTTTGGAAGTCTACAAAACTATCACCAAGATATGTGGGACCCTTTGAGGTGTTAGAAGTGGTCAATCGTGTAGTGTATAGGCTTGCATTGCCACCAACCCTAGCTCTTTTATATAATGTCTTCCATATTTCATATCTTAAGAAGTATATGGTTGATCATACACATGTGTTGAATTGAAATAGTTTGTAAGTTTTGGATCTTGGGGTTGTCACAATAGAACCAATCATGGTAATTGACACACACAAACTTCATTTGCATAATAGAGAGATGTCATAGTGCCAGGTCGAGTGGGACCAATACTCTAAGAATAGTACTACATGAGAGGACTATGATGAGTTATTCAAAACATTTTTACATTTATTTTCTTGATTAGATACTGTTATATTATGTTATTTTTAGTTGAACAAAAAATTTAATTCAAAATATATGTTTGAATAAGAGTCATCCAGGATGATGACTAACTTTAGGGGGGAAGGATGTTCATCTCAATTCCTCATTAAGCAAACTATTTGACTATTCATGGATATTTACAGTTGACACATTTGATATTGGTTATTTTTTTATTAAGCTTGAGATATATGATATTATGGGATAGTAAAATATTACTTAAATACATGATAGTACATAATTGCTTTACTATGAGTTGGTTAATGTATGCATTTACATTTCAAGCATATTAATGTATTATTTTAGTTATATTTTACGTTATATGTTTATAATGTGATATTATCTAACTACTTGCATATTATGAGGTTGACGTAGGAGAATTCATCCCTCAAAGTACGCCAGAGGGAAAGCATCATTGGAGAGGGTGACGTAGATAGAGACATCAGAGGTCGATATAAATCTAGTGAAAGCTTTGCATACACCACAGTAGTTATTACATGGTATAAATGCATTAAAATTAATTTTCTTATGGTGTGTTTATTACTTGTTTTAGAGTATTTCTTTCTATGGTTTAGTAGTGTAGGTATATATCGTAATGAATTCTTTTGCATATGTGACATGTCTTGTCATTAATATTAGAAGGAATATCATTAGCAAAAGTAAATTTAAAATTTGGATTATTGATAATTATGAAATTTATATTTAAAATTCTATAATATTCATGGTTAATAATTGAGTTAATTTAAATCATAAATTTTAGCATTTAATGTTAAAATATATTTAAAAATGGAAATTACATTAGAAAGCAGAAAAAATAGGAAAAGACAGAAATACAATAAAAGGAAATTTGTAGACTAGAATTGGAAAAACTAAAAGAAAGGACTAAATTTAGAAAATCTAAAAAGAGAGATTAATATATTAAAAATAACAAAAACAAAAAAATAAAACAAAAAAAAACTAAAGCTATGACACTTTTAATAAGGAATTTTCTAAAAGGGGGATATTATATGAGTTGTGGGAGTTTAAAAAAAGGGGAGAACAAAAGGAAGTGGAGAGAGGCATATACAGAGGAAGGAATGAGATGTTGGAAGAGGGAGATGAGTCTGCAAGCCAAAGGAAGATCTAATTTCTAGATAGGCAATGTCTTGAATTTCATTATATGATTATGGAAAAATGCATTATTGTTTTATTGACTTATTTGTGCAATAGTAAAATGGGTCTATGATAAAATGTAATGTGTATATTTTGCTTTGATTCTTTATAGGGACATATAACTTTAGTATATCTATGAAACTACATAGGGTGTCAACCTACAAAAGAAAACAAAAATATTACACTTATTACTTACTCCCAGCTAGTGTAATCATTATAGTATTGAATCAAAAACATGATTAAATTTATTTAATTAAATAATTCACCGATAGAAAATAAGCCTATTTTATATAAGTATATTTGAATCTATGAGGCTAGATGGTTATATTTTGTTACCAAAATACCTTGGTGTCTCTAGATATGAATACGTCTGTATTGATTCATATTTTAGTTTACCCTATCCTTGTACTTAGGCATTGTTTTTGTTTTGATGGCAATGACTATCAAATTGAACCAACATCATGAAAAAAAAAGAGAGTAATAATCACCAAATAATACAAATCATTATTTTTTGGGATTGGGAGATAAGCACAATAATCAGTTGTCTTCTGTAATTACTAATCCTAGTATTATGGCACTCAGTTAGATTTTATTATTTAAAAAGGACAATGATATGTTGTTGGAATCAACTATTTTCTTTTTAGCTATCAAGCTTTTAGATACACCTAGTTGTAAATTATGTGACATTGTATATAGTAATTTGTTAATCCTTTCCAGCCATATTAGATCACTATTTTCTTAGTGGAAATAATAAAAGAAATAAATGAAAATTGTTGTAAATCAGTTTGACATATATTAGAAATAGTTGTTGATACATCCTGAGTTACTAAAACATCATTGTATGGAGTTATTTCCCACCCTGAAACAATACATAATAATACAACATGTATGACCAATGTCTTGATATAATAGCATGTGAATAAACTAAGTTATATTTTTTAAGTTAAGTCGTTGCCTTTGTAAGGCATCACTCTATGTTATCCCTTAGCCAAATAGCTTTACTTAACATCTAGTTTATTATTATAATATTACCAAATATTATTGAATATTAGTATTATAGTAACTCTTATGAATTGTTGAAGATTAAACAAAATCATGTAAAGTTTATATGAACTATAAGCTATTAACTAAAAATGGAAGTATCAAATTTTATACATGTGTTTACATGACTAAACCTTCCTATTGTTTCATGCTTTAAAATATAAAACCATGAGCATAGTTACATTATATGAGTGGAAGCATTGTCAAATTTCTAAGAAAAGACAGAAAGATATAATGTGGAGATTTTATAATTTATTCATCTCTTTTTGTTGAATCAGAAATGGGATGGGATTTACTAATTTAATTTATGGGGTTATAAAACATGAGTCTGGTTTTAAAATATATGTATTTATATTCTAAAAACCTTTTAAAATTTCCACTTATAGCTAAAACCAAACTAGTTCCATAGAATGCTTGGATAAGCATAAAACATGTATTTTATGAATGTTAGCAAGTGGAGTAGTAATACTAGATCACCCAATGTCTTAACTCTTATCGTGTGATTAATCATAATGATTGTATGTTTTATAAATGTAGTTATAAAATTTTGATATTATATCATGGTGTGTGTTAATCATATTATTTTTAAAAGGGTAAACAGAGCATCCCTTAACATGAGATAAGCTCTGGGGTGTGCTTGAAATAACTAGTCTTATAAACCTAGTGGAACAACCCTATCGCATGGAATATAATATTATAACAAATTATGTATGGTTTATTTACAGTGTGATTATTGAGAGAATGGGTATAACCATACCTATTGGTAAATATTTGTACAATGGGGTATGTACTTTTGGATAAAAACTATGTTAAAAGGTTTTGAACAATAAAACTTAGCAAATGTGTGCATTTAAACCTCTCAATAACAAATACTAGTTAGATTTATTTATTGTTTCATCAAAATGGATATTTATTTATTCTAGTTATAGAATATAAGTGTATGTTTTCATGAAATTATGTCTACTTTATTAGATTGGTTTCATATTTAGTAGTTATGCATAAAAACTAGACTATGGTAATATGGGTCATCATAAGGTGTAGTATAGCTAGAATCAAAGTGTGATATTTGAATCTATAGTTAATTGTGTATTTACCTATGTGGTATAAATTGTAGTCATTATTTATAGTACTAGATAAAAATAATATAAGATCCATTCATATGTAAATCCATGTTGTGGTTAATCCTATGTTTAGCATGTCATGTGATGTATTTGATAAAAAGATGTAAATATTGTGAATCTTGTGGTTGAATTTTATTTGACCAATCTGCATTGCTAATACAAATTAAGGAGTGAGATGGACTTCACTGACTTACTAGGATTACAATACCAGATGAAGTAAATATTATCAAGTGATGTGTATGAATTTGATTGATATATAGATTGCTTTTATATTATTATTATTATTATTAAAGTTTTGGCCAAAGTATGTTTAGTGAGGCATTATCATTTCATGAGTATGATTTACATGTATGTGTGATATCTTACAATAGATCGAGTTTTCTATGATGCACTACATGTTTAGTTTATAATACATTACATGGGTACTTGCTTGTATCTCTAAATTCCCATGTCATCACTATCTACTCATTCGTGAAAGGAGTGCCATTTTTTTATGGGATTAGTGTGGGGGATTGTTAGTTTATGGTTGGTGTGTAAAAACACATAGATGATTCTCTTCCTCCCCATAGTAGTAATACTTATCGATATGACACTTAAAATTACCATAGATACGTGAGTTTGGGATCTATGCTCCAGGGGAGCTATGTATCTTATTTGTACATTGTATTATATTATTCTTATTTTTGAAAATTGTCATGAAGAGTTATAATTATTTATTAATGTACATTGATAGCAGTGACTATATATTTGTATCAACCATGGTTGAATTAGTATAACTACTTTCTATATTTACATTATAATATAATCTCATGATGTTAGAGATCCATGATTTATAATTTAGTGTTTTTTGTTTTTTTTTATCGTGATGGAGTACTTTATATGACCTCTGTTAGATTCTTAAAATGTAATCTATTATGGTATATGTGTTTATTTTGAAAAAAAATCATGCATTTATAGGTTGATCCCAGTTGAGATGTTATAACTTAGGTATTTTTTAGGCTTTAGATTAAGTTTAAGGTCTAACAGATACAACAGATGCTCTCTCTCCTCCATCATTGCCTTTACAAGCTTAGAAAGGCAAAAATCAAATGTATGGTATGGCCAAAAGAGAAGTTTTGGAGCTGAAACTTTGGCCATTGTTATGGATCATAATGATCTTTAATTTAGTGGAATTGGTTTTTATATTCATGGCCCCTCCTTTATTAATAATCATTAACACTGTGACTAGGTCACTTTGCCTTGTCCATTCAAGTAAGGTTTAGTTTTGCTCTTATTTCTTCATGTCGTAATTCAATGGAGAATAATGGTTTTTTGGAGTGATTTTATAGTATAAATTGACCTCTTTCATGGTAGTTTCATTAGGTAATTCAACTTCATGAGGTTTTTTCTTCAAAGGATAAAGGTGTCTTATATCTTTCTATTGCAAGTCTATTTTGGTTTGTTTGATATGTTTGTCACAATCAATGGTTTTAATTACCTCATATTGCATGGAGGATCCCTAAATTTCATAAGATTCATGTGCTCTCCTTTGGAATGTAATCCTTGTATGCATTCTCCATGTTTATTGCTCTTTGGTAAACATAAACAATCTATGAACAACCTTTTCCAGGTCTAAAGTATAAAAGTTAGCCCTAACTAGAAATGAAAAGTAAAATCTAGCATGAGAGGATACAATTGAGAAAGTCATACGTTAAAGTAATTGATAAGTGAGGTAAAAATGTACTCATAAACAAGCTTGAAATGTGTTTTAGTCACTTACAGGTCTGTAGACCTGTAAGTAAGCATTCATAGATATTAGACCTCATGACAAATGTGTTCATAATGAATTAAATACATGATATATTCTCTTAAACACCCATATAACTCTAATAGACCCCTATTTACATCATAAAAATCATGAATGGATAGACTCCAATTCTATGCATGGACATTGTATAAGAGTTGACTGTATGAGCACAGGTCATACACATAAATGACAAATTTGAAGTGGAATAATGTTTGAAACAAGATCCATAAGATTATGGAGAGGGTGATAATAAAAGGGGGAATATTTAAGGCAATTTTTAAACTTTAAGACTCATAATTTGGTTGTCTTTATAGTCCATGTAATCTAAATGAAGACCTACAAGTGACAGACCTGTAGGTCCTCATTTTGGACTAAAACCAACTACCAAGGAAGAATTGATGTGGGATCATGATTCATTATAAATGTGAGAGAAGGTAAAAAATATTTAAGGCACCTAAATCATTTGAAAACTAAAGGAGATTTAGAAGACTGAGTTCACAAGTCTAATGCTTTTACATAGGTGTGCATATGAAAGCAAGAGAGCAGGGGTTTGAAAATGCCATAAAAAGGTCAACAGAATTTGTTGTATAGTGTAAATGAACTCCTATGAAGTTGTAATCCTATTAAAGTGCCATGGTATAGTTGAGAGAGAAAATTTCAAGGCTCATGTTCAAACTCTCCTTTAATCAACACCTATAGCCACACCTTGAGAAGGCCTAAAAGCAGTTTAGAATAATGTGTGCTTGGAAAGATGTGGTGTTTTAGATATTTTTAGGAGGTTTTAAAATTTCAAGGGTATAAAAAATTCATTGGTAAGAAATTGGGTTCATAAAACAAATAATGGAGTCAAGACCTCAAGAATTGACACCTATAGCTAGGCCTATAGAGGTGAAAGAAGGGTATCATATGTTATGAAATCATGGTGACCTAAGAGTGCCAAATAAGGGTGATAGATTCCAAATATATGAAAAAGTCATTGAAATGTCAAATTTTTTAAATTAATATCTTAAAACCTTTGAATGCCCTCATATTACCCTAAGGACTACCTATAGGCTAACCTAAACAAGACATGATATGTTTAAATCTTGAAAAGAGAATGTCATACACTGTCAGTGAGAAGGGAGTTTGGATGAAATCATATGTAGGTTATAAGATTCATTAAAATAAAAAAGGACCTAAAGTAGTTTCACAAGATTTGACTATCTACCAGGATCTCTAAACCCTTGTCAACACAGTCATGTAAGCTACAGGCCTGTCTGCCTTAGCAAGTGAAGGTTGCTCATTTAGAATGAAGAGAGGAGGGCTATGAGAAACCTGAAGGATGGTAAGTCATTTTAAAATGGTTTTATAGTGATTTAATAAATCCAAGTATCTTTCATACCTAAATTGAAACAAAAAAAGGAAACCTTGTTTAGGCCATGTATAGTCTAACTCATGCATAGGTAGACCACAAGTGTAGTCATGAGAAAGGAGGTTTGGTCAGGGTGGTATGAAGTTATAAGGATATTTGAAGGTGAAATATGTTATTATAAACCATTTATAGTAACTCAAAATTAAAAAATAATAATTAAAGTGTCGTTTAGGCTTTCAAAACCATCTTGAGCTCCTCAAATGGGTGACTGCATTTCAAATCAGAACTTTCACTCACTATTGAGACCATGACATTGAGCATATAAAATAATGGTCTTCAAGGATGATAATAATTTCCTTATACTACAAAATCATGGAATTATTTTTTGATTTAGGTCCACCACCTACATGAACAATGCTTAAGATTGTTAACCCCTCTCTAATGGCCAGTTTGTAAACCAAAAGCCAAATTCTTGCACTCATAACTATATGTTCAAGATGCATGATAACCTAATATCTTAGGGATAGTTTATGGGGATAGTACACTTTAAAATTGTGGCATTGGTTTATGATTTAAGAGGCTATGGCTTATGAAGAATCGTTAAGAACATAAGTCACTTTAAACCCTCCTAAAACCCTAGAAGTGACTAGTTGAGAGAGATGAACCTATAAATCACATGAGATGACATTATTTTATCCTAAAAACTCATTTACATTATTTAGGACTCCGATTATATTCTCTAGGAGTACTTTTTTTGTACTTATAATTGTATAGACTATAATAAATGCACTATTTTACAAGGTTTTTGGTATTTTATAGGAGTTTTGAAAGGTTGGACACTTTAAAATTATTGGTAAAGATCACCTAAGATGTATTTTATCTATTAAATCCAAAAAATATATACTATACATTTTTTAAGTATGAAACAGAGGTCATTTTTTATGGTAGACTCAAACAGGGCTAAAATGAGATTAGGTGGCAAGACCATTTCATAGTTCTCACACTTCCACAGGGTTTCAGGAACTCAAATTTCACATGGAAGTTATTTATAGGATATTTAAATTTAATCACATTATTTTGGGTGGTTTCACACATGTGGGAGAGATCTGGAGCAAAAAAATAGGCTTTTAGGCAAGGAGGCCTAATTGAGGAGAGAGAAAGGTAGAAAAAGGCACTTCCACTCACTCTTAGGATCTAAAACTTGGCATGGATTTGTAAAGCCATATTGGGTCCTAAAATATGCCCTTATTTTTATAGTAACATCTATACATTATCCTAAATAAGGATGTTTTTAGGTTTTTAGGGCTACATGGAAAATAGGCCTAATGAGAGCTTGAGGAACAAAATGAAGTTTTGGGAGTTACTCCAAGAACCAAAATGGATTGATTCAAGTTTGATAATTTATTTGAATAACTTTCATGGATATATAATTATTTTAATAATATTAACTCAAGTTTTGTGTCACTTGGACAAAGCTAGGCGTGGGAAATGAAGAGTTTCAAGACTTCTAAGCATATGAATAATGAGTGCCAATAAAATATCAGACCAAAAGAGTTTATAGATGTAGGTAAGGTGTAAAATAAGTATTTATGAAGGTATTCATGGTTAATTTATCATTTATGATCCCATTTTTCACTATTTTTATGCAAAGAAAGGAATTTTTCACAAAGATGTCCAAAATGTCAAGCTGAGTTTCTAACTCCTATGCCAATTGGTTATTGGAGCATCTTCCAAGGAAAGACACATGGATTTGGAAGTTTATTTGAATTTTTCCATAACTCATCCTTATTTTTAACTCTCACATGGACACTTGGTAATCTCCTTCTTCTACGCCCCTCTCTTTCTTCCTCATTCTCTATATAAGTTGCCACTTTTGGCCTTGTAAGATATCTATTTGGTATGGTGAAGCCCTGATAGTTTGAACATTGATTTTGTGAACTAGGAATTTGACTAAAGAGAGGTGATTAGTATTGTGTTAGTTCCAAAATGAAAATAATTTTGACAAAAACACACTAACTAGCATACATCTCTAAGCCTAGTTACTAGGGGAAGCTTAGTTAACAAAACAAAATGGAAAGCATAATTAAAATTCAAAAGAAAACCTTATTTCACCTTCCTTAGATGTTTCAAAATGCTTGTTTTAGTGGCTTTCTCAGCTTTGTGCTCATGAACTCTGCATCAATGGAAGCTTGGCTACCTCCATCTCTTCTTGGCACCTTGTGTGGCTTTGACTTGGATTACTTTGGTTTTGGCTCAATATTTTGGCATTATAACACTAAGATGAAATGATTTTTGAATGAATTTGTGCATTATAATTTTGGAATTAAAAGAGCTTAAAATTCAATAGGCAAGGCCTCCTATTTATAGTTTTTTGTAATGGTTTGAGGATCAACTATGACCATCCATCTCAAGATTGAGATGTGTGGCCATGAATTAATCTAAATATGAAAGTCATTCTAAAAATATATCCATTAATAATTGGGATAGAGGGGCATTAACTAGGCATGGATGGGCTTTGATGAGACATGAGAGGGGTTAACCTCGATATTTTATGCATTTATGTCCTAGGGATGTCTTCCCAAGAAATGATGTCACCTGATGATGCAATTAATAAAAATCAATTTCTAATAAATATTTATTCAACAAGTTTCATGGAAAATAAACTTAAGACCTTAATTTAGTTTAATTATCCTAAAACATGATTAGTCAATTTTGATGCAAATCTTGGCAATTGGTGCATAAATTAATCAAATTGGTCAAAATGTCTTGTTATTAGCCCAAAATTTGACTAAATTAGAGTTAGGATGTGATGTCAAATGTGTTGGATCCGTTATCCCATTTAGGATGTTGTCAACCAAAGTAAAGTGTCTTGTGTAAGAGATTTGATAGAAAAGAGCAATCCAGAACACCCAGGTGTAAAATTATCATTTTCATTCAAAATGATTTGATAAAATTTAACTATCTCATAAATTGCATTGCCTTGTTTAACAATATCTGGGTAAAAATTGGCACTTGAATATGTCAGTTTCAACTCTTTTAATGTGCTTTAGTATTTTTAGGCCAAATTGTGCATTTTGGTAGAAATTAGTCAAAATCTTAGTTGGAGGTTATTGATGGCCATATTTAGGTGTCTATAGTTTTCCTCTATTTAGTAAAACATTACAAGATATAGGCACAGTAATGTCTTCTCAAAGAATGAAAAGGCCCTGTATGCCTACAATTTTAATGATGATGAACTAACTGCATGATGCCACCTTGAGGGAGTGGTTGTCACATATGTGGATGGATGGTCCCTCAAAAATAAATAAGAAGAAAGGTGAGAATTAACCTGTGGTGGAGCTTAATCCAAATGAGAAATGCTTGCATGCATTGATTTAAAAAAGATACTAATTTGTCCAAAGGTAGTTATAATCAGGAATAAAAGTCAAAATAATGATTTGCCCATAGGTAGTTATAATCATTAAGAGGACTTGAATTGGATAAAGATGATGTTTGATATGGTTTTGCCCTAGTTAGGGCAGATTATCAAGTATAACTCAAGGATATAACTTAGAATACATATTAAATATGAGCAGGTGCAAAGTGATGAAAGAGATGAATAGAAGAATAAGATTGATCAATAGAAAAAATTTAGTTGTACCTACTAATTAAGAGATGTTCATCCTTAGTAGCAATGATACAACTAGATGGATAATGGGTTAATTTGATCAAGGGTAGGATGGCAGGATTTGCTAAGGTACCAAAGAGAAACTTATGCAGCTCCATTGATTGTAGACCTTCTTAAAGCTGATTTTTGTTGTCGCATGTGATGGTAGGCATCATGATAGAACATCATAAAGACTTGGCTGAAATATGAATAAGAAATGACTCTAATCCAATAAACACTTGAAAATAATGCACCAATGATAAAAACCATGATGATAATGTTGACATATGAATATGGATGGACTCAAGACTAATGTGCACAAGGAATCACCCAATGAACACATATAGACTAAGTCAAGGCAACAGTGTTGAAAGCAAACAAATAGATAAATAAACAAATAAACAAAAAAATAGAAAAAAAACAAACAAATAAACAACTTGAACTAAACAAGCCAAATAGAAAGCCTAAAAATAAAAGGAAAACAAAGCATCCTAACAATGACCATGCCTAGTAAGACGGATCGAGGATAATTGACTAGGCTTAGATAGACAAATGTTTTTAGATTTTGAAAATATTTGTGATCCAAAACTCAAAAGCTTTGGTTGAAAGATAATTCAAGAAACAAGAACAAAACAATTCAAATAATGTTATCTCTGATAAGAGATGTTGTATTGATCAAATTTGCAGACCCAAACATATATGCTTATCTCTGAGAAAAGATGTATGATTTCCATTTAGAGTTACATATTCATTTATACATGTTTTGAAAGTGTGGGGATGATGTGTAAGGTCACCAATATCAAGGGAGATGAATTGGTTTGACTTCCATGATTTACAATAATACAGAACTTGAGGAATTATGATTTTTAAAAACTTACTATTTTTAGACTGCACTACTAAAATTAAAATTTGGGACACTTCCATTGGGTTTTAGGGGGTCAAACTTCATCAAGTAGATCTCAATTCCATCTCATGATTTTATTCTCATTATTAGCTTTCCAATAGTTCAAACGGTGAGTCAATTGGAGCTACAGTGCAAAAGTTAAGGCTCCTAAAAGTTTTGCCATCAATTGGGGTGGACCCATCACCTGAATTGGCATCTGAATTGTTGTCCAGATCATTCCTCCCTCCTTGAGAAGTAATGGTCCCCATTTCATCAATATTTATCATAAAGTGTGGTAGTTTTACTTCAATTTTATTCTTGATGCATACTTGGAAGGGACTATGATTTATGAAACTGTGCAGGCCCTGATTGTTCACCATTTCTGTCTGACCATTAGCCTATGGATGGAAGGCCATGAACTTCTTTAGCTCGGTATTTATTTGCTTCTATTTTTGCATTGTTTGTGTAGTCAAGGTTATAACATCAGCCCTTTTGAATTCCTATGACTTGACCACCATGAGAACAAATTTCTTGGCACTAATCAGAGAGATAGATGTAGAAGGTGGTACTTCTAGTACCCTATAGCACCATTTTCTAAGAGTGAGAGTGATCTTTCTAGTTCTTGATACATATATACCATGTCGATCATACATGAATCAGTGACCAAAGATTACATCACAAACATCTAGATTGACCACATCACATAAGACCTCATCTTGGAAAGGTTGTATTGCATATGAAAGAAGACATTGGTGGGTGACATGGAGGTTTCTCCCTAGACTCAACCATCCAATACTGTATGGTTTTGGGTGAGGCTTCATGGATAGATTAAGTTTTTTCACAACATTAGCAGAGATTAAATTCTTTTGACTTCCACTATCAAGAATGAAATGTAGAGGCTTACCTTTCACCCATAACTTAGAGTGAAATAACCTTTCCTTGTCATCTAGCATCTCATCATGTGTCTATGATGAAGCAATAATGGCTTCAGGATCAGCATCTATAATTTCTTCTTCAACCTCTTCAACTGCAAGGTCTATATGAGGTAGAGCAGTAGATGTTGAGGATTGTGACTTAGAAAGCAGTAATTTGATAGCTTGACATTCTTCTTTGGAGTGAGTTCTAGATTTGTGATAATCACACCACTTCCCAGTATTTCCTTCCTTTTGCTTCCAATTTTGGCCTCATGTTTGACCTTCTTTGTCACTTTTCCATTTTGAAGACTGATTCTTTATATTCATTCTTCCATGCTTATGCTCAATCTTCACTATGAACTTGTATGTCTCACCGATGGTTTCCAAATTGAAGAGTTCCATTTCTCCCCATATGTACCATTGTAGTTTGCCATGATATTTGAGAACCTCATGTTTCTCACTTTCTTGGATGCCCAATCTCGCAAATAGAGAATGAAAAATGTCAGTGTAATCTTGAACAAATTATTCCTTACCTTGGCAAAGTTGTTGCCACTCTATATACAAATCGTCATATGCTCTAATGGAGTAGTATTCTTCCTTTACAGCATCTATGAAATCATCCCATGTAGGTTCCATCTCAAGACCAATATCATCTACACTAAATCTCTTTTTGTACACTTCCCACCAATTTTTGATAGGCAATGATGCTTTTAGAAGAGCAAAAGTAATCTTCTCTTTATCTGTGAATTTATTTACAAAAAAATAAGATGACAATTGATCCAACCAATTTTATACTACATCAGCATTGATTTTTCCTTCAAATTTATGGATATCAAAATTTACCTAAACTTTGAAGGGTGTTGGGGCACTGAAAGGATGTGCAGGTGCGAATGAGGAGCCAAAATTTCCCATCGAGATTTGTTGGAGAATTTGAGTGAATTGTTGTAGCATCTGCACTTGTTGCTATTAGAGGGATTCATTCACCATTTCCTTGAAAGGATTTGATGCCTCAGTGTTTTCCTCCATTTGAAGTCATTTGGAGCGAATAGGTGGATATTCTGTTGGTTCTATTTTCCACCCAAGCTTCTTATAATTTGACCTCATCCTCGGGATCATACACTCTAAATACAAACCTCTCTGATACCACTAATCCAAAACTCAAAAGCTTTGGTTTAAAGATAATTCAATAAACAAAAACAAAATAATTCAAATAATGTTATCTCTGATAAGAAATGTTTTATTGGTCAAATTTGCAGACCCAAACATATGCTTATCTCTTAGAAGAGATGTCTGATTTCCATTTTAGGTTACATCTTCATTTATACATGTTTTGAAGGTGTGGGGAGGATGTTTAAGGTCACCAATCTCAAGGGAGATGAATTGGTTTGACTTCCATGATTTACAACAATACAAAACTCAAGGAATTACTATTTTTAAAAACTTACTATTTTTAGACTGCATTACTAAAATTAAAATTTAGGACACTTTTGTTGGGTTTTATGGGGTCAAAATTTATTGATGAATAATCAATTCCATCTCATGGTGTTCCCCTCATTATTAGCTTTCCAACGGTTCAAACGGTGAGTCAATTGAGGCTACGGTGCAAAAGTTATGGCTCCTAAAAGTTCTGCCATCAATTGAGGTGGACCCATCACCTGAATTGTCATCTAAATTGTTGTCCAAATTAATTTGAATGTTTTTTGGAATTTGAGGTATCTTAACTCATTAGAGAATGACAATATACTACTCACAAAATGGTGAGGGTGTTTGGCTTAGGTTGCTCACAAAACAATAAGATCATATGGAAAGGGGGATTGAGGTGACCTCAACATGAATTGAGTATGACCTACATAGTGATAAAATGACCTTAAGTCATAGTAATCTATCTACACAAAAGGTATGGAAAAACCAACTAGATCCCAACAAGTTCTCAAATCTGTCAAATGGCCAATCAAATGAAAATAATGATGGAAAGGTGATATGATAATGCATGGTAAATAATTATTTCCCCTAGTTTACCCATAGGTGGTTATAACTAGGATGCAATGGACTAAATAAATGATACTAATTTGCCCATATGTGGTTATAATTAGTATTAAAACAAGTGAGATATTGATTTTTCCATAGGCAGTTATAATCAGGTTCATATAAACAAACTTGATATAGGATGGAAATGAAAGATATCTTGCCAGATCAACTATCACACTACTTTCATAGACTGTCATTTAAACATAGAATTTGATAAGAGTTGAAACTTCATCAAAATCCCCTCACAAAAAGTGTAAGAATAACCAAAGGAACCAAGATCAAAATAGGATTGGATATGATGATTAAAAATAGGCTTTGGTCTAGATAAGAATGGTATGGTAGGATGGCATGGTCTTTCTCTAGGATGATGATGGTTTGATAGATTGGATAAAATGGTATAGAAAGATGTTGAGAGGGTTTCCCCCAAGTGGTAAGGTGACTAGCTAGGATATATGACAATGGAAAATGGATATGGCAAATGAAGTAGTATGGTACATGTTTTTGGCTTGGGTAATTATTGATTTTTGATGTGTTTGGCCTAGGTATGGTAAATGGAATATGATTCTATTGTTCCTACTAAAATGGATATGCATGTCCTAATCAGAAAATGATACAATCAAAATAATCAATCATGTTAATTGCTAGCCCACACCTCATCTAAATAGTTGCTCAGTCAAGAACTACTTATATATTTGGATACCAAGAATGTTGTTGTGATCATTGTTAATCATTGATTCTGATTCCTTCAAACATAGAGACAAGGTATCTTTGTATCCTCAATAAAGGAAATTATGGTTGTGGATGGTAAATAGGGATAAATAACACAACATAGGTTTATTTTTGAAGTAAAATGGTAGATGATAATAGAATGTATAATTATTAGGAAACAAATGAAGACCAAAACTTTTAGTCACACGTAATGTTGTTGATGCCTAATTTGACATAACTTTGGATGTGACGAGGCCAAAGACCTTTGAAGATACTCTCAATATGACCACCATATTCTTCTATTATTTGATCTTGAGAGTAGCTACCATCTAATTAGGCTATAGATAGGAAGCTATTTTGATTTGATCTTGAATAATGTCTTCATTAAGTAGTAAATAAATTTTGTGTTTAGCTATTAGTGCCTTGATGATATTTTCACCAATGAATTTGTTTTGATTATCCCATAACACCTTTAAAAAGGTGTCACTAATAAACATTGGCTTTTGAATTTGATTTTTTTCTAGCACTTTCAAAAAAGTTTCAATAAAAGATGTTGAGTTTGAACTTTACTTGTCCCCTAACACCTTCAAAAAGGTTTCACTAGGAGAATGTTCTTCTACTACATTAATGTGGTCTTGGCCTCTTTACTCTTATTCAACTACTATGTCACCATGGATGAAATTTAACAAAGTGTGATTTTGTTAGTCCCAATCGATACTTATGGGAGATAGAATGTCAATAATATGGCTATTTTGGTTGATGGTAATGTCCTATGGAATGGTAATGGAATGGGGAGAAGTTGCATAATCTTCATAGAAAATATTAGGAGAACTTGTTTCAATGCTAAAGTACTCATTCACAAAAACTATGGAAAGATCACAAATGTATTCAAATTGATCCACTAGGCATGCATAACCAATGTTGTAACAGCTATAAACATATTCTAATTTTGAATCTGATTCTAACTTAAGGGACTCTAAATTTGATGTTGAGACTGATGTCAATTCTAATGCTGATGCTAAGGTTGTTATTAGTTCAATAATAAAACTTGAATCTAACTTTGATTCTTCATATGATGGGTACTTTGTTACAATGATGTCTTGTTGATTGTTTGGTATTGGACAAGTAACGACCTGTGATGGGATAATGGGCTCCATGAAAACTAGTTTGTCAAAGTGGGACTCCTCTAGGATGGGAAAGGGTCAAGAGATAATTCCTCAAAGACTGACTTGTCAAAGGGAGGCCCTTGAAAAATAGACATATGGTCGAGGTAATGATTTTCCCAAAGGTGATTATGATCACTAAGAAGTGACTCAACAAAGACTGGCTCGTCAGAGTGAGACTCCTCAATAACTGGTATAGGATTGAAAGGTGATTCATCATAAGTTGACTTATCAAAAGTGTTTGGTTTAATAAAATCATCTTAGATTGGTTGGTTCTTTTTGCCTTGGTTTTTAATTAGTTGGAAAATACCAATTTTGAACACAGCTTGGTCTTTGATTGATTGGATTGATTGAGGTTTGGATGGGATCAACAATAAATGAGTAATGGTCTACAGTTGGATAATGGTAAGGAATTGGGGAGCATGATTGATTGCATGAGCCAAAATATGAAGTCTTAAAATGGTAACAATAGGGTGGTATGTAGCTTGATTGCTCACACAAGCCAAAGGATGAGGTCCTGACATGATGAAGGGGCATTATGGAGCTTAATTAATTACACAAGCTAAAGGACAAGGTCTTGGAAAGGTAATGATATGCCTTGGATATTGTGGATCTTGGTAGCTCATGTAAGCCAATGTATCTAAGTCCTCATAAACCATATCATCTCAATCTTGAGTTGGATCATAAGCTAGTTCTTGAATATGTTTTATGTACTAATTATCGTAAAGAGGGAATTGATCTATATCCCAAATAATATTATCTATAGTTTGGTATTCAAAGTCCTCCTCATAAGCCTTTTCATACCAATCAAGGTCTTGAGTTGGATCGTAAGTTGGTTTGTGATTTTGTTACCATGAATGATTATTATGAGGTAAATAGGAATCTATCTCACAAACCATATTATCATCATTGGGGTCTTGACTAAAGCCATAAAAGTCATTTTGTGTGGCCATTCTATCATAAGTTAGATTATATGTGACTCCACCATAGGTGTAGCTAGACATATCCCCATAAATGATGAAAGCTCTGAAAATAAACAAGCTTAGAGTTTTACAAACTCTGAAAAACTATGTCTTAAGGATAAATGGTTCAAACTTGGTCTAACTTGGTTAAAAGTATGGAGTTGTATCTCCAAAAATGATTTGAAAGTGGAGTTGTATCTCTAAAATGATTGTGCTAAGATCTGGCATAAAACAATCTAACGTCAAATATCATACTTACAAAAGATCAAGCATCTAAATAAAAATTGGTATGTCAAAGTTCTAGGTCAAAGTGTTCCAAACAAGTTCTAATCTAGGAAAGGGAAAAGAGACACTAGGTCTTTTGTATAAATACAGAGTCAAAAGCTAGGCTCAAATACGCTATTCTAGGACTTTTGGTCAAATGGTGTCAAAAATTAGACTTGAAATAAAGGTATGATGTGATTTGATTTAATCTAACAAGTTCGGAAACAACTTTGACATAAATCCAACACACAAAATCAAACATAAACATCATTAAATGGTATAAGACACAAGGCAGAAAGAATTTAGAGAAAAATTTTGTTCTCCCAAACAAAATCACAAATAATGATGAGGATAGGCATTTGAATAAACAAACCGTCAATAGTTTTCAAATTTGGGTAATTGATTAATCAAAGTTATACAACCCAAAAGAGAAAGATATGTGTATTAACCCCACGAATTCAAGCCTAAATAAAAATCAATCAATGTTTGAATCCAAACTTGATAAGGTTAATTGAAAACTCAATGTTGAAGACTAGGATTTGACCAAACAAGCTAGACAAGATTGGATAACATGATGATGCATAAACAAGGTCCAAATGGTACACATGACATGGTTTAAAACAAACAATTTTTGATATAATGGTAAACAAGTCTTGAAACAAATTGAGTAGCCTAATGGTGTAAACATGCCCGAATGATGTGATAAATGTTATGTTTCAAAAGACTTAAAGTAAAAATGGTTTGACATGATTTGGATATCATAACACTACTCTTCTCAACTCAAATACATGGTTATAAATAAACAATCAGGTTTTAGTCTCAAAACATACCAAATAAAAATGACCAAAATACACTAAGTATAATCATCTAAATCTTATCAAGGGTATGTTAGTGTGCCTTTGACTAAGACTAATTAGTTTTAAATCATTTCTAAGGGGATCAATTACACAATGACTTTCACTTCATGATGCAAAAGAAATGCACTAAAATTGGGTGTCCACTACACTTGGCTTGTTACAAAAAGGTCTTGTCCTTTTTATAGCTACTACATCCATTTTTTGCTCAATGTAATGCGATGTCCATAATGTAGATACGTCATGTGTGCAACTCCAACACTAGAAGGTGGTTTATCCACTCAAACCTCTGATCCTAGTGGGATTGGTTTGAAGTCAGTGCTAAGAGATGAAACCCCAAGTCAAAGCTTCCCTATAAAACTTGCGGGAGGTAATGAAGTCCCCCTCACAAACCAAGTTTTCATAAAAATAAATGACTTAATAGAAAGAATTTAGGGTCATTTTCAAGATTACCCAAACTATTATGAGTTTTTGGGAAGTGCTTTAAACGACATTCTTTCTATGCCTTGGACTAGGCATGTGTGCAATAAGGATGATGATTTTGATTCCAAGGGTTCCCTAAAGGTGAAAAATGGAAGATCATACATGCAATGTCCCTCTACTTTCAAATCAAGTTCTAATTACCAACTATTGAAGACAAAATCTGATAAGTGAATTCAATTTTAAATACCAAATTAAAAAATTGGGTGTTGTTCTTTTGACCCCTTGGTCCTAAGTTATAACTTTTGAAAGTCTAATTATCAAAATAATTCACTTAAGCATCTAAATTTTTCATTAATCACCAAAATAAGTTTCTTAATTCATTTTAAAGCATTCAAAATATGTCTAAATATCATGTTTTAACAAATTTGAAGTCCTTTAGTTACCTATCTACCCTTAAGGTATCACCCCAAAAGCAAATGTGTTAGATTATAAACATTTAAATATATTTTTAAAAAATTGTGAAAAATCTATGTAACTTGAAGCTAAACTAATATTAGATTCTAAAAATTTGGAATAAAACACATGGTTTTTTAAAAAATCATCAGAAATGGAGTCTGTATGACCCCAAATCAAGCATTTTAAAATGGCCTATTAGCTTTTGGGTTTGTGTTTTTAAGAAAAACACAATGACTAACGATGGTTATACCTAACCATATTTGATTTCACCTAAATATTGATGGTTTAAAATGACCATCGATGGTTGAAAATGATCATCGATAATTGCATTGACCATCGATGGTTACACTGACTATCGGTGGTTGACTATGTGAACCCCTGACAAAGAAAAATGGCAAAACAAAGTTAGAAAATCAAAGTGTAAGAGTTTTAATAATCCAAATGAAGATTTTAAAGTTTCTTCATGATCTCCTTCATATGTGGGATGCATCTTGTCCCACCGGGCATGCCATTATGTGAACTATGAATTTGACTCAAGAGAGGTGATTAGTATTGTGTTAGTTCCAAAATGAAAACAAATTTGACAAAAACACACTAACTAGCATACATCTCTAAGCATAGTTACTAAGATGAGCTCAGTCAACAAAACAAAATGTAAAACGTAACTAAAATGCAAAAGACAACCTTATTTCATGTTCTTTGGATGTTCCAAAATGCTTGTTGTAGTGGCTTGCTCGGCTTTGTGCTCATGAAGTCTGCATCAATGGAAGCTTGGCCACCTCCATCTCTTTTTGGAACCTTTATGGATTTGACTTAGCTTGGCTTTGGCTCAATATTTTGGCATTATAACACTAATATTCAATGATTTTTGAATGCATTTAGGCATTATAAGTTTGGCATAAAAAGAGCTTAAAATTCAATAGGCAAGGCCTCCTATTTATAGATTTTTAGAATAGTTTGAGGATCAACCATGACCATCCATCTCAAGATTGATATGTGTGGCCATGAATTAATCCAAATATGAAATTCATTCTAAAAATATCCCCATTAATATTTGGGATAAAGGGGCATTAACTAGGCATGGAAGGGCTTTGATGAGGCATGAGAGGGATTAACCTTGATATTTTATGCATTTATGGCCTAGGGATGTCTTTCCAAAAAATGATATCACCCGATGATGCAATTAATGACAATAAATTTTCAATAAATATTTATTCAACAAGTTCTAAGGAAAATTAACTTAAGACTTTAATTTGGTTTAATTAGCCTAAAACATGATTAGTCAACTTTGATGCAAATCTTGGCAATTGCTGCACAAATTAATCAAATTGATTAGAATGTCTTGTTATTAGCCCAAATTTTGACTAGACTAGAGTTAGGATGTGATGTCAGATGTGTTGGATCCATTATCCCATTTAGCATGTTGTCAACACAAAATAACAAAGGCATGTGTATTGTGCAAGAGATTTGATAGAAAAGAGCAATCTAGAGCACCCAAGTGCAAAATTATCATTTTAACTCAAAATGATTTTATCAAAGTTAGATATATCATAAATTTCATTGCCCTATTTAATAATATCCTAGCAAAAATTGGCACTTGAATATGTCAGTTTTAACTCTTTTAATGTGTTTTAGTATTTTTAGGCCAAATTGTGCATTTTGGTAGAAATTGGTCAAAAGCCTGGTTGGAGGTTATTGGTGGCCTGATTTAGGTGTCTACAGATTTTGCCTTTGAATAAAATATTTCAAGTTGGTTTTAATTTCTCAACTTATTTTTTAAGTGTGTGAATTAGTTCATGGTTGAACAAAAAGTGATGTTATATATCCTTGTGTTCACCTCACTTTTTCATGCTTTGTGCAAGTAATCTGCCTTCTAATAGGTCACATGATGTGTAGTTTATCATTTTATGTCTTTAATTTTAATGAAGATTAGTAGTGTCTATGATCAGACCTACTATTCATCTACCTTAATAAATACATTGCATCTTACCTTCATTTTGAAATACTTTTATTAGAACATTGGGTGTTGAGATCCATTTTGTAAATTATCTTTCATAGTGCAAGTTCAAGTTGTCTTATGGAGTTAATATTGGTGCATTTCCTCTATTAGGTTAGTTTTAATCTCTTTCTATCTATTTTAATTCAAATAAATTAGATTAGTGATTAGTTTGAAGTATGGTGCAAGGGAGCTAGCCCTTCAATCTAGAGACTCATCTCTCCCATAGGTCACCCACAACTTGAGAGATTTTTCCATGTTACATAAATTTAAGGAGGCTAGAGTATACCTCCTTAGGGTGAAAATTTTATTGATAAGAATAATGTGAAATCCAAATGAATCTTTTGCATTAAATCTTAAAAGCTACCTTTAATCGACACAAGAGTTATGTTGATCTAAAAAGATATATTAGAGATTTTGAGGTTATGGAAAAAGTATTGTTGAGAGTTATACCTTATAAAAGTTCCATAAAGTTTAGCAAGGCATCCAAACTAGTTCCATGCTTTATCAAACCATTCAACATTATGGAAAATGTTATCCCTTTTTCCTACCACCTAGATCTTCCTCCCTCCCTTTCTAGAATTCATGATGTGTTTCATGTTGCTTTACTGAGATAATATGTGTTTTATCTATATAGTGTTATTTATTAGAATAATATATAGGTGGTGTAAGATGAGAAGATATAACTAGACATAATCAAAATCCTAAATCATCTTATTGTTAACCTATAAAATAGAGACATTCAATAAGTGCTAGTCTAATGGGATTAACTGTGTGAGAAAAATAATCCCTCAGAAGATGAAAGTCTTCTCAGACAACTCTGACCTTTTATTTATATATAGGCCCCTAGATGATGCCTCTTTTTATGGGGAGTGGATGAAATATCTTCCCTTGTTAGGCTTAAATAAATTAGTTATAGTACCTTGTGAAAGCATGTTTTTCTAGTTGAGGAGCCATTTTGGGCTACTCTAATATGCAATTCTATTTCATATTGATATTTAAATAAATTGTTTATGTTGATATTTACTTTTGATTTGGTGGTTTATATGATCATTTGAGTAGGTTTTGTTGATTTCATTTGCATGATTGTGTGTATATAAAATATTGAGCTAGTCCTATGAGTGGAAGAATTTAGCAAACTGTCACAATGATGACATATATTTATATAAGGGCAAGTCATAATAAATAACTTGTCAATATTATATGGTCCCCTTTTATGTGTTTTTTATATTGTGCTAACATTTTAATGTGCATACTTTTTATTGATACTTGTTTAAGCATCCATTATTGGCATCATGCCTTGTGCTCATTATTTTTAGCTTAGGTGCATGCTTAAATGGTGTAGGCCTAGTATGTTCATTCATCACCATAGTTCTTGGATGCTAATCTTGGTATATGAATTTAGTCCTTGGTATTGATTTTACAAGACACAACCATTAAGCTCAAAATTGGTAATGGCATTTATTTATTTGAATAAGACATTGATTTTGTTAAGTCACAGTAAATGATTAAAAAAAATTGTGTGGGAAACCATTGGTTCTTAACAACCATGAGGCCTTGACCTTGGTTGTGTGGGAATATAAACAAATAAAAGGGATGATGGAAAGAAAAATAATTATGAGGTTGAATCAGTGTCTAAATGTTGCACATACCTCATTGCCATGACATTATGATAACTTCCATTTTCTACACCCACAATGCCCTAGCCATGATTATTGCTTTGTGAAGTTATTAGGGAATCATATTTTAGCTCTTTTAAATTGATTTGGGAGGTTTTCCAAAAAATAGACATGCATATCATGGAAAAATCAAAACAAGGAATTTTTTTAAGGAAAATTAATGGTCTTGTGATCAAGTTCACTTTTGTAGAACTAAGTTATATTATTACTTATTTGTGTTCCTTATTCCCGCTTTCTTATGCTTCTCCAAACCTAGAATATGTAACTTAGTGAAAAAGGGAATTAATTGAGAACCCATAATAAAAATTATGAAAAATTCTAGGGTTTTTCATAACCCCCTTCACTCCTTTTGGTTATCCTAATAGAAACTTTAGTTATACTGTATTGCTTCTTTGCTTTGTTTTAGCAATGAAACGAGAGTCCGAGTTTTAGACAGTAGTTTTGATGCAACTCTTGATTCTAATGGGAAACCCTAGTAGATGTTTATTTATTTATTTTCATCTTGCCCTTAGATGGTATTATAGATTAATTAAATAGTTAATAAGACCCTTGGATGGTTATTTTTGTAGTGTGTTTAATGTTTGTGAAACACTTGACTATGGTGTATTTTATTATGTGTATCCTTGTGATGTTGTCTTGTGTGTGAAAAAAACTAATCCCCTAGTGGAATAATGTTCTCTCTTACACCTTATTATTATATGTTTTTATTTCATTAGGATTATGTTCAAGGAACTCTTGCAAACTCATAGCTGATGGATGGGGTGGTAATGGCCACAAATGGTTGGGCTCATCTTACTCTCTTATTTTTCAGTGATTTCATAATGGAGTTACTAGTTGAAGTATTGGAAAAAAAATGTATTTTTTTATGATCTTGGTAATGATGGGTTAGTCAGAATCTTCATTAATTTTGGTCTTGATTTGGTTATTGAAGCAAGTTATACTTAATGATTGATTTCATAATTATAAAAGTTGGTGCCAATGAGATTATGATGCACTATAATATTATCATCTATATTATATTCATAGTGATATATGTATCTAATAAAATTTTTTGGAATTCAGTCATGCTCTGTGTATTTTTAAGTTTATTGACTTTGAATATAAGTTTAGAAACTTTGATGTGCATATGATATACTTGTAGTTGTATCAAGTAAATCGTTAATTTTTAGTTTTGGTTAATTATGTCAGTGATACAATCCTTGTTGGATTATATGTAGTATTAATCTATTTGTAATGTATAGAAGTGCATTCTTTGTATTTAGGTATGCTTTATGTGGTGCAGTCAATTGGGTTTCTAGAATTAAGTTTTAAGAAATTTGAAATTTGTATTTCCTATATTGATTCGCATAGGTTTTAACCATAATTTTAATCTTGTTAAATATATTGTGGGAAAACCTCTATTAGACCTTTATCTAAGACTCAGACTACTTACCATGTATATAATGATTTGAAATATATTAAGTCTCATTACTAAGTCATGAAATCTATTGTGGTCATATTCAAGGCTTACCTGGGAATATCAATATTGTAGCATTTTATTTAAAGTTGGATGAATATTGGATTTTTGATTTGGGTATTATTCAATATTTTTAGACTATAAACTAAATGATTTTTTAAAATCAAGTTAACCCTAACATGTAATATCTAACCCTAATAATACACTAAACTAAGATAAAATACTTATTTCACCTTATAAACAAGGTGCCCTCAGATCATGTTCAACAATAATTCAATAAAATACCAACCAAGAGTTTATGTTTGATCCTAATCATAGGAAGACTAAGCTGCAAGAAGAGCCATATCCAATCTGATGCTAACAATCTAAGAGAGAGAGTGAGGTAGGGGCAAGTAGGAGGTGTGAAATCTAATACAAGTGCATAATTTAGGTGCAATGCCAATTGATACAATATGAGAGCAAGTAATAATGAAGGCAGGAGAAACTGTGGAGAAAATGGTGATTTTTTTCCAAATAACAAGTGAAAGTGTGAATTTATCTCAAGAGGGAGGAAAAATTAGAGTAGAAATAGGAGAGTTAAATAAGATGGGGTTATGAGGTAAGTTTAGAACTAATATTGGGTTGTCAAAGGTCAAAATCACTAGAAAATGATTGTTTATAGTTGTTTGACAATGACTCAGATTAAAATGGACACATTTTGGACAAGTTGTAGACTAGGCCATGGAATAATAAGAAAATAAGTGGCCTAAGCCAAAATATTTCCTACAGGGTCTAGCAAGCTTGTGGGAAGTGCTGACATAGTGTGGGAAGGTTTGGTAGGGTGTGAGAAGGCCTGATAGGTGCAAAAAGGTTGCACATCTCTATGAGTGATTTTTTAGGGTCAATATGGTTTCTCAATGTCTGGTAATAATCATGATGAGTAGATGTATAATCATAAAGAGGAGCAGGGTAAAATGATCATGATTAGATATGCCCCCAAGGTACAATAAGTCAATGTTCAAAATAATGAGTGTTGTGCAGTACCTAGTAGACACAACAAAAATTAAGAAATAGACAAGAAAAAGGAAAATAGAGAACACCACCTACACTCACCTGATAAGAATAGTGGTGGATGAAATATCAATGGTGTGATCTAATGGGTATAAGTCTAAGCTCATTGTGATATAACTTCAGCTCCAACTTTAGCTCTAGATCTAAAACCTATATAAGAAGGAAAAAAAAGTGACATCAAAGTAGAAAATCTAATATGGTATTCACCAGAGCATTCACTTTGGTGTTCTCCAAATGGGGGATGTGGGAGATCTGTAAGTCCTTAAAAGAGGAGAGCAAATTATGCATCACCTCAAAGAGGGGAAGTAATTCAATGCTAAGAAATTTTCAAACCTTGATGAGTTGAGACATTATTAAGAGTGAGTTAGAGAATAATTTCAAATAGTGTATGCCTAACACACGAGCATTAGTCATGGCTTTAATAATAATGTGATACTCAACAACATTGATCATCTCAATGGTAAGAAAAAAACCAACTACAATAACCTTATGGCCCCATGGGTCATCAATAGTCTAGGACATAATCATAGGTTTTGGGTTGCCTCGACTACCACCATTAGTGTGAATCACCACATAATGGTGCATCATGATGGGGTTCAAAGACACAAGACATAACCATAGTGGGATTATCTCAACACAAATCGAAACAAACAAGTTTCATAAGGGAGACAAAGAACACAAAAAATCCACAATCATATGAAGGACACCAATGTCAATCATGATGAGAGGTAAATTGGGGTTGTAGGAGGCCTATGAAAGATGAATTCTAACCAAATAATATTATGACAAATCTCGAACAACCAAAACTAGTACCCTGTAACACCTACAAAGACCATGGTGAAATTGAAAGAGGGAGTCAATAGGAGACTAGTTGTGAGCAAGTAATAACATTATTGATTAAAATAAGAAAAAGATTACTTTTATTGTGAGATGTATTTGAAGAGGAGTGCAGAGGCTAAAACTACCAAGGAGACCCAAAAGGTATGAAAATGGGCACTGGACAACATTAGGGATTGAAATTGAGACCTCAATTGCATTTGGAATGGGCCAAAACCTTTAGGGTGAAGCTTTCATGGTGAACATAGAAATGATGATCCCCTACCATCTTAGAGCCACCAATAAGGGTGTTTTAGAATTTGGTCACTGATGGCCCAATCCATAGCTTGGCAATGCTATGTGTATCCTACATCAAAGGTATGATGTAACTTATCATGCTAATTTACAACTTATGTCATGAATTAGCATGCTAAGCATGACCTACTCTTTAAATAAATAAAAAAGCACTAGACAAGCCCAAAAAGAGGCCAAAAAGAAAAAAAAAGGGCCATTATCAATGAACAAGATATATAAATGCAGATAAGTGAGAGGGTGGTGGTATTTGTGACATGCTACCATGATCTTATTGTAATATTTCCTCTCCTTAAATAAGTTGTGTCATGACATGGATGAAATGGCATTTGAGATCTGAATTGAAAACTCTAGAGGCCTTTACAAGGGAGACATTAAGAGTTTTGATGCCTCGATGAGGAAGTCATGATGAGGGAAGAGGTTATAAAATCATGGAGATAAATCAAAAGGGGTATCTTAAGAGTGAAGAGAAACCTTGATTCTTGAAAGAAAAAGGGGCAACAAACAGTGTGCAATGCACATAGGATAAAGAAACATCAATCAATAGTTTGTAGGATCAAATTGTTCATCCTTGAGAAAGCAAGATTCATTAATAGATCCTTGGGTGAACTAATAGGGCCCCAAGAGATTATGTCCAAAGATTCTTCAGAGGGGTTTCTCTTAGAATATATCTATGTCAAAGGATCTAAGTTAGCCTCCAAGGTATGGACCTCGACTTCATGTATAAATTAGACCACATAAAACATTGTTGATGCAAAGGCCTACATGGAAATGGTCCAAGGATGACCAAGGATATTTTTTTATGAAAAATATAAGTCTAACACACATAACTTGATCATGACTATTATAGGTCTGGACTTGATCTGAAGCTTCATGTTATCCATTGACATGATCATGTCATGTTTGAAACTAACACAATTATGGTGAGAGTCATAAATCTTCTTATGACTAATACCTAGCTCCTTAAAAACATAAAAATGAATCATGTTAAACACATCACCCTCATTGATGATTCATCTCTTTATGTAAAAATCATCAACTGAGGTCTCATTGTAGAGTGGGAATCTATCCCTCTTTACTAGAATAGAAGGGTCTAGAAAGGAGGTGAGGTCAAAGGATAAGGTAGGTGAGTGAGGGTGACTTAAAAATCCTTAGTTGAAAAATACCTCAATATCATCCCATAGTGGCAGCTCACTGGAGAGTCTAAGCTCATCAAAGATGAAACCCTTTCCTTAGTATAAAGGTAGAGAAGGTCTTAGATGGAGATCCTAATAGAGAATGAATGTATCTCTTCTATGATAAAGTAAGGGTACAACCTATCCTTAGGAGGGATATTACATCAAAATTCAAACCTAAATTTGGGATTCTCTACTCCCATGATTAGGCCCTTGAGACTTTTTTATAGACTTAATATGTAACCTTGGAGAGGGTTCTTCAGTCCCTTTCCAATCGAGCTATAATATTGGGACAACCCCAGGTTGTGGGTTACCTATGGTGGGATTAAACCTCTAGAGAAGGATATATTCCTCTTGATGCTCACCTAAACTAATGTTAATTACTAGGAAAATGGTTATAAAAGGGGTAAGGGCTCCTAAGGAAGCTAAAGAGGTGATGCACCAAATGAAATGGACACTCACATAAGCTTAAACCCACACTAGATCAGCATGAGACAACTATAGCTCACACAACCTCACAATCTCACTAATTGCATAAGTATTTCATAGAAGAGGTTCAAATAGAACACTATTCTAGACTTGTAATATCTTGAAAACACCTTAAAAGAGGTAAGCAAAATGATAATGAACTATGAAGATTATCCTTCATGAATTCATCATGCACTATCATACTAAGCATTAGTCAAAGGGAAAGAGATAGGCAAAGAGCTAATATTATTAATTTAATAGGTAATTCTTACAATATTTTTATAAGGTTTAGCCTTATCAAATGATCACCCTTTTACAAGAGTCTCAATGAGTATCCTTGTCTCCTATAAAGATGAAAATTCTAAAATTTGAGAACCCCTTATATGGAGAAGAGAATGTGGTCATATAGGAGAAGGGAGAGAGAAAAAGAGTGTGGGAGCACACCATCAAAGAGTTAATGAATGAGCCATCACCATGCCCCAATGAATGCTTCACCATTTTTTTGATTAATTAGGACACTATTTATGGCTTACCAAGTTGAAAAAGTTTCATAAGGCTCCAAGAATGCATAGAATGCTCCTAACTACAATTCCCAACACTAGACATTTTCTTTGGTCCTCCACACCATCTCTCACTTGAAGACAAAAATTCATGCTCATGGATCTAATGAAAACATGGCCATGTCTATTTTAGGTAGTTGTTTGTTGAAGATATGGCTATGTCTAAGGATGAGGAGCCTCTTCAATATCACGGATATCTACCCTTGATCAAAATCTAGAGCCAAATATTTACTATAGATGAAAACCAATCTCCTTTATTGGTTTTTCCTATACTCACGTATATCGATGTAGACCTATAGAATTTATACATTTATTCTTTATTTTTATTAGGTATAAAAGACTTACTTTTTCCTTTGATCATTCATATAAATTGATAACTCACCACATACAAGTATTTATGCAAGAATGGTGAACAAGGTCCTATAATGAACCCTGCATGATATAAATCTTTGAACCAGAGGTCTATATTTAGCTTTAATGACATTAAGACTTCACTTTTGATCACCCTAAATGCATCAATATGATATTTTAGTGGTACTCAACTAAGCTTCAATGGCATCACATTCCCTTTTCAAAGCTTGCCCTGGTTTGCCCTTGGTCATGTGTTTGATCTCCATGAAATCCCTTAGCTTTTGGAACTTTAATTTCATTAGTCGTTGATACCAACTCAAGCCAATCAAATTATGCCAAACTATCTTCATTTCTATTGGTATTTTGGATTCTTATTTTCATATCCTTGACTTTTTAACCTCCTATACATTGTAGATCTTCTTAGTATGAATGAATGTTAAGCTTTGATCTCCTGCCATCTAAGATCCTTTGACTTGTTGACTTTAACTCACACTATCGATCTAGATGTACAAAATAACTAGCACCATTGGATTTTCTTGGACCCATCATTTAAACTCAAATAGATAACTCATGAGCTGAAAATTAACATTTTCACACCCATCATTTGATGTCTGCGTGAACATCTTTGATGTCTATGTGAATGTCTTTGGACTTTTAAACCCTAATGGTTATTTTATATGGCTTAAATTTTATGTTCATGCACTCATCATTTGATGTTTGCATGACCATCATTGATGTCTATGTGATGGTCAAAATTTAAACCCCAATGGATAAGTATTGGGATTTATTTTGACATTTATGCAATTGTCCCATTCTGTAAGCTAAAATTTGAAGACTTATATTTTGAGATAGAGAACTCATCGAGACATAAAATTTGTAGAGGATGATATTGACACAAATAAATTCATGGAATTTTAATATTTTGGCTCATGGGAGCTTTCTAGATGCATTTATTAAATTCACAACCATATTAATCTATTCATTTTTACGTGATGTCCTATTGACGATCTGACCTTAAAATTACATAGTTTACCTTTTTTTCAAACCTTCAAAGATCTAATGATCTTCTAAGACTTGTGTAACCTAGTTCATGTTCCTAAATTCTTGAAACATATGAGAACCTACTGGTCCCTTTCACTTTGAAAACTTATATGCCTTTTATAAGCTTTTGGTCCACTCATTCCATCCAAAACTTTGCTCATTTGTTCAATCCAATCAAAAGCTTGGTATGTGGGTCAAAATTGGCAAACATCTTTGATGACTCATAGGGGAGCATGCCTATTATGCTTTAAAAACCCATCCATGTGCCTTGTCTATTCCATTGGGCATGGAGTCTCCTCTCTAGTTCAACATATTGACCTAAAGCTAAAACTAGCTACCAACCCTTGGATAACTCTTCTTGAAACAAATAGGGACCAAAAGGGAAAAATAAACAAAGGGAAGTGCATGCAGGTACTTGTAGGAAAGGAATAAAAACTAATCTACTAGAAAAGTGTGCATAATGAAATTAGAGGAAAGAATGAAACCTACCTATCCCAAACTAACCAAAAATAATTGAACCTATACAAAACCATTAACTAGTTATACAAAATAGTTGCCCTTTCTCATGAATTTAATATGCTTTACTTGTTTAAGGGTAGCCAACCAAAGATAGAAGAGTGGATTTTTAACATACTGATGATGTACTTCTCCAAGAAAAAGAACAAAAATAAACTTACCCACCCAATCTGATTAATTGGACATACAACCATCTTGGAATGGATAGGCAAGTTGATCTTGCTCTTTTTGATGCTCCAATTTATGCTCTAAATTAAGCACGTCATGTGATGGATCCTCCTTATCATCTTCTAACCAAGTTAGGTACCTAATAGGACATCCTCTTGTCAATACAAACATTGAGCAATCAGATTTTACCTCACTCCTACACTTTGTTGCTCCATCATTATGTTCCTTAGGCATAATCAAATCATAGTCTCTTTGGGGAGGAAATGAGTCATTCAATTTGACCAAAGTTACAATTGCAACCTCTGATGACTCATTGGGATCATGTTCAATATGCACATTTTGATTAGTTTATTCTTGGACCTACTTACCTTAAGGTATAGGTATGCCATCCAAATAAAAATCTTCAAGTTCATCCCAAAAGGTAGCCTCCTCTTGGTCATTGGAAAGGATGTCAATCTCAACCTCACCAAGACTCAAACTATAACAGCTAGATTAGTCTTCTTCCTCTGAAGAGAGGGGAGGCTCATCTTTGTAATCAAGGTCTAACTCATCATGCTTTTGATTCTCTTTATTGGTATGCTCATCAAATTGCATCACTTGAGCAATTTAGATGTCTTCTTCATCAATCTCACTCAAGGTTTCATCTCATTCTTCAATTGAAAATGAGGGTTGATCTAACCATCTAGGGTCCAAAACATTACACTTGTCTTGCTCAAACTCTAATATACTTTCTTCTTGCTCCAAACTATTTGGGATATCTTCATTTCGAATCTCACCTTGAAGTTTACCCACCTCAGACACCCGGTCCTGATCCTCTTCTTAATTTATGTAGAATGGACCTTTAGTAGTTCATTCAAAATCTACTCTATTTTCATCTTGATGGTTATTCTCATCAAGATCTAGTTCATTAGTGTCAAAACCATGCCAAGAAGGTTGGTACAAACTTGACTTTTCCCCTTTTGGATGGAGTGGACTGCTTATCATGATTTCTTCATCATATACACTTGTGTTGTTCTTTTTAGGCTCACCTATGACTACATTCTCCTCCTTTATTCTTTGTAAAATAGGTTCTTCCTTCATGAGGTAGATGGTGGGAGGGTGAAGAAGTTCACCTTGATTGAAGCTTAGGAAAGTATCCTTATAACTAGGGACCTTGAAGGCTCTCTTTGGTGGCTCTTGAGGAAAGGTGGGAGAGTCTGGAAAATCTTGTACACCAAGCTCATTGAGCTCAGCTATGGTTGGTTGATTCATTTCTTGCACAACTAACCCTTCCTCTACCACAACCGATTCTTGGACTACCTCAACTAAAACCCCCTCTTTCTTCTTTGTGCCCCTCTGAATTGATTTCCATGATGTAAATGAGTATGGAACATACACTTTTCCTTCATTTTTAATGGTTATAGGAGAGGGTGGTCTCACAAGTGAGGGCATGACATAGCTAGGGTCAAAAATGCTAGAGAAGATCCATTATGGGATGACTTCCTGTTCTTGAGTGGGAATGGGCATAGGGGTAGGAGAGATCAAGTTGATGGGCTCAAGCTTGACATACTCTTTCTTTCATTGCTCAAACACTTTTTCAATGGATAATATCCACCCTTTGATCTCTTACACCTCAACATGTGGATAGTTAGCTTCTTCAATAGATACACATACATTCTATAACTCATGCAAGAAGATCCTTATCTCCTCCATGGCATGAATAGAGAATTCTTGTCCAATATTAAACCCCTCATTGATTTTAATGATTTTTCTTCCTTGGTCTAATATCACCTTTTTGAGTTTTGACAGGAATGAAATTTGACAAGGTTGACTAGGGGGTTGATTAGGAACTCTTAAAGGTTGAGCTTGAGGCTCTTAGAGGGAAGAGGGAACATAAGACTAGTCCAAATGAGTCTGTGGCTCTTCATAACATATTAATAAACTATCTATATTTTAGACCATGTTTTTTATCATTGTTATGTCCTCATTGTTACAAGATGACTATTGTTCACCGTCACAAACTCACCATTCATTCTTGACCAACTGAAGAGCACTCCTTGCCTTTTCTAAAACATCGATAGGGATGATTGGAGAGAACTACAAACCCTTACCGATCTCCCTTATCAACTCAATATAAATTGATAATGCTCGTTTGACTCCTAACAAGGGCAAAATAGAGGACTGATTTGAATTTAAAAGAGGCTAACCTTGGTCATATATAGGGGTGGGAGGAATACAAAGGCTATGATAGGGTTGATAGGTTGTTTTAGGGCCACTTTGGGGGAACACATAAACATTATTTGCCTGATAAGTGTGGTGAAGAGGTAAAGAATAAGCATACTAACCAAAATATGATTGATTATACATACCAAATTAAGATGACTAGGCACCTGGGCTGCTTAAACTAGCTAATGAATGCTTGAAGTCACCATTGATGTTTTCACACATACCTCTAAAGGCTGATTGAATGATGAGAACACCATAACTTTTAAATTAGTGAATGATAAACGTTGTCCCATCAAGCATGATAAAAACTATTATAGACTCAATTTGCACCCTTAGAGAGGGTTCTTTAGGCCCTTTATAATCAAGCTATAATATTGGGACAAACCTAGGCTATGGATCACCTATGGTGGGGTTAAACCTCTGAATAAGGCTATCTTCCTCTTGATGCTCACCTAAACTAATTATAATTTCTATGAAAAGGGTTAGAAAAGGGTTTAAGGGATCCTAAGAAGCTAAACAGGCAATGCACCAAATGAAATAGGCACTCACATAAGCTTGAACCCACACTAGATCAGCATGAGACAACTATAGCTCACACAACCTCACAATCTCACTAATTGCATAAGTATTTCATAGAAGAGGTTTAGACAAAACATTAATCTGAGCCTACAATAGCTTGAAAACACCTTAAAAGAGGCAAGTAGAAGGATAATAAAATAGGAAGATTCTCCTTCACGAATTCATCATGGACAAGCATACTAAGCACTATTTAAAGGGCAAGAGATAGGCAAAGAGATAATCTTATTAATTCAAGAGTTAGTTCTTACAATATTTTAATAGGGTTTAGCCTTATCAAATGATCACCCTTTTTTTAGAGTCTCAATGAGTATCCTTGTCTCCTAGAAAGATGAAAATTCTAAAATTTAAGAACCCCTTCCATGGAAAAGAGAATGGGGTCATATAGGAGAAGGGAGAGAGAAAGAGTGTGGGAGAATGCCATCAAAGAGTCAATGAATGACCTATCATCATGCCCAAATGAATGCTTTGCCACATTTTTGATCAATCAGGACACTGTTTGTGGCTTACCAAGTTTAAAACATTTTGTAAGGCTTTAAGAATGCATTGAATGCTTCTAGTTGTAATTCTCAACACTAGACCTATTCTTTGATCCTTCATGCCATCTCTCACTTGAAGATAAAACTTCATGCTCATGGATCTGATGGGAGCATGGCCATATCTATTTTAGGTGGCTATTTATCAAAGATATGGCTATGTCAAAGGACAAGAAGCCTCTTCAATATCATATATATCTACCCTTGATCAAAATCTAGACCCAAATCTTTAATATAGATGAAAACCAATCTCCTTTATTGGTTTTCCCTATAGTCACTTATATCGATGTAGACCTCTAGACTACATAACTTTGTTCCTTATTTCCATTAGGTCTAAAAGACTTACTTTTGCCTTTGAGCATTCTTAAAAATTGAGAACTCACCACATATAGGTCTTTCCATGCATGATATAAATCTTTGAATCAAAGGTCTATATTTAGCTTTAATGGCATCGAGACTTCATCATTGATCACCTTGACTACATCACTATGATATTTTAATGGTACTCAACTAAGCTTTAATAGCTTCACATTCCCTTTGAAAATATTTCTCTGGTTCAACCTCGGTCATTTGTTTGATCTCCATGATGTCCCTTAGCTTTTTGACTTTTAATTTCATTGGTCATCGATACCAACTCAAGCCAATCAAATTGTGCCAAACTATCTTCATTCCTATTCATCTCATGAATTCTTACTATCAGATATTTGACCTTTTGACCTCCTATACACCATATATCTTCTTGGTATGAATGAATTCTAGCCTTTGATCTCCTACCATCTAAGATCCTTTGACATGTTGACTTTAACTCACACCATCAATCTAGATGTACAAAATAACTCACACCATTAGATTTTCTTGGACCCACCATTTGAACTCAAATGGCTAACTAATGAGCTTAAAATTTGTGACCACGTGCTCATCATTTGACATTCATGCAAATGTCTTTGATATATATATGAATGTCTTAGGAATTTTAAACCCCAATGGTTATTTTCCATGCCTTAAATTTGGTGTTCGTACACCCATCATTTGATGTCCACATGACCATCATTGACATCCACATGACTGTCAATATTTGAAACCCAATGGATAATTACTAGGATTTATTTTGACATCCATGTAACTATCCCATTCTACAAGGCAAACTTTGAAGACTTATATCTCAAGATAGAGAACTCATCGAGACATGAAATTTGAACAAGGTGATCTTGGCATAAATAAATTCATGGTGTTGTAATATTTTGGCTTATGGGGGCTTCTCAGTTACATTTATTAAATTCATAACCAGACTAATATTTTTATTTATGCATGATGTCTTGGTGACGATATGGTCCTTAAACTTTCACATTTCATCTTTTGTTCAAACCTTCAAATCTCTGATGATATTCTAAGACTTGTGCAACTTAGTTCATGTTCATGAATGCTTGAAACATATGCGAACCTACTATTCCATTTCACTTTTTAATCTTAAACCCCTTTTCTATGCCTTTGGTCCACTCATTCCATCTAGAACTTTTCTCATCTATTCAATCCAAGAAAAATCTTGGTATGTGGGCCAAAATTGGCCAATAGACCCACTCCATTAGTATCTCTAATGGGGTGGTCATCTGAATTGAGTGCATTTTGACAAAGCACTTGTAACTATTAAAAGCTATGCTAATACCAGTAAAGACCTTAAGACTATCTTATTTGGCCTTCTATTTTGGGTTAGATGAGGAAGAGGACCCAGAAGAGGTAGAAGAATGATGGGCCTTGGCCTTGGATTTCTTCTTCTTCTTTTCCTTGTCATGGTTAGGAAGAAGATCCATGAACACATCCAACTTGTGGTTGGGATTGAAAAGTGGAGATTTATGAGGAGTAGACAAGGTATTCACACCATATTTTTAGGTAACACATTCATTTTTTGAATGGCCCTTTATTTGGGGAAACTTGTATAACTTGACAAGATTGTAAGGATATGACACCTGATACCCTCATGCACGCTTTACATGACATTTATTTTCAATTGGCATCTTACTCAAACCATTAATCATGCTCAATAAAAATGCAAGAATCAACCAACCAAGATTCCAAGTTTGATTTTGATCAAAGGAAGATTGGGCTATAAGAAGAGATCTATCCAATCGATGCTAATGATTTAGGAGAGAGAGTGAGGCAAGAGAAAGTATGAAGTGTAAAATCTAATTTGAGTGTAAAAATCAAGTGTAATTCTAACTGATACAATATGAAAGCAAGAAATAATAGAGGTAGGATCAATTATGGATCAAAATGATGAATCTAGTCTAAATAAAAAAGTGAAAGTATCAATTTATCTCAAAAAGGAGGATAAATCAGATTAGAAGTAGAAGAATTCAAGAAAAGGGAGCTGTGAGGCAAGTTTACACATGATATAGGGTTGCCAAAGGTTGAAATTGCTAAAAAATGATAGTTTCTAGCTATTTAGCAATGGCTCAACCTAAAACATAACATTATAGATAGGTTTTGAATTAGGTCTAGGCAGATGAGTGGCCTAGGCCACTAGTTCTACTAGAGAACTAGTGGCCTAGGCCACAATACTGCTTATGGGGTTGATTAAGCTAAAAAAAAGGTATGGAATGGTGTGAAAGGTCTAATAGGCTTTTGGAAGGATCTGTAGGGTGCAGCAATGTTGCACATCTCTCTAAATGATTATTTAGGGTCAATATGGTCTCTTGGTGTCTGGTAATAAGCATGATGAGCAAACATATAATCCTATGGAGGAGTAGGATAAATTGATCACAATTATAAATGCAATTATTTGTGATCAAATTTAAAGACACTGCAAGGATTTACTTTTAGTATGCATGGGTCCACTTTATCTTTCCAAAAACCATTTTATCAGATAAAAATTTTAAGTTTCTTAACATTTTATGAACTACATTGTGGTCCATGATGGACACCAAGCTAACCAAGTCCAATTATTTTCATATATATATAAATTATAAAAAAAGTGGTTAACCATATGTTTGTGCATCTACTTCATATGTAGATCAAAAAACATTCAAGCCTATGGGATTTTATGGGATTCTATTTACCTTATATCCAACATAGATATATTCAAGCCTTCCATGCTCCACATGACATAGCCTTTCCATTCTTATCTTGTATTTTAACAAATTCTCCCATTGAGTGGCATTATCAATTTTATTAGAGGAATTATTTATCAATGCACAAAAATAATTAGACAAGGCCACAATATTTTTAAAATAAATTCAATGTTATGTGATTAAAATCTTACAAAAAAAACTAGCTAGAAATACAAGTAAAATTATCACCAAATCAAGTCCCACATGAGTTCCATATTAGTGGTAAGGTATGGCTACATTTTTTAAAAAAAATGAAAGGCCCAAACATGAAACCAAAACCTCTCTAATATGAGCTAATGTAATAGAATTCACATTTAATGAGCAATATTTCATTAACCAAAAACTATGTCATATGTTTATGTGTGTTTATAACCTGTCAGCAGTGTTGAAATTGTTATACTTGTCAAATATAATCATAATAGGCCAAGAAACATCACCATAACTCAAATTCACTATGAAAATTAAGTTAATAACCTTTCATTCATGTGGTAGGATCCAATTTGACCCTTACTAGATAAAGGATGAATCACATGTTTGCATTAATCAACAATTATGTAATCATTGTAGTGGTTAAATAATGACTACAATTGTTTTATAACCATTGGTATATTATAAGCAATGGTTTTGATCATGTTCATTACAAAAAGATAGTAACTACCTAAAATGATGAATTTTTCAATTTGAGTGTTTTTCAAGAACATGGGAACTCGAAGAGGCATTCTATAAGTCAATGAAGGGAAATAGAAATATTTGAATCTATATAGAGAAGGGTTGAGAAGAGGTAGTCATAGAGTTAGGGAGATAGTAACTTAACTAAGGGAAGTTTTGGTGTGAATGTAGGGGAAAATATTAGTAAAAACTACTCATGTCCATTGAAGGATTGATTTTTGACTCTATTTTTCTCTATGTATGTATTTCACTAAACAATAAAAGTGTGTGTGTTTATGTTAAGATCTTTGTAATGTTGTTACTGAATGTAATAAGTCACAAGTTTTAGTCTCAAGTCAAAGTGCGTTGTGTTTGAGAGTATGTCCATTGGTGACTTTTAATTATAGGTTGTGTGTAAATATTACCATTAAATCATTCCCCTCTTACCCATCCTGCATCATTTAGTATCAAATTAATTTTTATCTTGCTTAGTTTAGTGTGTGACGCTTTAGTTGAGTCTATTATAGGTTGTGAAAGAGTCCTGAATTATTTATAGTTGTGAAGAATATAAATGGCACACAAAGGATTACCTTTTGGAATAGTATGAGGAGAAACAATATTTATATACTTGGTAGATATGTTGAGAGGAATCCAAGCTAAATTGGATGCAATAAATACTACACAATGGAGAGGAGTTATTGTAGATATGAGTGAAGATGATTGAAAAACATTTAAAGAATTGGTTGATGAAATATTGGATATATTATTTAAAGCCACTAAAAAAATGGTAAGAAATCCAAATTTGGACACTCCTAGATATTCATGAATATTGTGCTCTAAATAACTCATTGATTGAATCATAGAGATAGAAAAGCATTTTGACTATGAGCAAATAGAGTAACCCAAGAGAACAAAGATTCCTACACTAAGTTGAAGGGACATGCATCATTATAGTGGAATCACATGTAGTTTAAAAGGGGTAGAAGAGGTAAAGGCAAAATAAAGACTTAGAATAGGATGGGTGCAAATTTGAAATGTAATTTTTTACCTTTTGATTATTACCTAAATTTGTTTAAGAAGCTAAAAATTTGAGACAAAAAGATATGAATGTAAAATATTACATGAAGGATTTTTTACAAAATCACGATATAGATTGATCTTTTTTAGGATGATAAGGAAAATAGAATGATCTTCACATTTACATACAAGATAAGTTTTGAATGATTAAGTTATGTTTAATGAAAGAAGCATATCAATGTGCTTTGAAAGTTAAAGAGAAGTTGTCTAGGAAACAATAAAATATAGAAACACGTAGATGAAGGTTTTCAATATAAAGAGATTAAGAAAATGTTGGAAGAGGAAAACATACTTACTAGGGATAATCCATCACTTCTCACAATAAAAATCATACACCAATAAGAAGGGAATATCTTTCAAGAGGAAATTGATACTACAGTGGAGGAATAGGTATAGGCTTCATTGGTACATGATTAAAGTGTGGAGATGTTGGCCATAGAGCCTTTGAGTACCCACAATCACAAAATAAAAAAATTATAATAAATGAGGCTAGAAATCACATTGCATAATAAAATGAATAAACTATTGGATCACCAAATCATATAGTAGAATCAAAACATGGATAAACTCTCTTTATGAAGAGAGAGTTACCAAAACCAAATAAGTGGGATACTGAACTGATGAAAATAAAAAATATTTTCTAAACCATATGAAAATCTAGAGGTGAGTGTCATTAGGTCATTTATTATAGTGGTATCCTACTTGAGTTGACGTCTAAACCATCCAAATCCGTACAAGGGGTATGATCAATTTTTAGATTAGTTCTTATAAAGAGAGAGAGTTTTTTATATTATGCCCATGGATGTATGCCTTGCGTATTTTTGGGTAGGCCTTGGAAATATTACAGTAAGGTTATATATCATGGTAGACATAATGCCTACACCCTTGTGAAAGATTCTATAAAGTATACTTTGATATCATTAAAGGACAATGTGGAAGGAGTGGGCATCAATCCTAAAGTGTTGATTGCTATCAAAAAATAGTTTTTGAGAGAGGAAAGGAAGGAGAAGGAAAAAATTTATTTCATCCACAAAACCCATGTAAGTGTTAACATATGATAAGATGAGTGAAAATATAAATGAAGTGAAGGATTTATTGAGAGAACATGTTGAGATTATTTTTAAGTATTTTTTGGATGGATTTCCACCTACAAGGAGCATTAACCATCACATGTATTTGGTTCCCTAATATAATTTTCAAAACAAGGTAACAAATATGTCAATTTTTATTTGAAAATAATTTAATAATAAAAAGGTTAAGCCCACATGCAGTTCCAATAATGTTAGCAACCAATAAATATGGATAATGACATATGTGCATTGATTCAAGAACCATCAAAAAGATTAAAATAAATTAAATATTTCTATTACCTCAAATTGATGACTTCATGGATTATTTGAGTGGAGAAAGATACATAAAAAATATTGATTTGAAGATTTGGTATCACCAAATCATAATTCAAGAAGGTGACGAGTGGAATATTACGTTCAAGATAAATAATGGTATGTATGAGTGACTAGATATGTAATTAAAGTTAAAAAATACACCAATAATATTCATGAGACTCATGAATGAAATGTTTAAGTAATATATTGGTAAGTTTGTTATTGTGTATTTATATGACATATTCATTTGTAGCAAGATGAAAGAAGAGAATTTAAGTATTTGAGGCTAGTGTTGTAAAAGTTAAAAGAAGAGAAGTTGTTGGTGAAGAAGTGAAATTTTATGAATGAAGAGTTGATTCATTTGATTTTATGGTGTCACATGCCATATTGATAAACTTATGAAGTTAAATCCATTTTTAAGTGGCCATCACCAAAGATCATGTTTGAATCAAGAAGCTTCATAGGTTATCTTTTTTGTACTAGAAGTTAATTAGAAACATTAGTAGAATATGTGCACCAATCATAGAAACGACAAAAGGTGATAGTAGGGAATTCATATGGACAACTAAAACTATTAATAGTTTTTAGATTTTGAAGAAAAAAGTTGTGAAATAATTAGTGCTACCATTATTAGATTTCAACAAGGTAATCCAATTTGATTGTGATGTTAGTGGGACATTGTTGGATTTAGTTTTGAGTCAAAAAGGCTATCCCATTCTTTACCTTATTGAGAAGTTTAATGATGCCAAGAAAATTTATTCAGTTTATGATCAAGAGTTTTATGCCATAGTAAGAGATCTCAAGAAATGGAGACATTGCTTGCTTCAAAAGAAGTTTTTTTAAAGATATGGATCATAAAGTATTACAACTCACATACATCCAAAATACGTTGAACTAAAATCACATGAAGTGGGTTGAATTTATTCAAATTTATTCATTTAATTTGAAGCACTGAAGTGGGAAGTATAAAGACTTATAGATACATTAAGTAGAAGGTTATGTTTATTGATTGAAATGAGAATAAAGGTAGTTGGGTAAGGAATTGTTTTCATGAAGAGAATTTAGATTTTAGAGATGCATAGGCATTGTAAATAGCTCAACAAGCACAGATAGAACTTCATAGTTAGATTCATTTTTGTAAGATGTATTTTTTTGAGAGTGAAATGATTGTGTATAACTAAATATTCCATTAGAGAATTTGACAAAATAAAAGCATAGTGAAGGACTAGCTGGTCATATTGGTGTGGATAAAACATTAACATAGTTGAGTGAGAGATATTATTGGCCTAAGATGAATATGGATCTAAAGAATTTTGAGCAAATTTTTAGATTTTATGAACATTCTAAGGTTAAAATGTTGGATTGTGTGATCTAAAATCTTATATTATAATTTGTCTTATAGTTTATATTTTGTGCAGGTGAAATAAACTAATTTTAATCAACTTTGATTAATATAGAAAGTTTTAGTCAGGGAGGGAGTTATGAAAGGAAATGATTTAAATAACCTTTTAATAATAAAAATCAATCAATGAAGCCCAAATTATTATTATGTCCTATATAATATCATATTAATTGTTCTATCAATGGTATTAGAGCATTTTTGATGTTAGGCTTGTGAGGAAGTGAAGAAGATGGAGTGATAATTTATGTAAGAGATCAATTAATTGAAAATTTATTTTTATTATTGTAAATTGTAGACATTGGAATATGGTATTAGATAATTGGAAATGTCATTTTTGAACTACCTTCACCTTACATGACTTATGAGTACACATATGTTAATTGCATTCTTACCATTTTTCATCATTTGTTTGGTGTGTTAGCATCATAAATCAATCAAGTGTAAATAAATTGGGTAGATAAGAGATAATTTAGGTAATTTATTCTTTTCTTATTTTATGGACCTTGTGTTTCGACTAACAAACATTAAAAAAAATTGGTTGCATAGTGCTTTAGAGGGATCATATCTCATTAGTGATTTAAACCAATATGCCAATGGAAAGTGGCCTTTTAAATAATGTTTAGTCGATGGGTTGTATTATTTTTAAACACAACTCTCTAAGGTATTCATCACAATAATTATTAGTTTTAAATCCATATTTAAATATTCTTAGTGAATCGACAATATAATAAACATTGTGTAAAAGTATGTCAATGGAATTGCACTTGCTAGTCATTGTGAACACCTACACCCTCTAGATTTAAATTCTTATCAAATTATAAGTTTTAAAAGTTTTATAACTATTATAAACCCAGATAGGTATCATAAATTGTTTTACTATTTATTCAATGAATTTGGTTGAGATATTTTAAGCACATGAGTTGCACCATGAATAGAGAGAAGAAGTTTAAGGCAAATGGAACCTTTCTATCATTAAAGACTTTCAACCAAATAGAATAAACTCCTCTATTAGTACTCCCCAAAAAGAATAATTTGTCTATTGTAGTAAAATTTAATGAATCTAGTATGGCTAGTTGAAAGTAATAAATTCTTCTAGATAGAGTTTTAATCTATTTATGAATATGCATTCTCCTCTTAGAGCACAAAACTAGCTCAAGTAGAATACCATTTTTGGATAGGACACATATCTAAAAGAGTTGGGATGTTATTTTATAAAAATGGGATGCCATTTTGAGGATTGAGAGACCACCAATAATCAAGATGCATTTCAAAGCTACTAAGTCATTCTATTATGAGGAACAACTAAGATGCCATCTAAGGTAAAGCAAACAATAGAAGTATTGCAAATTTTAGGGCACCATAACCAAGATATAAGACCCATTCTTGGAGTAGGGCATTCAAGGAGAGAAATCACATAGTAGTTTGTAAGATTATCCTAGTACACTATTTAAACTGTATTTAGATTTTAACTCCTTTCTATTATTTATGAACTGATTTTGATATCTTTTGGACCATATTTTATCTTCCTAGGTCAGCATTCCACATTGTAAACTATATTTAGTTGAATAGGATGTGTCATACTTAGGTAAATATGTTATTTTGTCTTTTATAAATCTGAAACATGGTTCTTTAAAACTATGCCATAGTTTTTAACTACAATTTAATTCTTGGACCTGCATTTTTCTTTATTATTAAACTACACTCAGCCTAGTATAACTTCTTGGAAAGATATATGGCCTTCTTGTGTTATTTTATCCTTCTGATAAATTATGCTTTGGCTGTTTTCATTACCTCATATCTTCTTGAATGGTTTTCTAACCAATATAGAAATCTATACTTTATTCTCTAGTTGCATCTAGCTCTCATCACTACATATTTATCTTTTGAAAAACATTGAACTTCATTTTAATATAATTAAATTACTTCTAAGTTTGTAAAAAAAATCCATTGGTTCCCTTAGAAATGTATTTTGACCCATAAAAATTTTCCTTACTCTAGTAAAGGGTGCCTTGATATTGAAATTTGTGTAAATTGTATTTTAACTTCAAAAACAAGGTTATAATCACATGTATATACATTATGTTTAATTAAACTAAAGTTGGACTGAATAGTTACATCTTGATTTTATGAGCTACACCATTTATATGTTTAGATAATGTTCAAAACACATACTTAACATTTTAAATTACTAAGCATTACCAAAGGAAATAGAGACATTTATATTCAAATATGGGATCAATTAAACAACTAAATCCACCTTGTAATACAAACTTATGAATTGTTAGTTAGAAGATGAATCCTTACTCTTATTTATTTGACAATTATAAGATGAATCCTTACTCATATTTATTCATAAGGAGAAAATAATTTCTCATCCATTAGTTATCAATTCATTTCAATGTGATCATGTCATCCTGTTTTCTTTTCTAAGAAATAATGTTTGGTTAATGAGTTTATATTTTCATAAAAATATGAATAATGCATTAGTTGTCCTTTTACAAATTGGACCCCTAAGTCATCCACAATATTTTTGTATTAGATACAACTCTCACTTAAATACTAATTTTAATCATTGTATGTTATTGGCATTAGCATTAATTGATTTTGAATGGTTACTGAATTGATGGAACCTCTATAATTAATAGAATATTTAGATATAACTTCAGAGTGATAATGATGGAATATTATTGGTATTAATTGTGAATATAGCCATATAATTATTGATGAGAACCTTGAATATGGTAGCCTTGCTCTTTTAGACTATGTTTCCATTTAAGCTAGAATGTTTTTTTATTTGTTAACCACTTTCAATAGTTTTCATTATAGTTATGTTTATAGGAATTAAGTAAACAAAGGAAGATCATGTGAATTAATTACATTAATAATCTTACTAGTAATCATATTAATGATAATGATCACACCATGAGTTAAGATCAAATAAAGCATTTCAATAGAAATTTGTAAACAATAGACGACTGGTTAATTTCATTAAAAATGGCATTATAAATTGAATCATATTGATGTATTCAGCGATTTGACTTTTGAAATTATATCTTTTAAAACACTTATTTTTATATTGACAATCAATTTGATATTATTCATTTTCATGAATATTTCCTCTTACCAAAGTAAGAAAGGATAAGGGTTAATTTTTCACAAATAATGTTTAATATATTATCAAAACCATGTAGTTAGATAAATTGAAACATAGATAATCCTGCTATCAAGTTTTGTTCATCAATCATCTTTAGTATACTACTGCAGGACTTCAAACCTAGACTTATTATCAGTTCCCCAATTCATCATTAATGTGTTTAAAGTTATCCCTAGAAAATTAACTACTTAATCAACCCAATCAAACATGCACCATAGTGACATTATATGATCCTTTGTCAAGGGGTGAATGGGACCCTAAATTGAATGAGTGGTATGGGACACTTATGCAAGGCATTATTCAATAAGCACTTTATAAATATTATAGTGTCAATTCCCACAATAAATTCATGGTCAAGAAACTATTAGGATGAGTAGGTCAAGAGACCTAGGGTTAGAGTTGCAAACCTTAGGATGTGAGTACTAAAAAATGGGAAGAAATCCTAGTTAGTCTCACATTGACTCAACATTTTTCCTTAGTTTAGATACTACAAGGTAGAATTTTTAAATCCATATTTACAATTGTAAGCATTGTATATAGGTAGCATACATTAGGAATATACCAAAACATGTCCCAATTTACTATCACTTTCATTATGATTGGTAGAGTAGTTGTGATATCGACTTAATCACACAATAATCTCTTTCTTGTCTTCAAATTTGTATCTATCCTTCTCGTGAAGGGTAGGGCCACCCTCAATGTATGAGAGGTGTGTGGGAGATTATAAGGCTTTATGGTTGGAAGTAAATTCTTCTTTGATTCTCTCCCTTTTCGTATCTACACAGTCTACTATTGGCATCAATGATGTTATCATACTTGTCCATGTTCGAGTGAAAGTAACAAATTATGATGTTATATGTATTATATCTATATTATTTGAAAGGATGTATAAATATTATCAAATATGTAATTTAAAGGACATTAAAACTAGAAATAAGCCACTATCTCATGTTGTATATTTTGAAATGTGATTGATGGATTTCATATGCATTATATTTCCATTTACCTGTTGTACTGCTACAAAGAATGTAATTGTAAATGGATAAACATAACATTAAGTAGTCATTATCTTATGTTTTACTATGACCAAATGAAAAATAATTAATTTATTAATTTTATTTTTATTTTACACTTGGATAAGTGTCATAATTAAAGAAGGATTAAAAATCTTTGTCAATGAGTATTTGAAGAATTATTGATAATGTCATTGGACTTGATCAAAATGATGTTATTCATATTATGATCTAGAAGGAGGTTTTAAGGCTTGGATCAAGTGTGAGACCCAAAAATAGAAATTTTTAACTTTATTTGAACCTTTGATTCATCATACAACTCAAGATAAGGGTTTTAGAAGGATCTTGACTTGTGTAGAAGGATGCAAACCCTAGGATTAGGGTTTTGTTGATATAATGAGATTTAACCATCCAAATTGCCTAAAAATTTGTACTCTAGCATAATTTGAGGTAATCTAACTGATGAAAAATATTTAAATATTATACAATATGGACAACTACAATTTTGATAGTGGTGGTTATGGAATAGGCCTAATTGGGCCTAGTTTGCAAGATTTTAATAGGGGTGCTTCTATTTAGAAGTGGATTTAAGGCTTGAGACTTTTAAAACACCTAAAACTATTGAAATTAATTTCTATTATGGTATTTATTCATACATGTTAAACTAAGAACCAAAATGCATTAAATATTATCAAAATTAAATTAAGAGGATACTGAATGACGTAAAACCATTATCTAAGTATTGTATATTTAGAAATATGGGATATGAATGTTGATATTCCTTTATTACACAAACAAATAAGTATTATACTATAATACATGTTTGAAAGTGTACTTATATGAATTAATGTTAAAATTTGTAAGACTTTGTCATTTGTGATGTGTTATATTGTTATGATTAGTACTTACTATTTTTAATTTAAAATGAATATTATAATCAAAATTTGTTAAGAAATCCTTTGAGAGTAATATTATTAAATTTTTAAAAAATACTAGTTTTCAATTGTTCCTTGAAGGGGTTCTCACATGATCTCTCCAAGAAATACTATATAATTGTGCCATTTATATTGATCACCATGAGCCCAACTAGTCATATATCTATGAGCACGATGCATATACCCCTGGACCATTGTAGCTCCTACTATGGCTTACTATCAAACTATAGTAAATATCCTACAAAGTTATAGTCATCTCCCCTCTAGGGAGCCAAAATGTGAGTATTAGCATTCCACATCTCCGTTAGGGCTGCTATGACATGCATATCATATGGTATATGTCCCATATAGACTACGTGCTCAAGTCTTACCTTACTAAGAATCCACAAACTAGCATCATCTAAACTAAACTCACTAATGGTCTTTATGTGATGACTATATCTAAATTATCTAACATGAAAATCTTTCTACAAACACATAAAAATAAATTTATTAAATAAAATCAACTATAATACAAATATGTTTACAAAAAAATCAAGTGAAAAATCAAAATCCTAAGGACAAATCTGACCAAGGTAGTCATTATTAATCAAACACTATCATCCCATGTAGTTTGTTATGCCAATCAGTATTGTTAAAACTTTGGATAGTTCTGTTAGAGGTCTAATGGAAATAACCTAAGAGGGTAAATATTTTCATCCCTTTAAACTGATTCAACCTTACCTAAAGATGCCAAATTTGAAAAAGTTAAAATTAAAAAAAAATCAAAAATGCTAAAATGGATCAAAAGGTGAAAATATTCTACATACAAGGTTCTTAGGCAATTGGGCCTATAGAGAAGTTTGTAAACACTTAAATCAGATAGGCAATAGATCTCAATGACTCTGCATCATGAAATCTCAAAGATCAAAATTTATATCAATAATGTCAAATGAATTACAAATTTATATAAACTCAACCTATTTATATGTGTTGACTTTTCTACCATGCACTATACTAAATTTAATTTATGAATCAATACCTATGAACCTATTGCACATGGTATTTTAAACATCATGTATCAAAATCATTCCTCGTCAATTGTATTAAAACACACACAACATGTTCTTCCTCATGGTAACATTTCCATGGCTATTAGCGATAATTTTAAATACACCAAATTTTATGAATATTCTCCTTTTACAAAATGTTTCTCTATTTTTACAAAATTAGGCAACTCTTGATTTTATATATGCACCATTTCCTTCATAAGTTATTTTCTACTATCCAACAAGCAAAATTGTCTAAGTACATTGTCTATTTATGACTCCTTGAGGTCAATCCAAGTAAAATTCATGTTACAATGATACAAAATTTAAAAAATGAATATTTTAAATGACTAATTCTAGAGCTAATCAATTCAAAAACTTTTATAAATGATCAAACTTATCTAATTTTATATATATATATATAAATATATATATATATATATATATATATATATATATATATATATATATATATATATATATATATATATATCTTTTGATACTATAAATTTAATAGTCTCATCCCTTACATTAAAAGTGTGTCATGCATTAGGGATTATTACAAAAATTAGGCTTGCACACAGATAATATTTTTAAAAATTTAGGATACTTGATGTGACACAGTGACCTTAGAGATTCAAATTATCAATACATGATTTAGATTATCAAAATTTGTCACATTTCACCTGATTTCAATATTAGATGATTTTAATTACATGAAATAAATTGACACATCAATATAAATTATAAGGGCATATGTCATGCATAGACACTCAATTTATAGAGACTTGAGCACAAATTCATACACATTATTGTGCATATGCATGGGCATATGCACATAGTTTATAGGAATGTAAATTATAGGTTTCCATATACACACTTTCAGATTCATGAGGCATTATAATGGTTCATGCACATACATAACAATATAGTTTACAAGTTGAATGATAAATGGTTGTCATTTCATTTCACACTTATTGAGACTGAGGTCATGATGGGGGAATGAACATGTTCATTCTCTTTTGATCATGCATTTTATTCTATATTGAGTGAACCTGAGTGAACTTGAGTGAAACCATACAATTAAATCTAAGTCATGATGGTGGCATGAATAATATTCATTTCATTTTGATTATACATTGAGTGAACTTGAGAAAAACTATATAAATTGAATCTATAATCCATCTATAATGGTTGATTCATTTTCAGTATTGTGTTAAGATTTAGATATACTTAACACATTATTCCTTGAGCCCAGTTTGGGTTCCTAATTTTCATCTTGAACACTACTCTTCAAATAACCACTTGGAAGCTTGTCCATTTCCTTAGCCAGGAAGTAAACAAAACTAAAATTTCCCTCTTTTTCTCCACATTAAGTGGATTAACTATTGACCCTCATCATCTCCACTCTTTATAATAAGGGCACACTCTAAGAACACTCTCTAAAATCATACTTCATGAGAGACACCATATGACATACATACAAGTGTGGTTGTTCTTTGAATATATTTTTCATTATAACTATAATTATTTATTTGGGCATACATATATATAAACCCATACATTATCTTTTGTAGGAACACTTGGACTCATTAGAATAAATAACAAGTATAATTTCAAAATCACCAACACAACTATGGATTCTCTTTTCCCATTTTATCAATTATTTATAGTTCCACTAAAATGCTAGATTAAAGGGGGGAATATACATACCCATAATTGGTACAAACCTTGTTTCATAATGCTTTTATGTAACTTTGTGTGTGTGTGTCAAATTAAAATCTAATTATTTAGTAACACATTCCTTTTGGTTTTTCAATTGTCTTATTGATTATATTTGGTTGTATGATACCTTTATCATATCATTATTATCTTGAGTTATCATATTATAGAGGTCTATGTCCCTTTATTTCATCCTAGAGTATTTTTAGGCCTCAAATTGGTTCCACCATTTATGGTCAATATCAGTTATCGATATTGACTGAAGATGATGGAAGTGGCCCGATCATATTTTAAATTAATTTTGGGCATGTATCACTTTACAACTATTTTTTAGTCATGTTTTAACTTATTTTGGCCAGCTTTTACATGCCACTAGGTCCTTAATTAAAATTTATAAGTTGACATATATGCAAAGTCATTGTAAGTTATTTTAGGATAAGCATTTTACATTATCAAGTGCTAAACAAGATTATATATTGCACATATAGAATTGTTAGAACTAAATCTAAAGTTTACAAATTTTATTGTTTCAAGAGTTTTAATTTTTATTGGTTGTCAAATCAAGTAAATAAAACCATGGGCAAAACCACTTATCACAAATAACCTCAAAGGAGGAAGCATAATATATTTACGATGGAATGTTCAACGCCCAGATATACAAGGTCCAACACATACCTAAATATTTGACTAAAATAGCAGTATTTATCACTTTGAGTGTTCCCCTAACGACCATAACACAAAAAAATAAGAAATTGGTGGTTTGCATAACATTATATCAAATCATTAGAGGTGAAATTTACAAGCTTAGGCATGATGAGGTAATACACTGATGTGTTTTATATCATAATCACACTAATGTTTTGCATGAAAGACATGAAGGATTCATTGGTTATCACTATGTTGGTGAGGCTACTAAATGCAATATTCCATTTTTTTTTATTTTGTAGATAACACTCTACAAGGATGCTAAATAATTTGTTCACAAGTGTGACATATGTTAGTGGTTTTAAAAACCTAATAAAATGGATGAGATGTCGCTAATCCTAATCATTGCTCAGGATCCACTCAAAAAGTAGGTCATTGACTTTTTTGTACCCATCTCCTTGATCATGTGAAGGAATAGCTCACAATATATTATAATGACTATAAATTACCTTAAAAGGTAGGTAAAATTAGCCCATTGAAGAACTTCACTACATCCATGTCTATGCAATTAATTTACAATAATATTATATGCAAGTGTGGATGTTTTTTGAGCTAAATAATCTATCAAGGTACATACTTTATAAATGATATGGTTCACATTTTATTAGATTAATTCATGGTGTACATCATAATACTACCTTATAACACCCATAATAAAATGGTATAGTAGAGGTTTTCAACAAGATTATTGGTACGATCCTAACTAAAATCTGATATGTAGGATGTAAGGATTGGGATGATTGGGTCTTTGTAGTGATTTGAACCTAGAGGACAACCTAAAAATTATTGAAAAACTATATTCTATTTGGTATTTGGTAGGGAGACATCTTACATGTTTAATTTTTGGTACCCTCCCTATGCATTGAACATGTAGGCAATAGTCATTATGTGCATGGCTAGAATAACTCTTAAATCTAGATGAAAAGCATGTCCTAGATAAATGGAGTCAAGGACTTAAAAAGGAAAGACAAAAATCATGACACAATAATCACATCAATGAAAATGTTTTGCACAAAGATGTGCATGTGTTGTTATATGACTCAAGATATACGAAGCATCCATGTGAGTTTCATTTCACTAAATGGGACCTTATATTATTCACACTTTAATAAATGTGTGCATGTAAATTGCACACTTTGGATGGAGAAATGTTACCTATAAAATTCAATGGGAGTAGGCTCAAACCTTTTTGTTTATAACTTTAGTGATCTATTGAAATAAGGCATATGTAAAGATGTAACACTAAACAAATATTTCTTATTTTCTAATTTATTCCTATAGTTTTTTTTTACTTTTTGTAAATAAGGGCCTAATTTTTTTTGTGCTAGTAGATTAGAATTAAAGTGGGCATCCCTATGATTCAAATCTAGCAAGTTGAGTGAAGGTTTATATAGATATCCTTATGCCAAATTTCTAAGTAGTTCTAGGAGGTATTTTCTAAACCTATTGTTATGTGAATGCATTTATTTCATTTGATATGCCATACGAGTTAATATATTTTCAAGTGTGGTGTTACACAAAAAAAAATTGTAGAAAAAATAAGTTTATTGCACCATGAGCATTATAAATAATTTATGGATTTTAAATGGCATTCATTGCAAGCTTTCTACTCGAACAAAGTAAGCAGGAAAGGGGGTCTCTGTAGAAACATATTTTTGTGCATTTAAATAGGAAATTATAAATGAATTTATGCATTTGAGGACCATGTGAATATTTAGTGTGGGTTAGGATAAGATGAGAAGCTCACACAATCTAGAGTTTAGTGGATGCATGCACATAAATGACCAAGTATCTGGATACATGAGGTTTGTGGGGCACAGGTGCATGAACAAGTGGTTTATTCACTACCCCTAAGAATGTAGGTGGGAATAAAATGTATTGGTCACACTTGAAGGAAGTAGCACAAGGATGACATCACTAAGAGGTAAGATGGATGTATGGAAATGTTAGTGACAATGAAGTAAATGGAACATAAAGTGTTGTTAAGAAAATTAACGTCAATGGAAGATATGAATTAACCTTTACACATCATTTTCACCATTTGGAATGTTCAAAAAATTTAACAAATTTGAAATTTAAGAGTAAAAAAAACCTATTACACATGGAATTATGAATGAAATACAAGTTTTAAATGAATTTAAGGTCATAAAGTGACATGAAAGTGAAATGTGGATTGATTGCCAATATTATTCGAACCAAGGGACTTAAGGTTGGATAAATTCATAATGTTTCAAAAGGAATATCCACCATTAAATCTCACTAAAGCTTAGAGATGAATAAAAAATTGAGGGTGCAGATGGATAGATTGATAGAAATTAAGGATATTATTTTTTTTTTAAATTATCATGGCATTCATAAGCAAGAGCTCTCGTGTAGTGTAGAATGGACGAGGAGACTCGATCATCATAGAAGAACCTAAAAAATAAAAATTAGGGTGAAAAATGTAGAGGAGGTATTGGAGGAGATTACTAAGATGTAGTTTCCAAAATCATGTTTGCATTGTGAGGAATGAGCTTCCACTATAGATTAATGCAAAATTGAATACTATAGCTACCATCACATGATGAAGAATGAGTTAAACCTAATAAAATACCACATTATAGAGGGAAAAAATGTGGGTGCATACAAAATGATGGTGTTTAAAGTGAAGGTGGAAATTGCTTTAGAGTGCTCCAGCTATTCAAGATACCATATTTTGACAAACCTAAAATTTTAGAGAGTTCAAATTAATGTATATTAGGCTACAAACTTGCATGAACAAATCCAAATGTAAGGGAAACACAATGGTTTACTATTCTCAATAAAGAGATTTTCCAATTGAGATATATGGATATACAAAACCACCCTATCAAACAAATTTTAACATTTTGTGAATACATTTGCTCATCAAATCAAGTTGGATAAGACTAAAAATTTTCATGAAGGAATATATATGTAAGGGGAACATAATGATTTAATGTTTGTATTAAAATTATTTTTCAATCAAATGATATGGCTACATGAAATCACCTTATCAATCAAATTTGGTAGTATTCATACTTGGCAAAATAAGTTTATTTCAAGCTAGATAATGTTATTTAAAGTTAGATAATATTATTTAAAGTTATAAATACTTATTTAAAATAAAATGAGTTTATTTTAATTTAGATCATGTTATTTAAATATAGATAATATTATTTAAATCTAAAGTGTTTATTTAAAGATAAATAAGTCTATTCTAGATAATGTTATCTAAAGCTGAAAAGCTCGTACAAAGTTAGAAGAATAATTCAATTGAAATTATTTTATGGTGGATATTAGTTTCTTTGGTAAATAAGGCATACAAGTTGGATGAATAATTCAATGCATGATATTATTTATATTTTCTATTTTATTTTTGGTAGCAGGGATAGAATTATAACTATAATCAGTTCCTCATGTGAACTATGTATTAGTTGAGTTGGTCCACTTAATTTCATCATAAATAGTTTTTAATGAACCCATTATTCTTTATAAAAGAAGAAGAGGATTTTAGTCTAGAGAAATTTAGTTATGGTTTTATGGTAAGTTGTGGAAATTACTATGATTGGTATTCCTTAACTCATATTTTTTCAAGGTTATTATGTTTTTAATTTCTTCTTGAATTGAGAAAGTATTGAGTTTTGATTCATGTGTTATATGTTTGAATAGGTTATATTTTACTTGTGTTATTATAACTATATTTTCCATGATTTTTTATCACTATTAAAATATGTGTGGTTGAATGAGCATAGATGTTTTGCAAAGTTAGATTATTTTTCAAATCACATGCCTAAGATTGATTAATGGTTGTTATTTATCCTTTGGCTCTAGTACTATGTTTATTTAGATTTGAGTGTTCACTGAATTTGATAGACATTAGTTTTGTGTAGTAAATTTAATCTCGTACTAACTTGGTGAAAAGAAGTAAATCATTTTGCATCTAACATTCTTTTCTACTCTACCCTTCACTCATTTTTTTAGTTTATTTATGAGCTTTAATCACAATTGTATATAGTAGATTACATTCATTGTGTATTTTAAATTTCTTGCTTTAAGTTTCTTGAGGTTTAATGTGTTAAATTTAATCAAGTGTGAATATTCATTAATGTTTATTTTGTTCAGAACATCCCTAAGAAGGTTTTGAGGCCACATGCTCCAAATTTATTCCAGCAACAAAATTATTTTGAGAACTAGAACCAGAACCAACAGTCTTGAAATGATAGGGTGTATACTCATCAACTATTGAACCATGTGTCAAAACTTGCATCAACAAGAACGTTTAAGATGAATTCAGTATAAGAATATTATTTGCGTTAACTAAAGGTGGTAGAGAAGTTTTCAAGGAGGCAATAAAACACCTCAAGTGGTAGTGGAAGGTTTTTAAGAGGAAGAGGACTATCAAACAATGGTAGATGACAACACACTCGTGAAGGATGAACTATCACTTCTCAAACCAAAATCAAACCCAAAGATAAAGAGGGTATTATTCAAGAGGAATAGAATAATATGGTATACAAAGAAGTGGATGATTCACGGGTTGATTTGAAAGTGGAGATGTTGGGCATAGAGCATATAAATGTCCAAAATTATTTCAAAACAATAATAAGAGGGGGGAAGCAAGAAATAATATTTCACGTGTGAATGAGGAGATTATTTTATTTACATGTATCCTTGTAAACATGTGTTCTTACCTTAAATGTCTTATTTACTTGCATAACTTTACATAACTCGACATTTTGAGCACCTCCACGCAACACCTTGCATCATGTGCCTCCCACATAGCACAATAATAAATGCCATATAACTCAAAATAAAATTTCATGTAACTATATGCTTCAAGAACCACCAATAAACTCCAAGCATGATGTACATTTTACATAATGCTTGAATCTATTTCATATTGTTCTAAAGATAAAAACTTACACTCCACCGGATGTGCATGGATCACATAAATGTCAAGTGCTTAGTCCTTAAAATTTTGAAGGGTAGTGTTACCCTACATTAAAAAATAAATAATAAATCTCAACTATTATCTACATCTTTCTATATAATGCATCATTCTGCTTAGTATGTATCATGCATGTAACCTTTGTGTGACATCATATAAATACACAATGCACAACACTTGGATACCCTCTATAAAAAATCCTTGGCTTTCATAGCATCCAAAAAAATTTGTGAAGTTCAAAATATTTATACAATAATTGATGGCACCCTCAAATCTCTTTCCATTAAAAAACACCTATCACCATAATATGCATTTACAATTCAAGATGCATTACTATCAGAAGGTGAAGAGTCATATGTGGAAGCACAAATTATTAGACTTACATAAATATTCTTAAGCCTTCACAAATTTTTAATATATGTATACATATGTGTATCATTAGATAACAATAATATAGGAGCAAAGTAGATAGTCATGCATCTTTCTCAAGAGTATGCCATGTACAAAATGTATAGATTAACATAATTTTTGTTTCAAATCTATTACTTTATGTACTCTCCATCTTACTCAATATTTATTTATGAATACTCATATAACCCATCTAGATCCTCACCTAGACTATTATCCATCATACCTCTTTAGATTCAGATCATTGGCATAAGAGTGGTTAACTATATTTTATGACCCATCGTATGTGGTTGAAGTATGTGAAGCTTGGTGTCAAATGATGATATCCCTCAAAATACCAATAAATTTCATGTGGAATGAGATAATACAACACATGATGATGTCCACATGAAAAACAAATAATGATATTTAAAACTATATTCAATAAAATAAGGCATTTAGGTTCAACTAGTTCACTAAGTCCTCAAAGAAGTGGTTCCATCAGTTCACACATCAAGTAAATATTTTGATAGTCAAGTCACCCTTAGTTGTCAAATAAATCTAGATTTTATTTTTTTAGATAACCAATTATATTATTTATATTCATATTTTTATATAAATGAGTTTTATAATGAATAAAAGATAAAAATTATGCTTCTAAAAGTTTCATCACCTATGCACACTCAGTAAAAAAAAGACTAGACAAAATATGAATATGAGCCAACCTTGGATAATTTTCATAAACCTTCAAAGATGAATATTATCTTTAATATGTCTATTAATAATACTAAATTTAATGTAAATAAATTTTATAAGGACATGATCAATCAGTTCGAGCCTACATTTATGTCTTCCATGACTTGTATATAAAATTGAGCTATTTCGAGTCAAAGCAGCATAGAGTCCTTAAGTATAGTAGTATTATATGACCATTCATTTAATCAAAAAAAAATTAGAATAAGGTTAATATGATGGGAAAATAATATATTTATGTATAAAATCTTGAATAAGAGTTCAAGATAAAGGGAAAGTGGCAAACAACTTCCATGTTAAAGAAGACAACTTCTTCAAACAAGTTCAAACTATCTAATGCAGTTAAATGGTTGTAATGAAATTACTTGGATAAAATTAATTCATAATAATGGATGTAAAAATAAATTTAATATCATATCAACAACAATCTATCATCATTTGTAAGAGTATAATAAAATAGATCCACACTAAATGTTGACAATAAAGAAAAAAATAGATCTATAAGACGAAGGCACTTCAAGGAGGAAACCTCCACAACTATGCAATAAGAATAGAATATGTAGTATGATCCTCAAGTATTAATCACTACCTCCTAAATTTACCCTATTTAGGCTATGGTTACTCCACAAGCTGACCCTACTAACAATATGAAAACATAAAGAATTATGATATGATAAGGTGAAAGGTTATGTTATTTGTAAGTCAGCCACACATATCCCCATACATGTTATAGGTTACAAGTATAGAAATGGTATGAAAAATACAAAACCAAAATTTACTCTAATGTATAGTGTTATGTGCTTAAAATCTTACTTGTGCACATAAAATTAGAGGTTCATACTTCCTTGAAGTATCAAAAATATATCTTGAAACTATTTATCTCAACATAAAAGCCACACCAATAGTGTTAGATGCTAAAATAGAGAAAATATTACATTTGGAGATGTGGGTGCAAGGGAAAACATTGCAATTTTTTATCAATTGTGGTAACATGAAGAATCTAATTTATGAAACAATTGTCACACCACTAAACCTTCCAACCATTCCTCATCCATGTCCCTAAAATTTGGGATGAATTAATTCCTACTATGCTAAAGGTATACATATCACTCACCAATGTTGCTTCAAATATGATGTCTATCATTTTAGAGAGAATTTAGTTCGTTATGTAGTGTTAATTGAAACCTATGATATAATCCTTAGGTATGCATACATGCACAATCACCATGGTGTGTAAACAATATATCCTCATAGTATAACCATATTAATGGGTAGTAATAGATAATGGATTATTTAATTTATTCCATGATATTATCATACGACATGAACTCCTAAGAATATTATACCACACCCACTTCATGGACTTAATGTAATCAATATAATTACTTCTCAAGATCAATTAAATGATCAACATATATATTTGCATACTATGTTAGCACCTTGAGTGCCTTGGTTACTCTTATAACACATAAATTTGAGCACCTTACATTATGCACTTCCCACCCAACATAAAGATATAAGTCACATAACTCAAAAGGCAATGTTGCACAACTCCATACTTCAATCACTAGCGAATAGCTCCATGCAATACCTAGATCTATTCACATAGCTCCAAATATAAAAACATTTACTCAAATTGATATCTGTAGAGAATGTAAGTGGCAAGGGATTATCCCTTCCAAGGTTTATGATAGGCACCCACTTTTCCTCATGCTAAAATGTAAATAATCAATCTCAACTTTAATCATCATCATTCCATGTAATGTGTCATTCGACATAACATGCATTATGTACACAACCTTTGCATGACTATTTACCCCATTTTTATATTAGTGTGAAACATAATAAATAAACTTGTAGAATTAATTCAGACTGTAATACATGGCAATTGATCATAAATATAAAGTAACTTATTGAGAAATTTTATATTACAATTTGTATTTATGGAAAGTCATATGGATATAAAGATACTTAGCTTTACTGCTTGACTGATTGATCATGATTATGTTCTGATAGTGGAAATAAACTAGAAGTAGGCCTATGATTCATCCAGATCTAGAACTATCTTTATGCATGTAGGCTCATTACCATCAGGGCTAGATAGGAAAATGTTGATAGTAATGATTGAGGTTGATGTTACTATCATGTAAATATTTGTCTCTCTATGACCATACATTATGATGCACCTTCTTGATATGTCTCTATATGTGTGATCTATGGCCCTTGACTACATGTGCAACTCCATAAACTAGCTTTCTTCTCCTTTAAATGCTAGGTCTACTTGTGAAGAATGAAAACATGTAAAAAGTGAGGAAGTGTGATTGGTTTAAGCTGACCCCAATCATCCTTATTGATGATTGATCATTGCCTATATATCCAATGCTCCAAAGAGGAAAGTTGATCCACACATAGTTCTTCCCTTTAGTTTGAATGTGTGATTGTGTTCTTTTGCTATATGAATGCACCTAGAAATCTGGATTTGATCTTGACAATGTTCACATTTGATCTAGATTGGTGTGTTTTAGACTTTGTTGATGACTGTTCCTAGTGGTTGATTTGTAATTTGGTAAAAACAAGGCAAATTTTATCAATGTGCAGTAATATAGTTGATAGATACTTGAAATTTCTAGATTGTAAATTAGTTTGACCTTGATTTTCATTTATAGACACTTAGTTGGGTAATTTCCCTATCCACCAACATGCTAGGTGAATAGGATAACCTATGGTAAGGGTTTGATTTAAAAAAACATCTATTGTTAAGAGATGGATGATAACATAAATCTCAAGATAATAATTATATGTTACTATCTGATTATGAATTTACTATCTAGAGATAGGAATGCAAAATATGTTGATCTAGAAATGTCTAAGTAGAATATTTAACTAATTTAGCATAAACTAAGAGGTTCATGTAGGTGATTGATAATAATTTATAATGGATCGAGCTCATAATTAGCATGTAGGTATATAGGAATGATGAGTGAGAATTTTTTAGAGATGCATATTTTTTTTAGGATAAGTGTAAGTTAAGATTGGCATTGTCAAGTGTCAAATACAAGATTTTAATGTCTACAAATGCCCCCCTTTATTCTTGTATTATAATTCAATTAAAATATCAAATTAAAATTATGAAAATATACCTAGTGTGTATAACACACTTTATCTTGGGGAGAAGGTTCAAAATTTTGTAGGTCTTCCAAGCAAAACTTGTAATGAAAATGCAATAGCTAATGTCCATAGAATGAAATTTTATATCTACACGATACTTGAAACTTGAAATTTTAAAGAGAAGGGAAGGAGTACAATTGTATGTTAGTGAAACATGTTACCCAATAATTTATTTGAGATTTAACATTGAAGCATTGGAGAAGCATGCTTCCTTGTTGAAGCACATGGAGAACATAATGAAATTAAGGGCGATCAATCCCCAAAGTGAAACTTGACTAAGGAAAGGGCCATAGATTGGAAGACAATTTCCCCAAACCCATATGTAGGTAATCCAACACAGATCTTGTAACCTAAGATGCAAGAAAGGAGCAATATAATGGGCTCATGAGTTAATGTTTAGCTTATTCAGTGAACCTCAACCACAATACTCATTTAAACATGGATCAACCACTTCATATGGTCTTATAAATTCAAGGTTTCTCCACATTTAAAGTATTTGATAAAGAAATGCAAAGGTGAAAATATGTAAATGTGCATGAACCAACATCATGCACTATTGAATCAATGCTAGCTGAAATTTGTCATAATATGGATGAACCAGTTGCATGCCCAACTAAAATAGTGTATTTATGTGCATGAACCAGCATCATGCCTAACTAAATCTATATATGGTGTATATGTGTGCATGAACTAGCATCATTCCTAAATAAATTTATTTTGTAAAATAAAGTGCACATATATTGCATATTCCCCATAAATATATCTGAATTTGTATCAATTTAAAAAAAATCACTCATGGAGTGTAAAATGGAGTACACATGCCCCCAAAATCTATCTAAAATCTACAACTAATTATCCAATCTGATATATGAATCATATCTAAACTCTAAAATTTGAATATTGTACCCAAATCTACTTATTAAAGCTTTAATCTCTATGAAAAATCCCATTAATATGCCCCCATTTTTAGGTGGGACAAATATTGTAAGTCACTCATATCAAAACAGAAGTGAATTACATCATGTAGAATCATGTCAACATGTGGAGAGTATGTCATCATAGTAATGTATATAGCATTAAGACATATGTAATACAAGGGTATATGAGTGGTATGTTAAGTTAAATATATCTATGAATCATGCAATATTAATTTTCATTGAATATGACTAGTAAGAAGGAAGTGCATGGTATAAATCATGGCAAAAAGGGGAAGTGTGAGATATGGATCATGACACCTAAAAACATAGTAATCACACAAGATCAACAAGCTCAACATGTAATGTCACACAATAGAATATAATTCCACACATAAGGCCACTGGACCACATACAAGGGACATAAAAATGTTACTACAAGCATCACTAAGGAGCCACAAGCAAGGAGAGACAAATGCCACAATAAATGAGGCTAGGGATCCATAAACAACAGATAACAAATGTCACAACAAGCAAGGCTAAAGAGGCACTAATGAGGCCAATGGGCCATACACAATAGATACCAATAATTATCCTGTGATGCAAAAATAACATAAATAAAGAGGTATATAACAAGGGAAAACTAGTCTACACTATCTATATATCTCAATATCACATCATAGGAAAATAACATATACATATAGCATTGTCTAAAAAAATGAGTAACTAGAAAGGCACGTGTAATAAATGTATGTATATCAATATGGTAAATTGATCATAGACAGATATTATATTTGATAATCTAACATCTAGAAGTAGAATCCCCTAGCATTGGCATGGCCCCTAGATATAGGAAAGGTCTAGCATCTACATGTTCATGTTTGATCAAGATGTCATGCATTACATTCATATACCTCATGAAATGCATGTGTATATGAAAATAATATGTCATATGCAAACATGTGATAAATAACACATTTAAATAATGTAATCTTGAAACTCATGTCATGCTGAGCTCCTTTTTTTTTTAATATTTGATTTTTTTTAATATTTTTTATTTATTTTGCACATGTATGAAATAAATCAAACATTAATAAGCTATGTACACTGAGTAAATTTTATACCAATTAAATACTTCATTAATGGGATGCCTACGTGTAGGTATTATGTCTCCTAACCACCATTTATGTCTATTATTGGTTAAGTCATTTACTGTATAATTACTAATTTGGTCATCTTCTTTATCAGTATGATACCAATCTTCTTGCTAATCATAATCATAGTCATGTCCTTGGGATTTTAATTTTGACATATCATTCCCATAATCATTTGTATTTGCATTAATAAATGTAAAACCATCCACGCTATATTGTGGAATTATTTTTTATTGTTTTTGTTTCTCTTCAATATCTTTTCCATAAAACCAACTTTCTCAATTCTCCGCCTTATTTTATATTTCTTCTACATACACATACAACTCATATAGATCCTCATATAGAGTGTTATCCCCAATACCTCCTCAGATATAAATCAATTTTTCATCCCTAAATCTTGTGTAAAAGTTGGAGCATGGAGAGGATATCATGATGAAGAGAGTTTTGTTAAAACTAGAAAAAGAGGATAATAAATTGGTGCAAAAAAAGAATATTTTCCTAACTATTATTAATAACCTCACACTCAAAAATATAATAGCCACTCATAAATATAATATCCCATTATATTAGATCAAGAAAATGTTTGAGGAAGGTAAACACCATATAATATCCTTATTAGAAGGAACCAATCCACATAATATATCTATTTTTGGATATCAACACTATTATAACTCTTCCCTCTACATGTGGGATAAATAATTTCATTCTAATTAGTTAGTGGGATGACTTAAAAATATATGCATCCTAAACCTTCAGTTATTAGCCTAATACACCATAATATCATATTATTATGTACATAACATTACATCCCCCTTAACATGTTTCATCCTCAAAACATGATAAGAAGCCAAATACTAAAACTACACTAAATCAGTCACATTGTTATTTCTATATCAAATTTTCATGAAATTCTTTTGTACACTAATTTATATTGCTCCCAAAGTTCCTAACCAAGGATATTCAAGAACAATATCTAACCCATCCATATCCAAAGCAAAAAAAATGAGTGCCAAAAATATTTTTCTATGGTGAGCTTCATATATTCAAAAATTTGAACATTGTTACCCTCTATTTGAGTGTCCTTGATTTGTCATGCTTGAACCTATAATTGTTTGGCTAAGTCCATGATAATGAATTTATACCTTCTTCTCATGTTCACTTATACAATAACATCATTTTTTAAATCCATCTATTAAATTGAAATATTTAAGTTGCTTCTCTGGATTTAAATTGTTTAAACACTTATCCTCCATATTTCCTTCTTTTGCTTCCTTTAATTTCTCATCATTGTTACCAACACTCTTTTTTCTTATTTTTATGCCCCATCCTCCTTTTTCACTTCCTAATCCATATCATTATTTTCTTCCTCAATGTCCCATTAATCTAAGAAATCTTGTTCCATTTTTTCCCATGAAATTTTTTTTCATTCTTTTTGCATCCTCACAAACCAACTCAATGTAATACCCTTGAGATGAAGGGATAAATTTAATTGATAAAATTATAATTGAAAATAACTATCCTTCAATTAGAAACACCATTATCTAGTATCAATATCATCATCTCGAGAGAAAAAAATGAAACCCCACATTCCAAAATTCATAAAAACTACGGTTTCAATAACACTGATGTTCATTATATCTCCTTTCCTATCCAATATCTAAAATAAAATATATGAATATTTTTCCATTGTCATGCCTTGAAAAACTAATAGATATATAATTCTAAAGGCCCACTTTAGAAAAACAAATATTCCTTAACATTTTTTTGAATCTTTAGTGTGACCACTTTTTAGAAAGCCTTTGAAATTATCCTTCCAATGGTTTAATATTTGTTCAATAAAAAAAATATGGTAGAAAGATTGAAACCTCTCAAGTTTACTTTTTTTTAACTAAATGGTTACTACATCATATCCAAATAACTATTTAAGAATACCTTTTATGGCTTATGTTGTTTCTATAAAAATAGGTTTAACCTTTTTTACTACACCAATTACTACATTTACAACAAAAATCCATTGTAGATATATGAGTTCAAGGGTGCTAGATTAATGATATGGAAGGTTACTATAAGGTGTTCCTAGTCTATGAGCTTTTAAATATATTTATCCCATCATAAATAGTGTTGGACCAAAATTTTAGAGATCTAACTATGGAGTATTGAATCATCCCATGGCCCTCTATCCCATTTATGTGGTATGATGTGAGTAACTCTATAGGGTTAATCATTTACCATGCATCATTGTAGATGATATTTTGTGATTATATAGCACCTCAGTCTTGTACACTTGGAAAACTTAGACCTTAGTTATGAAGGAATGAGCAGGAGATACACAGGATCCACAAGATCAATCCAGGAGAAAGAACCCACAACAAATAACCTGCAAATATTTCCAGAGAATAAATAAATTTGTCACACCTAGAAAATAGGTGATAATCCACAAATTTCTCTATATCATCTTAATAATCTCTCGTTAATTTCTCATATAATGCAAAGTATTTATAATATAAATAGTTTGTTTCATGTTAACAAACTATTTGTAATGATTACAAAATAGAGAAAACAAACTATTTGTTTTCTCATACTACGAACAAATATATTGTTGAGAAATTCTCAACAATAAAATAAATTAACTGAGGTAAATAAATTTTACCCTCGATAATAAATAACTTACCCTATTAACCCTAGGTAAGCTTAAATATGCATTATTCCAACACCCTCCCTTAAGCGAAACATAGGGAGAATGACAAACAAGGATGGGTCCCGGCTACTAGGCCTGATAAGGTACCCATGTACAAACCAATCAAAATATATGAAGAAGGAAGGAAGGAATTCATGGGAAATCCCCCCCAAGGACAACTTCCTTCACCCCAAGCATCGCTCACAATTGAAGATAACGAGGAGAAGCCAAAGGTTTAGTGAAGATGTCTGCAATCTGCTCAGTTGTAGGCACAAACTCCAAAGAAAGAACTCCATCCTGAATAAGATGTTGAATGAAGTGTATGTGAATCTCAATGTGTTTTATCCACTGATGCTCAACAAGATTGTGTGAAATAGAAATTGCACTTTGGTTATCACACCAAAGAGTAGTAGGACCCTGCTGTGTGAAGCCAAACTCTCCAAGCAACTGTCGAAGCCAAAGTATCTCCTGACTAGCTTTGACAGCACCTCGATACTCAGCCTCAGTAGAGGACAATGCAATAGCAGTCTGCTTTTTGCATGCCTAAGCAACTGGACCTGAACCAAGTGTGAAAGCAAATCCACAAGTGGACTTGCGAGTGTCAACATCACTAGCCCAATCAGAGTCAGTGTATCCAATAAGTTGTGTAGAACTCTGTGGTGTGTAATGTATACCAAAGTGAGTGGTGCCTCGAATGTAGCACAAAATATGCTTGGTTGCTTGCCAATGACTCTCATGAGGCTCATGTGAGAACCGAGAGACAAGGTTCACAACAAATGTAATGTCAGGATGGGTATGAGTCAGGTATAAAAGACTACCTACAAGTTGCCGATACAAAGTGGAATCAACAAGAGGAGTCGTACAAGTGGCAGACAACACAATACCTGACTGATATGGAGTGGGTGTAGGCTTACAATCAGCCATGCCAAATCGATGAAGAAGATCTGTCGCATACTTCTGTTGTCCAATAGAAATCCCCTCAAAAGACTGAAAAACTTGAAGACCAAGAAAATAATGTAGAAGTCCCAGATCTGTCATATCAAACCTATCTGCCAACTTGTCCTTGATGTCATGTATCAAGGAATTTGAACTGCCAGTGAGGATGAGATCATCAACATACAAAACCAAAATGACAAGCTCCTCACCTTGCTTCAAGATGTATACATTATGATCTGACTCACAATGAATAAAACCAGAACTCAAAAGAAAACTATCCATCTTCTCGTACCAAGCTCGAGGAGCTTGTTTTAGGCCATAAAGAGAATGATGGAGTCTACAAACCAATGATGAGTCCTGCACAAATCCTGGAGGCTGCTCCATATAGATCTCCACATGGAGATCACCATGCAAGAAAGCACTCTTCACATCCATCTAAAAAATAGACCAAGAATGTGAAGCAGCAAGAGAGAGTACAAGCCAAATAGAATCCATCTTAGCTACAGGGGCAAAGGTCTCAGAGTAATCAACTTCTTCAACCTGTGAAAAACCCTTAGCTACTAATCTAGCTTTGTACTTATCTACTGATCCATTTGCAGCATATTTGGTCCTATAGACCCATTTACATTTTACAAGTTTTCTTCCCTTAGGAAGAGGGACAAGATCCCAAGTATCATTCTTCATCAATGAAGAATACTCATCATACATAGCAACATCCCACTCAGGTATACCAATAGCTTCAGAAAACAACACTGGATCACCTGTACAAGCTTGTCCCAAAAGAGCAACACCAAATGTTTGTGAGCGAGTGCGATGAGAATCAAATGGATTACCAACAAAAGAACCAGCTGCCTGTAGAGTGCTCTTTGCCCACTTAGGCAAAGGTGGTGAAGAAGATGGCTATGGTGGCTGAATAAGTGCAAGATCATTATCATCAACAATAGAAAGCAAATCCTCACTATCCTCAGTAGAAGGAAGGGGACAAGAAGAACTAGATGTACACTCTTGTGGAGTGGGTAGCTCATCAACCTGCACATCCCATCGAAAAAACACATCATGTGTGACAGGATCAAAAAGATGGTAGGCTTTTACATCTTCACAATAGCCAACAAAAATGAGTGGTTGCTTTTCTTCTCCAATGATTTACGTTTGTCATCAGGAACGAATGCCCATGCTTTACTCCCAAAGATGCAAAAATCTAAAATATCAGGCTTGATCCCAGACCAAGCTTCTTCTGGTGCCATATTTTGCACAGCTTTGTGAGGCATACGGTTTTGAATGTAGTTTGCACAATTTACAGCTTCAGCCCAATATTGTGGACCCAAATTTTTAGAGTGAATCATACAATTAGCCATCTCTTTCAATGTTCGATTCTTCCTCTCTGCTACACCATTTTGTTGAGGAGTGTGTGGTACAGTGAACTGATGTTGTATCCCATGCTCAATACAAAAATCATAGAAAGCTTTACTTTCATATTCCCCCCATTGTCAGTGCGTATCTTCTTAAGAGGAAGAGATGATTATTTTTTAACAAAGGCTTTGAAAGCCTTAAAATTTTCAAAAACTTCACTTTTCAACTTGAGAAAATATACCCAAGTTTTACGAGTGAAATCATCAATGAATGTGAGTGCATATTTAGCCCCTGAAAAAGAATGAGTTGGAAAATTCATCAAATCACTATGACCCAACCCTAAGGGTGCATTTGCACGTGTGGCCTTACCAACTGGAAATGGATCCTGGTGTTGTTTACCAACTAGACAACCAGGACATACCCCATCAATACATGAGACCTTAGGAAGGCCTTTTACAAGATGTTTTGTACTCATTTGTTGCATATATCCATAACTCAAATGTCCTAATCTCTCATGCCAAAATTTGCTAAGATTATTACCATGTGCTATAAGTGAAGAACCAGAAGACATAAAAGACTCAAACTTATCAAAAGTATAGTCTTGCAATATGGTCTGCTGTACCTGTAGCAACTATCTCACTAGGATCATTACATTCTCTTATTACAACATTATGTGAAGTAAACTCCACAATTTTACCAGTACCAGAATTACATATTTGATATACAAAGAGAAGATTAGAAGAGATTTGAGGTACAAGCAATACATTGTTAAAACATCCATCCTATTTATCAACAGTACCTGATCCCAAGACTTCAATCTGTGAGGAGTTACCCATAACAATATGTGATGTACTACAATCTATAAGGGAAGACAATAGATCCTTAGAATGTGTGAGATGGTGAGAAGCACCTGAGTAAAAAATCCACTAATCCTGACATGAAGATATAGCCCTGGCTGAAAGTGCTTTCCCTTTTCCTATAGAAGTAGAAGGAGATGGAGACGGAATAGAAATTTTGTGTTGTCTGATCGCTGCCTCTAATGCTTCCATCTTCTTAAAACATCTACTTTCATCATGATTAGGACCACCACAAAAATTACATGGACCAAATGTTTTCTTCTTTTGCTTAAAGGACTTTTTGGTCTTAGTAGATTTAGAATGATGAGGTGATTGGGTGGTGGACTCTGGAGGGTTATTTGAATGTGCTTGCTTTTTAGACTTAGGTGACGGTTTTCCTTTAGAAGAATTAGCAACTAGAGCATGACTAAGACCAGGTAGAGCATCTAAGGCCATTAATTTTGTTTGCTCCCTAGTCAATCTTTCACAAAAAACTTCAAAGGAAGGCCATTTGAATTCATCACCTAATGTATCCATCATAGTATAAAAAGCAGAGGAAAAAACACTATATGGTCCTTTAAACTTTGACAAAATCATGAAAATGCACTCCTGATCACTTTTATCCTTGTCACCAGCTTTCAATTGTGACCTTATAAATTTGAATTTTGCTAAGAATTCATCTATTGAAGGTAAATCTGATGGAGAGAGAGTACTCAATTCTGCATCTAATTGCAAAATTTTAAACTCATTAACTTTGCCAAATAAGTTTTTAAATTTTTCCCATACCTCTTTTGGTGTAGTAGCATTTGCAATGTGAAATTGAAGATTATCTGAGGCGTTGAGGCAAATCAATCCAAGAGCCTCATCCTGCTTACATCCATATGCATATTTGTCTTTTTCAGTGGTGAATGTTGCAGGTGTCGTTTCAGAAAAAATTATCCATAAGCCCTTTGATTGAAGGAGTTGTTGCATTTTTGGCTTTCAAACATGGTAATTTGTATAATTTAGAGGTTCAAACAATCGAGATTCCATTCTCGAGGAAGATGATGAAGTTGACAAGAATAATCTAGACATTTGTTTTTCCTCAAAAAACACCCCTCCCGTTACAATTTAACGTCTCCCGATGAAAAAAAATAAATAAAATTTAGCCTTGACTTATAAAAAATTAAAAAATGGCTTTATGCAAAAAAAATGTAGGAGGATTTGACCCCAAGACCTCCTCCCTACAAATTTTAACAAAATATCTCTAGCCGTTTTAGCACAGTCAAATTTGAACTTTCAAAGCTAGAGACTTGCATTTAAACCACTAAAAAATAAAATAATTAATTAAAAAAAGGCCAAAAATGAATCTCACATGTGAGATATCATCTGAATAATCTTTTTCTTTATCAAAAATAAACTCTTTTTCCAGCAAGGCGTGGTGGTCAGGGAAATATTTGAAAAAAATAGCCAAGGAAAAAACACCTTTCAGCAATGCAGAATGGCTCCACTTGATCTGCCAAAAAGGACTGTACGGCCTCCTCCAAATCCATCCTTCTCAGCATGAAATGAAAGACTTGGAAGTCTGATATCAAATTAAATTCTCAGATTTTGATTTTATATAGAATAAGGCATTAAAAAATGAGAAATCTGTACGGCTATACAGCAGGCAAAAAAATAGTTTTTAATTTCCTATTGTTGGCTTCCAAAACATTGTACGGACTGATCCAAATTCATCAAAATTTATATGGATATAAATATATAAGAGTCATATTTCATTAACAGGTCTCATATTTGAAAAAAGTCAACTGTACGATCTGCCACATCAGAAAAACGGACAGGTACTGCAGTCTGCCAACAGTCTGCCAACAGGGACCAGTCTGCAAGTTTTTGAATGAAAGAGCTGTACGTCCTGATCCAAATGCAAAAATTCAAATTGAAATGGATTTTTGACTTGATTTCCTATGCCTCCATGAAAAAAAAACTGATTTTGGAAATCTGTACGGTCATTTAATGATCATAAAGTACAGAATTTTTCAAAAAAAACTAGTAAATAAGAATCAAAATTTGAGAGAATTAAAAATATCTGTAACACATCAATAAAATAATATTTTGAATGTGTTAAAAGATGAAAAATTTTAGGGAAGAGGATCTTCAACTGGAACTCCATGCTCTGATACCATGAAGGAATGAGCAGGAGATACACAGGATCCACAAGATCAATCCAGGAGAAAGAACCCACAACAAATAACCTGCAAATATTTCCAGAGAATAAATAAATTTGTCACACCTAGAAAATAGGTGATAATCCACAAATTTATCTATATCCTCTTAATAATCTCTTGTTAATTTCTCATATAATGCAAAGTATTTATAATACAAATAGTTTGTTTCATGTTAACAAACTATTTGTAATGATTACAAAATAGAGAAAACAAACTATTTGTTTTCTCATACTACGAACAAATATATTGTTGAGAAATTCTCAACAATAAAATAAATTAACCGAGGTAAATAAATTTTACCCTCGGTAATAAATAACTTACCCTATTAACCCTAGGTAAGCTTAAATATGCATTATTCCAACAAGTTATTCCTCTCAATTCTTTACATTTCTTGCTTTCATAAATCTCACATCTGCTCTATCTTTGTGCCTCTTGGCATATATCTCTTAGTTTGACTAGTCTTATGTTGTTGACCCAAGTCTTTTATCTTTCCAATAATGCTTAAAATGTGTTTATCTTCCATTTCTATAAGTTTTTAACCTTTACATATTCTCCTGCTTCCTAGACACTAATGTCTGGGTCAGTAAGTATGTTGATGTTATTATCATGTCCTGATAAAAGTGTCCAATGCCCTAAAATTATCAATTTTCAAAGGAAATGTATCCTAATGGTTGACCTAAGTGATTTAATCTAAGTTATTACTCTAAATGGATTGATATAAACATAAGATCAACCCTCATTCATTCATCACCTATAAAAGGACCAAAGAGACCAAGGCACTTATCAAAAGCACTCTATCAAGCATTTAATTGAACAAATATTCCCTATTTCCATACTAGCTATAGGGACTACACATCTACAAGTTTGAACTACTTAAGGAGAAGCCCAAGAGCCTAATTTTCCATGTTATAAGTTAGGTCAATGTTATACTTGCTTTTCACACATTGTATGATTCACACAAGCCAACATGTAGGGGATAAATACATCAATATAAGGCCCTCTTCAAAGTATTAACTATGTAAGTAGCATCCTTTGATATAGGGTTCATTGGGGTCAGCTTGACATTGTTAAGCACATAATATACTGAGAGGGGGGGTGAATTAGTATATTATATTTCTTATAAATCTTTCCTTTAACCAAATTCCACTTAATCAAGCATTCAAGATATGCAATAAAACTCAAACAATAAACATTCACACAAGATAGAGAGAGACACTAGATATAATGTGGAAACCCAATGTGGGAAAAACCACAGAGAATAAATCTCAAATATATTCATGAGAACAACCCCACAGGAGCACCATACCCCTTTGCCAAGTACAAACCTCATCTACAATTCGTGAGCACCAACCCAGCACCTATTCGTGAGCACCAACCTACAGGAGCACCAACCCCTTTGTGTATACCACACACCTATCTCTAAATGTTGCTATCTCAACAAATGATAGATCAATACAACATCTCCTTCCTCTCTCTCACTTTTGCTCTTATAATCTAGATATAACAAATAAAAAGCATCTCTCACAATTGCTCTTCTAAGCTAGATATTATAATATCAATCAACCTCTCTTTCTCATGTTACAAATGGCTTCTCAAGCCTTTATTTATAGCTTTTCAAATGACCTTTGGCCTTCCTTCTTTATGACCTTTCAATCCTCATGGAAAATGGCACCAATCTTGGATGACCCTTCATATCCAAGCATTTGAAAAGTCATGTGGTGACCCTTCATGACCAAAAACATCTTTCCCACTTTTGTCCTTATCTTTGGTGACTTTTCATATTCCTCAAAGTGTCCATGAGAAATTCATCCTTTACACTTTTGTCTTCACTTGGTGACTCTTGGTATTCCCCAAGATGACTCTTCATGAGAAAATGCGTCCCATCCTTCTTTTGTCTTTATTCCATGACTCTTTGACTTCTCCATGGGCCCTTATTTTGTCTCATATGCAACCAAAAATATATTCGTTAATATTAAATAAATATTAACTCATATTAGCCAAGATAAACAACATTAAATGCAATGGGGCCTTTATCACCAATAATACTAAACCGTTGACATCAATGACAATATTTCCAACAGACATTATGTGCCCACTAATCCATTTTTCCCCAAGATCATGTTAAAGATAGAAATCTAGGGTTTTACAATTTCACAAGTAACAATTATCCATTACCCAAATCTGAATGCACCAAAGTGAAGGTGAAGCAAAACCTAGAAGCATCTAGGTGGTCACATCCTATTTTAGTAGCTATTTCATATAGGACACTGACATTGAGCTCGGATAGTAGTGTCATCATAATCATCCTAGGCTGATGTTACTATCTAGAGAGTTAGAAGCATTAGAACCAAAATCTAATGACTATTCAAAAATCTCCTTCCTACCTACTTTTAGCCTATTCCAGATCTAGAACTACATTAGAATTAGAACGAGCTAAGTACTTCACTTATTTTTCATTTCTAGATCTATCATAGTTGTACTTTTCATATTTAGACTATCTCAGCATAATAAATTTACTGTGTGCTTATACCTAAGTTTAACATCTAATTAACTTGTTATAGATCTAATTATCACCCTTGTGTCATTTCATCTCTATATAACCCTTAAGTACAATCTAGCTTACACCAATCTAGATCCCATTTTAGGGTTAAACATTTGGTAAATCTAGTTTATGAATATCAAAACCCTAAACATACCCTTTGGGATGTTTATTACTTACTTTGTGTTAATCTTTATATACTTAATATATCTTGGCATGGATGATATTGATTACTTTGATGACTATGATTATGAAACCATCCAATTCTCCCTCAAGGAAGGAATTAAAATTGAATACTTGTGTCTTCTTCCAAGCACTAAAACATGTAATATAAAAACCTTGAATGATGGTAGTTGTTATTCCTCTAATCAGGTCCATGTTCCCACTGCTTCAAGGGATGAGTTCATCCATCTTAAGAAAGATACAAATTCTTTACCCATACTTCCTATACCACCACCATTATATAAATTTTGCATTTGATACTTGAAAAAGTATGGATACCAAGGCCAAGGATTGGGCAAACATGAGCAAGATATAACCCACCCTATATCTCTTAAACATAGAAATAAAAATAGGCAAGAGTTGAGATTTTTAAAAATATCCTTGAGTCACCAACCATTCAAGCCAACTAAACATTTACATTTTACTAAAAAATTATGTACATATGACCAAGAGGTTCATTTATCTGATCATCAAAAATTCCAAAAACTACATAAAGAGATTATGGTTGATGTGTAAACAACTAATAAGGGGGACATGTCTTCAATAAAAATGATTAACCCCCCAAACATTTCTACATTCCCAAATAATATCATTTACCATGCATCATTTTAGATGATATTTTATGATTATATATCATCTCAATCTTATACACTTGGTAAAATTAGACCTTGGTTATGAGCAAGGTATAACCCACCCTATATCCCTTAAACATATAAATATAAATAGGCAAGAGCTAGGATTTTCAACAACATCCTTGATTCACCAACCATTCAAGCCAACTAAACATGTACATTTTACCAAAAAATTAGGTAAATATGATCAATAGGTTTTATCATTTGATCATCAAAAAAATTCACAACTACATAAAGAGATTATGGTTGATGTGCAAACAACTAATAAGGGGGACATGTCTTCAACAAAAATGATTAAACACCCCAACATTTAAACATTCCCAAATAATATCATATACTATGCATCATTGTAGACGATATTTTGTGATTATATAAAACCTCAGTCTTGTACATTTGGAAAACTTAAACCTTAGATGTTCTTTAATTTGATCATCTAAAATTTTGACAACTACATAAAGAGATTATGGATAATTTGCAATTAACTAATAAGGGGGACATGTCTTCAAGAAAAATTATTAAACCCCCCAACATTTATACATTCCCAAACAATATCATTTACCATGCATCATTGTAGATGATATTTTGTGATTATATAGCACCTCAGTCTTGTATACTTGGCAAACTCAAACCTTGATTTTTCTTACTTTATAGGATTAATTGTTTACCTTACATCATTGTAGATGATATTTTGTGATTATATATCACCCCAATCTTGTACACAAGAAAAACTCAGACCTTGGCTCTTCCTCTCAGTTCTTTACATTTTTTGCTTCTATAACTCTCACATTTTCTTTATCTTTATGCTTCTTAGCATATATCTCTTAGTATAGCCAATCATATGTTGTAGACCCAGGTCTTTTATCTTTCCTAGAATGTTTAAATTATACTTATCTTCCATCTCTGTAAGTTTTGAACTTATACCTATTCTCCTAGTCCCTAAACACTAATGTTTGGGTCAGACAGTATGTCAATGTTATTGTCCTATCTTGACAAAAGTGTTTAGTACCCTAAAATCATCCATTTTCAAATGAAATTTATCCTAATGGTTGACCTAAGTTATTTAATGTGAGTTATTACTCTAAATGGATTGATATAAACACAAGATCAACCTTCATTTATTCCTCACCTAGAAAAGGACCAAAGAGACCAAGACACTTATCAAAAGCACTTTATAAAGCATCCAATTGAATAAGATTCCCTATTTCCATACTGGTTATAGGGATTACACATATATAGGTTTGAAGTACTAAAGGAGAAGCCCAAGAACCTGATTTTCCAGCTTATAAGTTAGGTTAATGTTATAACTACTTTGCACACATTGTATGATTCACACAAGCCAACATGTAGGGGAGAAATACATCAATCTAAGGCCCTCTTTATATTATTGACTATGTAAGTAGCATCCTTTGACAGAGTGTTTGTTGGGTTCAACTTGACACTATGTACCCACTAATCCATTTTTTCCTAAGATCACATTAAAAATGGAAATATAGGGTTTTGCCATTTCACAAGCAATGATTATCCATGACCTAGATCTGAATGCACCAAAGTTAAGGTGAAGCAAAACTTAGAAGCATCTAGGTGGTCATACCCTATTTCATATAAAACACTAGTGTTGAACCCAAATAGTAATGTCATCATCATCATCCTAGGCTGATGTTACAATCTAGAGAGTCAAAAACATTAGAATCAAAATTTAATGACTATTCTAAAATCTCCTTCTTGTCTACTTTCAACCTATTCAGATCCAGAACCACATTAGCATCATAACAAGCTAATTACTTCACTTATTTTTAATTTTTATATCTATCATAGTTGTATTTTTCATATTTATACTATCTCAGTACAATAAATTCATTATGTGTTTATACCTAAGTTTAACATCTCATTAACTTGTTATAGATCTAATTATCACCCTTGTATCATTTCATTTATATATACCCTTTAAATACAATCTAGATAACACCAATTTAGATCCCATTTTTTGGTTAAACATTTGGTGAACCCAATTTATGAACATCTAAACCCTAAGCATACCCTTTGGGATGTTTATTACCTACTTTGTGTTAATCTTTATATACTTCATACATCTTAGCATGGATGATATTGATTACTTTGATGACTATGATTATGAAGCCATCCAATTCTCCCTCAAGGAAGGAATTAAAATTGAATACTTGTGTCTTCTTCCAAGCACTAAAACATGTAATATAAAAACCTTGAATGATGGTAGTTGTTATTCCTCTAATCAGGTCCATGTTCCCACTGCTTCAAGGGATGAGTTCATCCATCTTAAGAAAGATACAAATTCTTTACCCATACTTCCTATACCACCACCATTATATAAATTTTGCAATCGATACTTGAAAAAGTATGGATATCAAGGCCAAGGATTGGGCAAACATGAGCAAGATATAACCCACCCTATATCTCTTAAACATAGAAATACAAATAGGCAAGAGTTGAGATTTTTAAAAACATCCTTGAGTCACCAACCATTCAAGCCAACTAAACATGTACATTTTACCAAAAAATTATGTACATATGACCAATAGGTTCCTTTATCTGATCATCAAAAACTCCAAAAACTACATAAAGAGATTATGGCTGATGTGTAAACAACTAATAAGGGGGACATGTCTTCAAGAAAAATGATTAACCCTATGAGTAACATTTAACACTATGAAAAAAATTTGACAACCCTATGAGGTTTTAACCTATAGGGGGTGACCAATTTTCACTTGGGGTCAAAATTTTGTCAACATTCTTGGTGATTCATAGGGGTAGCATGTCTGCACTACTAATGGACCAGTAGCCTTCTCCTTCCATTAGGTTATGGAGTCACTCTAAAGTTTGTAATCTAAACTGATATGCCTTCTAAATATTTCAAAATCACACCACACAACACAACAAGAAACAAACACACACTATGCCAAAGCATTTAGGGAAAAACACACACAAAAGACTTAAAATAACACAGCTAACCTACTATGTACATGACTAACCTTCATATCATCAATAGTAGGGCATCAAGTGAATCCCATTTATAGGGATAAGTAACTCCTCCCCATTCATTCTTTCTAATTTTAAGGAATTATTTTGCTTGCACTTGATGATGATGTATGGCCCACTCCATAAAGTATCAAACTTAGTGTGTCTTCCTGGCTTTCCTCTATATTCATCCAATTTTAGTACTATATCACCCTCTTAAAAGACGCTTGGAGTTTCTTTATTATCAAAATACCTCTTCATTATCACTTGATGATTTTTCATGGCTTTGTGAGCATTGTCTCTAGTCTCTTACAACTCCATCAATTATGTCAACATCACCTCCATTGGAGTGTTTTTAAGCAATTCCAATTGATGTGCCAGCCCTAAGGCAGGTAGCTCTTAGGATATGGACAGCCTAGATTCCCTCCCATAAATAAAACTACAAGGAGAGTTACATTTTAACCTTTTATGTGTGATTCTATCATCCCATGGGGTTGTCTTCAACTTAGTATGCCAAGCTCTTTGGTTACTCTCCAAAGTCCTCTTGATGATTCTGATTAGGTTCTTATTAGTAGACATGACCAACCCATTACTTTGAAAGTAATAGTTAGATGATGTACTTAGATATATACCATTACTACTTGCCCAATCAATTGTCTTAGCATCCTTGAAAGAAAGTGCATTATCTTAAAATATAGTAGAAAGAGTTCAAAACTTTATAGTAAAGCCTTCATAGAACTCTAAAATAGAACTCTCATTATCTTCCTTCAATGTAACTACTTCAACCCATCAAGTAATTATTTATTGTCAGGATCCACTTATGGCCAGTGCTTGATGGAGGATTAATCATGCCAATGAAATCAAGACCCCATTGCATGAAGGGTTGATCTACTTGAATGGGTCTTATTGGTAGAGCTATAAGCCTTTGTTTGCCTATAAAGAAAGCACATAGAGCACACTTTCTTACCCAAGTATAACTTTCTTTGAAAAGGCTAGGCCAATAATAACCTACCCTCATGTTTTCTATAATTGTGGTCCTTGGATAGAAATGACCTCCTATTGTTTCATCATGAAACTGTTTAAGCAACACTCCAAATGGATCATTCTCAATACATATCAACAATACACCATTTGTATCTCTTCTAAAAAGTATACCATCTACAAGACAATAAGGGATAGTTTAAAATTTGAAATATCTTCTTTTGGATATGCTCAAGCCATTAGGACACTCACCATTTTGAAGGAATCTAATGATGTCTTGTGTCTAACTTTGTAGAGGTATGAGATTAGTTGGTTGCTTGATTGACCAAAACTTCCTCTTTTAGTTCATGGAGATCTAAATCCAAGTGCTCACAAAGACCCTTACCTTTTACCAACTTGGTCACCTTGATGTCAACATCATACTCCATTACCTTTGTAATCCACCCTTACCTCTTTTAATTGAGGTATTTACTCAATAGGAACTCCTTAGTGCTAGGATGAGAGACCATGATGTGGATCCTATTATTTTAAACCATGTGTCTAATCTTCTTTAGTCCTCTTATAATAGCAAGGACTTGTTTTTTCACAAATGTATACTTGACTTCATAATCCTTCAAACCTTGAGTAAAGAATACAATAGGTTATTCAATACTCTCATCATTATTTTGCGTACACATAGCTAAGATAGTATCAAGGTTAAAAAATGTATATAACATGAAATCTTTAGCAAAATCAAGATTTACAAGAGTGGCATCTTGTGCAACTGTTTGTTTGATGGCTTCAAAACTGCTTTTACCTTCTTTAGTCCAAGTGAAAACTTTATTCTTCTTGAGCATGGTTGTGATAGGCTTCACCCAAGGTGCAAAACTAGGTATGAATATTCTCACAAAGTTCATCTTACCTAAGAAACTTTGGAGTCCTTTCTTGTGTAAGGGCAATGATAGGCCTAGACTATATTTTATCCTTTTAGGGTCAATGGCTAGGCCATCCTTGGAAATAATGTGTCCTAGAAGCTTACCTTCATGGATAGAAAAGACGCACTTTTTTGGGTTAAGAGACACCCCATACTGTCTACACCCCTCAAACACTTTCCTAAGATGTTTCATGTGGTTTTTTGCATCCTTTGAGAACATAGTTATATCATCTAGATACACTAGCAACATCTCATTGATAATACCTTTGAAAGCTATGTTTATTGCCCTTTTAAAGGTGGCACCAACATTTGAAAAACCAAAGGGAATATTCCTATAAGAAAAGGTCCCCCATTTTGTATTAAATGTTGTCTTGAACTGATCATCTTCATTCACCAAATTTTGATTATAACCAGAATATCCATCTAGGAATGAGAAGCATTGGAAACCTGAAACAACTTGTAAAATCTGCTCCATAGGAGGTAAGGGGTAATGGTCTTTGAGTGACACTCTATTAAGATCTCTAAAGTCCATGCAAATTATTATTTCCCCATTTTTCTTTCTAAGAGGGATAAGATTAGCTACCCAAGTTGAGTGCTTGATAGGAAAAATTATCTTAAACACAAGAAGTTTGGTGAGTTCCATTCTCATGAGTTGTTCAACTTTGGGGTTGATAGGCCTTTATTTTTACCTAACTGGTTTAACTCTAGGTTCTAATTCAATGGTATGATGGGCTAGACTAGGATCAAATCCCTTTAGATCTTTATATTCCTAAGTAAATATGTCATGTAATTATCTACACAAGTCAATGAATGTGTGTTTTTCAAATGGATAGCATACCTTGCCTAGTTTGAGGAGCTTGTCCTTGAAAATTAAGACACTTTCATAAATTTCTTCTAATTTGTAGAAATTCTCACCTTCTCTTTGTTCCTTTGTTCATATTCATTAAATATGCTCTCTAGAGTGATCGATCCTTTAGGTATCTTGTTTGTTCTCAGTTGTACAATGTGATTCTCATAGTGATCATGGAGTTTGTTATGATTTCTTGAAAAGAACTCAAAATCATTTTGTAAGAATTGTATAATATGTTTGTCAATATCAAACACCTACCAAGACACTTCATTATCAGGAATGAAATGCCTCATAATGACCTTGATATGTGACTATTTTCCTTCCTCTTTTATCGTAGTAAGTTTTTCAAATTGTTCCCCTATAACAGCTAACATGTTAGCATGCTTGTTTTGCTCTCTTGGGATTGGTTGTATGTTGAATGCACTAAATTCTTCAATTAAATCCCAAATCTTATGCTTATAATACTTAAGCAAAGGGTTCTTGGCAGCACTCACATTCTTTATTTGATGCATAATTAATTCACTATCCCCATATATTTTCAAATTCTTGATTCCTTTCTTCTTTGCCCATTGAAGGCTATGAATCAAACCTTCATACTCGGCCACATTGTAGGTACAACTAAAATGGAATCTATATGAAGATTAATAATGATGTTTAGATGGAGAAACCAACATAACATCAGATCCTAAACCAATCTTACTACTTGAACCATCAAATAACATCTTTCACATTTCATCACTCTCATTTTCCTCCTTGGTAAGTGAAGATATAGGTATTCCTTCCTCATGTAAGCAATACACCACCAAATCAGTATCTTCCATGAAAGCATAGGGGTCATGTTCATAGGTCTCACTACCATATTCATCTAAAAAAAGGTTAGAAATACCTTTAAGAGGGAAGGATGCTTCATCATCTATGTCATGTTCCTCTTGCTTATTGATAGTAAAATTCAGATTGGAACTAGTTTCCACATATAGCTCAATGTGAAATTTGGATAATGGTTGTGTCTTTATAGTCACATTTGCTCCATACCTTGTTCTAAAGGCCAAAAAGGATCAATAATTTGAAATATATCCTCTTAATTTATGGTGAAGTCCCTTGATAGACAAATAGCAAAATGTGCAAGCAGATCCACCACCACTATGTCTTGTAGGATTGGAAAACTTAGACAATAATGAAAGAATACTTTCAAACCTTTGATGAGCCCTATTAAATTGGCTGGATTTATATTAATTTTCAACACTCCTTTTTTATATGGATCATCTTTCAATCCCAACTTATTTACAACTAGCTTGGGCATAACATAAGTACTTGCCCCATTATCAACAATGCAATGATGGACTAGTTCGTCTCCCACAACGAGGGTAGATTGAAAGGTGGGGAATTTTCAGATTTGGTGGAAGATTCAAAAATATGATTAGGTGCATTTTTGAGGGTTACACCACCATGATTTGATGGTTGAGGACTAATATATATTTGGAATAGCTACTCTTGAAGTAATTCTTTTTTACTAGGAAGGTGGAACACTTCTTAAAGGGATATAGATATTTTAGTGTTCTTCAAATAATCAATGATGTTCAAAGAAGAAACAATATCCTTTACTTGAATCTTGGGAGACAATGAAGTAACTTAAACTAAATGCAATGAATATTGAGTCACCCTTCCCAAGTTTTGATTTTGAATAGGTACAGGAATTGTAGAGGCTACCACATTTGCATTCACACCTTGGTGCCTTGAAGGAGGGTTGTTTGAAGTTTTGTCTACACCATGAATATTTCCCAAAGCTCTTCACTTTGACATTGTGTTAGTTGTAACTAAGTTTCTCTAATTTAGGAGAAGTCTTTCTTTAACTTGGAAGTTTGCAAGGCTCACTCCTTAGCTGCTACACTCTCCATTTGGTTCTAATTACATGAATCTCTAATATTCCACTGTCAAGTGAGGAGTAAGAATTCCTTGAGCTACCAAAGCTTGTCCTTCACCCTCATTGGAATTCATATAATATCCTTGAGGATTCCATTCTTATCCTTAAACCAAGTTACTATGGAATGGAACCATTTCTCTTATGGTGAGAGTACAATTTCGATTATAGGCATTAGGTGTGCCATGGAAATTAGGTTGACCTTGTCCCCTCCATTGACCATTATGTTAAGGTGGGAATCTATTTGATTATGGAGGGTAATAATAGGGGTTCTGGTGAGCTCCAAATTATTGATTTGTTTGCCTAACTTGAGCTTATAAGGCCTTATAATTTACTTGCCAATTAATGGCATCATTTGATTTCTTTGGAGCAGTTCTAGACTCATTGCTTAAACTTGGAATTGGAGCAAGACTTGGAGGAGTATTAGACATGTTAGGAAAGAGGAGCATATAATTTTTTTGAGTGAGTTTACCAGCTTGGATTAAAACATTCTCAACTCTAATGGCTTCAAGTAAAGTATATTCACCCATGGACTACAACATGATAGCTATATTAGTCCTATAGCTCTTAGGTAAGTTGGAAAAACAAAACTTACAAGGGGTCTCATGAGAGGTGGTAGCCTATTCCATGTTCTTTGAAACCTCTCATTGAAATCATGTATAGTTTTGTTAAGCCCTCTTTGAATGAATTCAACTGATGTATGAGTGATGTATGATCATTCTTATTTTCAAACCTTTGAGTTAACAACTCTCCAAACTCATCCCAAATAGTGATGCATCATCCTAGCAAGGTTCTATACCAATCAAGGGCTTTTCCCCTAGGACATATGGCAAGCAATCTTATTGTTATGTTAACTTTAGTGACATTATGGAAATTATAGAAGTTGGATATGTCTCTAATATGCTCACTTGGGGTGATAGGACCTTCCCCATTAAAAGTGGGAACACTCTTGGTGGCATTGGGATGCATATCATCATAGGCATTAAGGTTTATAATATTTTTAGTATTGAATGTTGGTAAAGCATGTTTCCTAGATAGGTTGCCTTCAAACTCTTCTTCACTCTCTTGCTCTTCTTGAATTTCAAAACCTTGTTTCTCTTCAAGCTCTTCTTCAGGGTTCTCAAATGTCAAGGTAAGCTCAGGGTACTAAACTTCAAGAGGAATTTTAGGATGAGGGAGTGGATTTATAGGATGGTTAATTCTAATAGCAACTAACCTAATAAAGACCATGAAGTATAAATAAAATAAATAAGAAAATGGTATACAACTAGATGTTATACCTTCAGTGGAGTCACCAAATGCTGAGTAGAACACACTGATGCAATTGTGATGTTGTCAAGACCAGCATTCACCTTGACAAGAAGTGTTTGAGATAATTATCCCACTGATCATGCCAAAACTATTGTCACTCAATTTTACACCCTTGGAGAGGTAGTTCAACCCTTCTCCAAATTGACTGGAACATGAGAATACCCCTAGATATATGCATTGCCTATAATAGGGCTACACCTCTAGATTGAAGGGTTATCTCCCTTGATATGTCTATTATAACTCATCACTTATACTACTGGCTTGTTGAGATGAAAAGGGATATAGATAACATGAAAGAAACCTAGTCTAATGAGGTGATACACCAATTTAATCTCCACAAGAATATCATGTACTTGTAATATGAAAAATGACTCATAAAATTAACTTCAACATCCAAGGTTTCTCTAAAATAAGTATTTCCAACATGAAGGTGATATGCAATGCACTTCTCAAGGTGGATGAACAAGAGATATGATTGTAGACATTAATGCTTTTCTTTACACTTAGAGATAGATAAAGACACTGACTACACTTCATGTGACCTTTTAGAGAGTAGACTACTTGGACAAAACATGAAAGAGTAAGGTGAATACAAGGGTATGTGATTATCACTTGTCATTCAACATGCACTTCTTCACACACTTAGACAAGAAGTTTTATAAGTAAAAACTAATTTGAAATATTTTATTCAAAGACAAACATCAATATTCAAACTAGCATGGCTTCACCATACCAGATGTGAATTTTATAAACTTAGCCAAAAGAGGCTGCTTATATAGAGAATGGTGAAGACAGACATGGGCGTAGTAGAGAATAATTGACAAGTGTCCATGTGTTACACCAATAAAGGGAGTTATGAGATAGTCCCAATAGACCTCCAAGGCCATATGTCTCATTCCAAGGCTATATATTATGATATGACTATCTAAAATTATGGTATGAGCATATGTTAGATGTTATGGTATGAGCATCTGAAGTTACTCCTTGGGTGGCATGCTTAGTGTTTCTTAAGCTTGAGATAGCTCCAAATTGTGTTTTGGGCTTCAAAAATCCATATTAATATTGGAAAAGGTTAAAATACCTAAAAAAAAAATTTATCCATCATTACACATGCCTTATTAGTGTTTTTCACTCTTATGTATGCCCATGATGTACTGGTCAGGGATCTTGGGGTTTAGGCTTGTCTCCTCTTTGTTAGCCCTCAAAAGCATCTATATGGAAACTTGAGCTTTGGTGCCACATAGAAGTGTATGGAAACCATTTAAATTATTTTTTTCTGCCTAAATTTCCCTTTATTATGTATGTAAATGCTTGTTTTGCTCTTTAAGACCAAATGGACCTCTTAGTCTCATCACTACCCCTTGCCAAAGGAGTGGGTCTAGTCTGAGACAAAATAGTGAATATGTACATTGTTTGTATGACTTTGAGGGGATCATGAATGCCTTTTTATACTCATCAATATGTTCTATACCAATTTTTAAAGCATAATCATGCTTAGAGAGGCCTCAACACTCAATATTACCTCTTGACTGGTTGTAGTATGTGTGTGTATTGTAGCATTAGGTCTAGACTGAGTTTGGAGTTTAGGACTCATTTTGCTCAATTGTATCTATGTTTATTTCAGTCTAAACACACATTATGACCCTTTGTGCTTGACTAAGGTAGGCCTCAGGGTATCTCTACCTCATTTGGTTCTTTCTTAGGATTAGGACCAGCCTGTCCTATATAGAATGTACATGCCTCTATGGTCATTTTGACTATGCTTTATGTTTTGAGACTTCACCTCTACCTAAATAATCTCCTTCAATAGCTCATGGATTTAGTTGAAATATTCAATTAGGTTCAAGAACCCTTTAAACCTCTATCAACTCTTTAGCTTGAAAAGGAATGATCTTCAGATAAGCATGTAGGTGAACCTTTAGAGTTAGGATTGTATACTATGTGTTTTAAGTCCTAACATTCACATCACTAACCCCTCATGGTCCATGAAGATGTCTGAAGTTCCAAATAGGTTTAAACCCTATATCATACATGTTATATTCCTTTTCTTTGGTTTGAAGATGAATTGACCCTATAACTTGTAGATGTTTGTATAAGGTGTTGATTGTATACTAAGTCTTAAACTTATTCTTCTCACTAGGCATAATGCTTAAAGGGTTCAAATTATTTGAGAAAGGTTGAGTTCATTATAATATAGGGTTTACAGACTTCCTCTGACATTTTCAAGCCATTTTTACTTGTTCCCATCTGTATAAAGTACCTATAGATGTTCCTTAAATGGTATACTTGGTTTTTTCTTGACTCCCTTGACTGTCAAAATGAATTAGATGTTATTCAAGAGTTTGTAACATTATTAACATCTGCATTGTAATTGAATCTTCTATTTTGAAGCTCACTTATATTGATTGGATGATGTTGATCTTAGTCTAAATGAGGATGTACATGATTAAGGCCTGTAAGTCTCATTTACTTGCTTTAGGGCTAATAAGATCCACTTCTTTAACTATAAGATTTTCACACTTATCAAACCACTCCACACCTTTGTCACTTCCTCAAGGACTCATAAATCATAATAAAAGCATCAAGCCACCTTCATCTCACCTTTAAGCTATTGCATAGACTATAGGTGTCTTAAGACTATCAACTCAATCTCTAATACTCTCCTAACTGATCAAGTGGCCTAGTATCTCCTTCAAGGATTGTGGCCTATTTGATGTAATGAAGTTTAGGTTTCCATCATGCTTGACATTTCTCTTGTATGGATTTGATGATGGTCTTGGTCCAAAATAAGGATGTACGGGCTTAAGGCTTGTAGGTCTATACTTGACAATCCTAAGGATACATAAAGCCACTCTTTGAGTTCTTAGACTTTTGGCACTGTCAAACCACTACACACCATTCTTGTTACTTCTCAATGGTCTATAAAGTTTTATGATCATGCTTAAAGTCACCCTCAACTCACCTTACATTCCTATACGGACTACATACATAGTCCACTAATGCATAAGCCTTGTGAGTAGAGAATTGGAGTATCTAATTAACTTGAATAATTACTATATGATATGATTATACAATCATATACATATGAAGGTACAAGGATTTATAGCAATTTCCTTTTAGGGTTTTGAGTATCCTCAAACTACTCTACAGTCTGTACAATTGTATATGAGGGAAACAACTATGGCTTTTTATTGGAATGTGTGTATTTGGAATCCTATATTTAACTTATCATGCTTTCAATGGTAAAATATCATCTCATAACCATGTGATATGACATATTACTGGTATTTGAGCCCATTTTGATAATCAAACTTGTAGTGGACTGTACAAACCTTGACCATGTTCCCAAAGAGCATATGCTTGAAGAAGATAGGCAAAAGACACATCTAAGACAATAAAACATGAATTCCATGAAACTAAGTGAGATCCCATGAGTTACAAGGCACTATATACCTTTAAGAATGATCACCATGAAAAATAAATAGGAACTTATAACAAGATTTTTTGAAACAGCTTGTACACCAAGACATTCTTCTTCCAAATGAAAGCACCTCATAGAGGTGATTTGGATGATGAAACCACCATTAAAAATAGATCCATAAACTCTTAAAACCACCCTCAAAACCATTTCTCTCCATCTATTTTTAAACTAGAGAAATAGGTGCAAGAATAGACCCCTCTCAGATGAATAAGCCATAGTGACTTGTTTTCACTCTTAGCGATAGTTTATAAAGAAGAAGCCATAAATATAAAAACCAATGCCACTAATTTCAAGCTTACTTGAACCCCTAATTATGGATAAACTTTCATCTCCTAACTCTCTCTATCTGTCTCCTAGTCATACCATTTAATGTAAATTTGCCTTCTTGAGCTTGTGAAGGTAGTGATGGAGGAGAAAAGGTGTCTAGAGTGTCAGTTCAACTTGAAACTTGGTCCAGAGTTGGAAAATGATTTGAAGGAGCTCAATGGACACTTCTAAACTATTTTAAACTGAAAACTAATCTTTCAAGGTCATACAAGTGCTTTTAAAGTGTCTTTTTGCCAAGATTAAGCATTGAAATGCAGATTCTTGTCAAATTCTTACTAGTTTTGAACCATCTTTGACCTTTTTATGACATCAAAGATGTTTGGAATCTTCTTAGAATGTTTTCTTCTTGGAATGCTATGTCTACCTCTTCGATATGGGCCAAAATGTGATTTTTTGCAATTGAGAATCAAATAAAGGTTAGTGCATGATAATATGGCATTAAAGACACCTCAATAACCTTTTACTATGAATTTATACCAAACTAAACCTTTGACCATGTTTGAATATTCTAAGACCTTGTACTTAACTTATAAGACTAGATAAGTGAACATAAGACCAGAACATGGACATTGTTTCACAAGGGCAAATAAGACCATATGGACTTCTTTAGGACCATTTAACATTATGACAAACATTTGATAACCCTATAATGTTTTGACTTAGAGGGGGTGACCAATTTTGACTTGGGATCAAAATTTGGTCAACAGGCACATTTATACTTTTGCATACCAGGTAAAGACTTCATATTATTTCCAAATTCTATTATATTCACTTGATCAGCCCTTATCCAAGTCATGAGCCTATTCCATATGAGTCAAGAAAATCATTATCAAGTATTCAAGCTATCTTTAGATGCATACATGTAGAAATGCAACATTATCGCACTAACCACTATAGGTGGGATAACTGCACAAGGTTTGAATCTCCATTTGGATTACTTTAGATATGTACGTAGTGTTCAAACATCACAGAGTTGATTTAGATTAACTCATCCCATTACACTTCCTCCTTTATTTTTACTAGTTTTTAGTTATCATAAACCCTAGTGGGGTTTCAACTCTAAAGAGGTCATTTGTAAGTCATTCACGCATAATCGAAGGTCTAAATTATATATATAGTAATATTTCAAGAAGGTGCATGTGACTATATCATTTGTTTCTTATTTTCTTACATAGGTTAAGATCAAACTATAGAGGTCAATATTGACCAAAAGGGATCAAGAGAGACAATCAATCCTGATTGTTTCTAGTTGATTCTAACTCAGAACATTGATAATTATATTTTCAATTGCATATGCATAATCAGGGCTTAGTTGATCATTTTCAACCATCTTTCAGTCACACATAATCAACCTGTGGGTAGAAATTAGTTAAGTCTTATTTTTCTCTTTGTGTTTTTCATAGTTAGCTTCTTCATTCATCTCAGTTTTGTCCATTTCAGTACTTTGCTTTCATTTTTCTAGTTTCAAGTCATTTACAACATTTTATACCCTTCAATTTAGTTTATATTAATTAGAGTTAATATCTTAATTAATTCCACATTCTTATAAAAACACTCCCTTTTCATCTCTCCTCTTTTATTTTTAAGCGTCTTTACAATTTATATTAGGAGCATATGGTACACTCTTGGGTCTTTCTAGAGTGTACCCTACATTCTTGGGGCCTTTAATGGCCCCCTTTGGTTATGGGAACCTATTTTTGTGGTCCCACATTTTTAAATTTATATCAACTATTATATTTGTTAGAATGACAATAAGGTACTAATTTGAATTCATTTTTTAAAATACACGAACATTGCAATTCTTTTACACCTAGAAAATCATAGAGAATCCATTTATTATTTACAAGAATCCATTGATCACTCACAAACATTCTATAGAGATTAAATAAATGTTAGAGAATTTATTCATGTTAAGGCAATCATTAATAGAGTAAGGCCACATAACACACATCACTAAGGCTTTGTATGATACCAAAGTTATTTATAATTATGTAATTTGTTGTTTTCAATATTTATTTTAGCCTATTTTGGATTAATGCAATCAATACTAACCCTAATAGGATAAAATTTTATAATGTAATTAAAATATTAAGATATGACATTCAAACATATATCTAAATGTAAAAGATTAAGATTGATTGTACTGATTTGACAAGTGGTGTATGCTAAATTTAGTAAGTATAAGAAAGGGATGAGTACTTAACTTTTCTAGGTGGTTGTTTGACTATGACTATATGTTGTAAATGGATGTCAGACTAAAGTAGGTTTGTGATTCATTTGGTATAAGAATTGTATTTCTATCTCTATAGGGTTAGTTTCATTAAATTTCTCAGTGTCATTGATATATATTGATATGTGTTGGTTGGTACAAGCATGTGAAAAAATGTGGAACTATGACCATATGCTCACCTATGCCTATCTATACATGTTTTATATTTGTGATCCTAAATCCTAATGATGCACACAACTCTATAAATTGATTTCCTTTACCTTGAAATCCTACGTGTGTTTATGGGCGCTAAAACATGCAAAAATTTGGGAATGTGTAATGGGTTGATTTGATCCCAATCACCCTAATTTAATGATTTACCACTACTTATCCAATACTCTGAGTAAATAAATAAAACCACATGTATTTCTCTCACCTAGTGTGATTGTGCAATTATTTTATGCTCCTTCATTTTATGTATGCAACTAATGATTTGGATTTGATATTTGACAATGCTTTCTTTGACTTGGATTTAGTTTATTTCATACTTGGTTTATCACTGACCCTAATGATAGATTCTAAATTTGAAATAATTGGAAGATTTGATCAATATGCAATAGTGTATATATGTGTACCAAATATGTGTTAAGTGCTTTTAGAATGAGACATTAATTTGTTTATATATGAGTGTAATTGGATAATTTCTTGTGCCACTAACATCCTAGACAAATGGGCTGAACCTAAGGTGATAATTGATTTTGAAAAATAGTCATTGATGGGAGAGGGTTGGTTCTAACTAGATTAGGTTAATGGTGGCTGATAATATTGATTAAATCTACCAGAATAGACCTTTATCTTTGTAGACTAAACTAAGAATTTGCATATATATGTGCAAGATATTTAGCAGGTTTGAAACAAACAATGAGGTTTTTATAGGTGTGTAACAGCAAAATAGAAGGGTCAAGCTCATAAGATAGCATGAAAGTGTGAGAGAATGGTAATTAGGGGCTTAATTATGTGCTCAAGTCATTCATGGTAAATGTATGTCAACCTTGTCATTACCAAGTAATTAATACCAAATTTTAGTATCTACAAATACGCCCCTCTTATTCTAGTAATGGAATTGATAGAATAAAAGGATAAAATGTAGTCGAGTGTGTACAACACACTTTATATTTAGTATGAATCTCCAATTGTGCAGGTCACTCAATAGAAAACCCTATAATCATGTGTGGTGAATGTCCATAAATTGACTATTTTGATCTGAATCTGAATTTTTTAAATTTTGGAAGAACAAGGGTTAGAGTACACCTATGTGTTAGTGAAAACCATGTTACCCTTATAACTTTTTGGAGATGATGCCTCCTTATTGAATCATTGGATAAATGATGCTTCTTTATTGAAGCACATAGATAATTGGTGTGAGTGTGCCCCTAATTTATGTAACTATGCAGGTTTTTTAGGTTGGGAAGACAACATGTCCCAAACCTCATGAATGTGAGGAGAAGTACATAATATACTAAACCAAATAATTATGCATGTAAAAGAGAGAACCGCCAAGTTAGGTTTGCTTAAAGAAACTGAATTTATTATTATAGATGACTTATATATTGAATTGTATAATTTCGCTCAAGTTTGCTCCATGTAAAAAAAATACACAATCGAAAGGGAATGAATAATTTTCATGCCCCCACTATGAATGCATGTTTGATTATATAGTTTCACTTGATTTAAAATATAAATTCATGATAAAAAGAGAATGAACAATGTTCATTCCCCATCATGACCACAAATTTGATAAGTATGAAGTGTAATGACCACCATTTTTTATTCAATTGTAAACTATGTTGTTGTGTATGTGCATGAAACAATATCATGTCTTATGAGTCTGAAAGTGTGTATGTTTACATTAACCATTATCATGCCACCTAAATTTTTACCAATTGATATAAAATGTTATGCATATATATGTTGAATCTGAGAACCTGTATCTCAAATGTATATGTATGTGAAAACCTGTAATTCTTGTTCATGTAAATTATGTGCATGTGTCTAGGTATATGCACCCAATTGTGTATGAATCTATGCTCAAGTGTCAATAAAATTAGTGAATGTGCATGACATATTCCCCTTATAATCTATATTTATGTTCCAATATTTTTCATGTATCTTAACTATCTAATAGATGAACCATTCTCAATTTTTTAAATATGTGATCTGATCTGATTTTCTGCTCATGGAGGCTTATGTCTCTATGACAAGCCCACTATAATGCCTTACTTTTGGGATGAGGGATGTATCATGTATATCACTCATTTTAGATACCTAAATTTGATTTTACATAATATGTTATTCTTGTACACTTGACAAATACCAATCATGGCTCAACCCTTTATTTTGAGACCCTCTAACTGTTAAAAGGCTCACATTCATCATCTCACTATGCCTAAATTCTTATATTGTAGTCTAAACCTAACATTCCTATGACCCAAATCATCTATAGTCCACATTCTACATAAAACTTGATTTATATCCTACTAATTTAGTTACATATTCTCAACAACTTTCTATCATGCAGGACATTACTGTCTAGATTAGGACACTAGCATCGATGTTTTTATCCCAACTCTAATGCTAGTGTCCCTAGCTTCTAAATAATAATTTATTTAAATATTTATACATGTATGGTTCAACTTATGGTATTCCTTTAACCCTCTTTTGAGATCATTTTAAAATGTGTGGAATAAATACAAGTAAAAGACCATTCATTAAAGACACAAAGTAATATCAAGGAAGCTCACACTACACTATTGAAAATCATTTTCACAATTGAGTTATATTGCCCTATTCTTCCCTATGTCCAAATCAGTAACAAGAGAAAACCATGATCATTTTTTTCAAGTTACATGTTATATTTCTACATGCACTCACATATAACATATTGCATAATTGTTCACACATAAGCCAGCATAAATGGGATAACTATGTTAGTCTAAGTCCCTCTTCAAAGTATATGGTTATGTAAGAATATTTCATTGATAGAGGGGTATTTGAGGTCATCTTGACATCACTTGATCTCACTAACCCTTGTTTAGCAAGGTGAAATGCCTAAGTTGGAGGACCCAGGGTTTTGAGCAAAATGTTGATATCTAGAACCTATGCACATGATCCAAATATATAATCTACAAGGCAACAATGAATCCTAACAAGTGAAATTGGTCATTATATAAAATGGCATGTACCTTGTATCAGATATAAGTGTCAAAATTGGGACATAAGCATCAACACTAGTGTCCAAATTTTGACACCAGTATCCAAGTTGATAGAGAGTTGAATTTTAGAATCTAAAAAATCACACAGGAGCATCAACCTATCTCCTTCTACACCTAAACATTTTAGATATTCCTCCTTCATATTGATACATTCAAATTATTATTTTGATGTTTTAATTTTTATATTTAGCATATTTTCATATTCAACATATTTATCAAAATATTATAAATATAAATTCATTTAATTAGCTTATTTTTAGGATAAATTACTCTAAGTTAATTAGGTTATTCCTTTTAACCCAATCCAAAAAGGGTTAAACATTTGGTGAATTCGACCTTTGAGTCTTCTTACGTTCATCCTTTTAGAGTTTCAAATTATTGTGATTGTTTTGCAATTCTAAATTTTTCCATTATTATTGGCATCTTTGTTTTTCATTTATAAGAAATGGAAATGTTAGTAAAATAATATCATTTTTTAACTAAAGATAAGTAGGCATTAATTAATCATCTAAATATAAATCATGAATTAATTGATGCATTTTTGTATGTTACACAAGATGAAATTAACAAATATGATAAGGCTAATGTATCCACATATGGTGATTGTGAATATTTAGGTGGTCCTATTATATATTCAATCCCATTATCCCTCCCCTCAAGTACACCATTGATTCCTACATCTAGTGGGGGCATGAGATATGTTTTCAAGCCATTATTCCCAGAAGATTAAACATGTATTGCTACGTCCTCCATGGGAACAATCAATACTTCAACTCAATTACCAATTTCAATGCCTAAATCAACACAAGTGGTGTTTACATCCCTTTTGATAACTTCTCAAATATCAAATCTCAATCCCAATGGGCTTATTGTGCAAATTATTCTCTAATTTATTCAAACTTTGGAAGCTAAGGTTACAAATATTGAGAAAAATGCTTTAAAATCAACTCATGTTATTGATTCACAAGATGTATTACATAATTATCTTAAACTTAAGATATCTTTACACCCATTTCCAAATAATTTTGTAGCACCCAAACTCACACTATAAAATGGCAAGGGTGATCTTGAGCAACATCTCCAATCTTTCTATTCTACGTGCCTTGATTATGCTTCATGATAAACTTTTGACAAAATTATTTTTAATGATCCTAAATGAGCATGCCTTGAGATGGTTTAATGATCTACCAATATGATCAATGAAATCATTCAAACCTCTAGTAGATTAGTTTATTTCATGTTTTTCAATCAACATCATTGAAAAGATGTCATATGTACAAATTTCCAAGATCAAACAAGGAAGCAATGAGTCTTTCAATAAATATGTTTTGAGGTACAAGATAATGTTGGTTAAAATCACAAATCCAATGGCAAATAAAGAGATTCGAGATATTTTTAAGCAAAGTTTACTTGCCCCACTACATGAGTCTATTGTCTTCAATAAGTTTAAATATTTTAATGACTTGTCTCATATTATTCTAAATTGAGAAACGAAACTTATTGCATTGAATAAGATTAAGTATGTAGAAAACACACCAACTACATCTACTACCAAGTTTAATATCAAACCAAGTTATAATGTTAAACCTACAAAGACTAAAAAAGAAGCATTAACAATGGTCAATACAATGTCACAACAACATAATTAACTCATTTTATCAAATGTACCTAAGAGATAATTTACACATTTACCTAATTCTCTAGCTTTGCTCCTTAAAAAGCTAGTAGAGTGTCATTTCATATATATATATATATATATATATATATATATCCCTCTTAGAGATTGATATGAGTCAACCTCTACCAAAAGGATATGATGCAAATGCCTAACGTGACTATCACCAATGTGTTGAGAATTATAAAAACATATGTTACAAGTTAAAGCATAAGATACAAGACCTCATTAATAGCAAAAAAATCACCTTTGATGATCTTCTAAAGGATTCAAGGTCACAATCCAATGATCATCAGAACCAGAAGATATTCAACAATCCATTACAAGATAATTCTAAGGAAACACTAGAAGTGTAAATGACATATCATGCACATCTTCCTCCAACACATTATGGTCACCCATTACTTGAAAATTTTGGCACACTTACACACATAGTACATCTTGTGCTTTAAAAGCATTCTATTACATTTGATGACAACAAAATTGTGGATGATGACTCAAATCTCCATTCATTATTTATTAAAGCACATATTGATCATCATCATATATGAAATGTTATGGTTGATAATGGTTCTAGTGATAATGTATGTACCATGACATTACTTGTAAATTTTAGTTATTGACACGATGATTTATACCCTTCAACCAATACAATCAAATCATTTGATGGAAAAGCACAATAGGTTTTTGGTGAGATTAATTTACCTTTATAATTTGGTCCAACATATGTGACCACACCATTTTAAGTTATACCATGTATTAGAGTCTTTAATATATTACTAGGATGACCTTGGATTCATAATCTCCATACAATGCCCTTCACAATGCATAGATGTCTCAAGTATATTCATGTCAACATGGTATTCATAGTTTTGAGGAGTTAGTATGAACATCTGCTACAAAAAGAGAAGTTTATTATAAGATGGCTAATTATTTAGCCTATCACAATTAATCACGAGTAAAAGGGTAAGAAAATATAAATCCCCATTCCTGTGTGAATGATACTTGAGAGGTCTTTGAATTAGAGATATATAATAGACTCTAAGAATCCTCATCTACACCTACATGGCCCAACTAATTACTAAGAGTCAATCAACATGTTTCAGAGATGGTACAAAGATATATATTTAGAATTGCACAAAATAAGTCACATAGCACTAAACAATGGGTTACATAAACCACTACAACTTATACTTCTTCATGACCACATAGTCCTATGAGGCATATGTAGAGTATCATAGATTCTACAGTTCTAGATTTGGCACATATACATGATCCTTGGCAGCATTACCATTTTATTGTATCTTCTTATGATTATAGATCACTCTATGAGTATCTTTTATATGCAATCATTGGATTACCCTCTCTTTCTTACAATTCAAATATGCAAAAAAAATTAAAAAATCAAAAAAATTAAGAAAATACAAAAACATTCAAATAAAGTAAAAATACAAAAATATTCAACATACACATATTTAGTACTTTTACATATATGTTTTTAACTTTATGTTAGTGTTTTCACTCAATATTTCACCCTAGAGATGGTTTTTCAAGCCTACTCTATATTAAGTGAAACATTGGATTAACTCTAGACCTATGGTTACTTATAGCAGAGGTAAACCTCTAGGTTTAAGGGCTAACTCCCTAGATTTCTCTTTTCTTGCTTATCTACTACACTACTTACTTGCTTGGATGAAAAGGGATAGAGGGAAACATGAAAATAAATTACTCTAATGATTTTATACACTATAATGATCTCCACTAGACTACCATACACTTTTACTAAGAAACATGACTCACAACACTAGCCTCAACATCCTAGATTGCTCTAACATAAGTATTTCAAAAATGGAGGTGATATGCATTGTAATACTCAAGGTGAGTGAATGAGAGGTCAAATTGTAGACACTAAGGTTGCTCCTTACACTTTAAGATAGATAAATACACTAGTTACACTTCATGTGACCTGTTAGAGGGAAACTACTTGCATTAAACATGGAAGAGTAAAGAGAAGAAAAGGATAGATACTTATCACTAGACACTTCACTATGCACCAATTTACATACTTAGAAAACAAGCTTGTGAACTAAAAACTAGATTTAAAATCTTTGTTTCAAAGGAAACTATAGTATTCAAATCAATAGGGCTTGACCATACCATGTGTGGATTTTTTACAAAAGTCAAAATGGCTTGCATTTATAGAGCATGTGAGAGGAGAGAAAAGAAAGGAAGTGGAAACGTCATAAATCCAAGTGTCAAGACTTGGAAACTAGTTACATTTTAAGAGAATGAAGTATATAATACACCATGAAGGTATTCTTGGACAAGTGTCCATCTGAATCATGACAAACTCTTCAAACTGGCATAAAGACCTCAAATAACCCTCTTGAAACTGCCTTCATAATGAAGCATCACTTGACCACTTGAAATTGAACTAGGAAGGATTGACACATATGCACTATCTTAGGGAGGTTAGAAGCAAGGTGTGACATTCATTAGATACCTCCCTAACTGATAGCCTTCTTCTTGACACTTGTATTCACTATATGCAGTCATTTACTAGCTCTCTTGGCCTCAAACTTCACATTTGTCACCAAGATGATCTATAATTATTAAAAAAATACATGGAAGATGTGTTAAGACACTTGATTAGAACCCATTTTCCTTCCATTTCATGATTTACACCTTTAAAATATCCTAAATTAGACCTCTCATCTTTTCACTAGGCAGTGACTTGTCATTTTCACTATCTATCCAAGACTGCCTGTAGTGAACTATGTAGCAGAGGTATTTCCATGGTTATCTATGGTGAGAAATGAATATGGGGTTAGAATAAGTCCCTATTTACCTCATTAAATAACATTCATCCACTAAATATCCACTGTACCTATAAAATAAGTCAAATCCTACAATAAATAGAGAACTAGGCATGTCCGTACAAGTGATAGTATGGACCAAATAAATGTTGTATGCAATCAGAAATGCATCATGTCTATAAATCAATCTTGGCTGAAAGAAGAGAGAGAATACCTACACTTTCAATTGGGTATACATTTGTTAAGTATAAAAATGACCAATATAGGGATCCACTATACCTAATTAGGGGATCACTTGTCACAATACACCATGCTAGAAAGGGTTCCAAAGCCTATGGTCTAACCCAATCATGCAACAACCCTAAAAGAGTCCTAGGTTTAATGTTCACTCTATTCTAATAAACAAAAAATAAAATATAATCTAGTGCTCACCAAATCTTGTGGTATAAAAGTGAGGGTTAGAAACAAAATAAACTAAACTAAACATGCATAGAAGACATATACTCACATCAATGTATATGAAATCTTAATGCATGAGAAAGAAACGTAATTGCATTATCTATTTACTCTTACAAAGGAGAAATAAAGTTAGGAATACTTACCTTGAAGATGAACCCACTGAGCCGCAATCTCTCCCCTGGCCAAGGTGCTTCTCAAGATATTGGTGTGGTATGTAATAATAACAAAGACAAATTAGTTCTAGGCTACACAACCTCTCTATGTATCTAAAAGACTTATTCACAAGACAAGATCCGTATCTCCAAAAAAAGTATGGAATCCTAAGCTTTATTCCTCAAGTAGAATGGTTAATAAGTAGATGTTTATTCGCACTTATTCTTCTTCACTTCTCTATTCTCAAATATTTAGAAATGAACCTGTATATATAGGTAGACCTTGCCCTAAATCCTTTAGAATATGTCAATTGTACAGGGTTGACCTAGTTGACCCTGTATGTTTTTGAGAGATAAATCACTAATTATTAAGCTAGGTTAGCTGAAGGTTTAACAAAACTCCAAGTGAAAAATATCCCTAAATAATACAAGGTCGACCTAGTCGACCCTATATAGTAATCAAAAGCTAAAAACTGTATAAGGTGGACCCAATTGACCTAGTACAGTCAACTAGTGAAAGGGGGTTGTTGACCAATTTTGCCCACAGGCAAAATTTTGATCAACTTCTCACCTGCTGTTTAAGGCCAATTCATTTCAGGTTCAGCAAGTTCAATGAATTTAGTTCATAGCCAGGTTCAATTGGTTCAAAGGCTCAGTGCCCTTTTGAAGGGCCGACACTTCAAAGGAGAGGACTCAGGTAAGTTCAAAGCGTAGGTTCAAAGTTCAATTTATTCAAAGTTGACTAAGGAATTTGGGCTGCTAACACATTAAGCTTCAAAGCAAAGGCAAGCACAGACAGAATTTCCACGAACCTTTTATCTGCGAGAAAATGTTTGCAAACAAAAGTCTGTGGAAATGTTTATTTTCAAAGGGACATCAGATAAAGAGTGCCCAGGAAGGTGCAAAGGGAGAACGCGAAGCCGTAAAAGAAGTCATAAGGCCCGAGGACGTCTTAGAGGATGTCAAAATTAATGAAGCAAAGTGGTCATTTGTCTTCAAAAGCAAAAGAAGCGTAGACCATGGAAAAGATTTGGAAATGCAGCGACCCGCCAAGATGTTCACCCCATGGGCCGAATAAGCTAGATAAGACAAATCGAGGAAAATTAAAGTGACAAGCAAAGAATGAGTAAGCAATTAGTCCAAGTGGCGCCAAATTAAGAAGTGACTCTGGCAGGTGAAATAGTGCCTTCGAATTGATCATGAGAAGATGCAACAGCTAAGTAATGTAACCAATTTCTTCATTTTACATTTAATGGGTGGACAAACTGTGTTTTGACATTAAAAATGCAGATTTCAAGTAGACAAAGGGGACAGCTCATCAATGTTTTGAGCGACTTGTTCTTCCCATGAAGGGACGCATATGCCACTTGTAACAAAAGAGTGCTAAATGAGCCTCTTAGATTTTCCATATATATTGCGAACTTGGTCATTTTGTAATCATCTTCCACATTTTGTAAAGAGCATAGCTCTACAAAAATTTCACCTGGATCAATACAAATGAAATTTTTCACCTCCATTTTGGATAGACATTTTTGTGTATGCGTTGAATGTTTGCTTGTGTCTAGTCATTATCTTTTGATGCTCTCACAAGTTCAACACCAGCAGACCTGTTGTCTACAAGGCACCATTGTTGCAGCTGACAAGAGAAGAGCAGTATTTGGGAGTGAAGGAACAGATGAAATTACTTCATAACTGTGTGTTTCACGACACCTTGGGTGATCTCTATTCTAGATTTTCCATTGAAGCCTCCCTACTAGTTTCTTGCAGCCTGGTCCTTCTGCCAAGTGCATAGTGTATGTATGCATTTATCTGATTTCGAGAATGGATGTGTGAAGGTCAACCTTTATTTTGGTGCATTTCCTCTTTTAGAGTAGGTAGTTTGTTTTCTATGCATTTCTTCTCCCTTTTCATCCCCCACTATATTATACCTATACCTATATTTTGCACTGCCTGAAACAAACATGATGCATCAAAGGGAGCTAGCCCTTATCTAGAGACTCTCCTCTCCTGCTTCGCCATCCCACAGGTGAGAGAGGAGTTTCCATGTTGCAAGGAGAGGGCAGGAACTTGTTTTCCTGCCACTGGGTGCACTTTCCAGCATCAACAATTCTGGCATGCCCGGTGGGACACAGTTTGATAACACAGTAAGATATCAAGATTGATGATGGTCTTGCTACAACAATTTTCAAGTTTTCTAGCATCTAGCAAATCCACTAGTAAGAGCTTTAGTTCTATAATTTCAAGACTAGTTTCTTAATCTTCTGATGCCTAAAGTCACCACACGATCCGCTAATAAGGGTGTCCCTTTCAAATCCATTGAATTACCTCTCAACTCAACAAAGCGACTGAGGTTCAAAGGGACTCATCCTTATTTAGTGAGTCATCTTCCCAGTCTAGCTACAGGTACTTTCTTCACAAGAGAAGTACCCCATTTGAATCCCCTTATTGCTACGGCATTACCCAACATAAAGAAACTAGCCACTGCTCTATCTAATGAGCTTCAGGAAGTAAGGAGGCTGTTGCAGAGTATGACAAGTGAACTCACTACCATCAAAAGGCAGCAAGTTCAAGGCAACAGACTAAATTAGGGATACCAACATTATGGTCAAGCCCCTAGACCCCCTTTTCAAAATTATAGTCAAGGATAGGGTCAGCTTACTCAGACCAGACCTTTCCAAGGCTACAACCCAGGTGCCCCTCCACCATCTAAAGTTATGGTGCCTGTTCAGAATGATCTGGTGCAGGAACAGCCAAGTTGTTCAACCACATGATATGGTCAGGAGCAAGCTATTTATACAAATGAGATGATGGGTTGTTACCCAAATGTGTTGGATAATCAGGCAGCCACTCATTCCCAGCTCTTCGAGGCTCCAATGCAACCCAGCACAAGCAATAATTAGAGTCAGCCTGACTCTACTCTTATGAACCACCTAGAAGGTGAGTTTTGTGCGATCAATTATGTGGGTGTTACAGACAATCAAGCTAATTATGTTGCAGCCAACACAAGATCCAAAGGGAGAGCTATGGAAGAAGCTCAAGCAGCTGTTCAAATGGCCACACCATCTCTTCCACCACATGCAAACCAAAAATTCCCAAATTTTAGGCTACCAATCATACATTTAGCTCCCCAGTCTACGCCTCAGAAGGCTGCAAGTGACCCCAAAGAAAATATGGAAGGGAGTGATCCTCAGATCAACATGGCAGACCAGGTGAAGGAACTGCACATAAATATTTCCTTGTGGGATCCATTATTGATACTAGATGTGTCAGATGAAAGAGATGCTAGAAGCTTTCCCTTTGATCCAGGAGGGAATCAAAAATACCTGGTTAACTGTATATAGTAGGTTGCTTTCAATTTTCTTTCCCTGTTTCCCTTAAGTGTTGTTTGCACAAGTAGTTTTCTTACTCTTGCGTGTGCTTTCTTTTCCTTGGAGGTAGACCTGCGTGACTGGTTCTAAGTTTTAACAGAGCTATTGTTGATCCTCAAAGTTACTATCTGACTCCATGCCTAATGGATTTGCAAGGCAATTGGGTTTCTAAAGCATAGCAGGCATGCTTCCCCTGTGAGTCGCCAATCTATTGACCAATTTTGCCCACAAGCAAAATTTTGATCAACTTCTCACCTATTGTTTAAGGCCAATTCATTTCGAGTTCAGCAAGTTCAATGAATTTAGTTCATAACCAGGTTCAATTAGTTCAAAGGCTCAGTGCCCTTTTGAAGGGCCGACACTTCAAAGGAGAGGACCTGAGTAAGTTCAAAGTGCAGGTTCAAAGTTCAATTTGTTCGAAGTCGACTAAGGAATTTGGGCCGCTAACACATTAAGCTTTAAAGCAAAGGTAAGAACAAACAAAATTTCCATGGACCTTTTGTTTGTGGGAAAATGTCCGCGAACAAAAGTCCATGGAAATGTTCAATTTAAAAGGGACATCAGATAAAGAGTGCCTGGGAAGGTGCAAAGGGAGAATGCGAAGCCGCAGAAGAAGTCATAAGGCCTAAGGACGTCCTAGAGGACGTCAAAATTAATGAAGCAAAGTGGCCATTTGTCTTCAAAAGCAAAAGAAGTGTAGACCATGGAAAAGAGTTGGAAATGTAACGACCCGCCAAGATGTTTGCCCCATGGGCCGAATAAGCCAGATAAGACAAATGGAGGAAAACCAAAGTGACAAGCAAAGAATGAGTAAGTAATTAGTCCAAGTGGTGCCAACTTAAGAAGTGACTCTGGCAGGTGAAATAGTTCCTTTGAATTGATCATGAGAAGACACAACAGCTAAGTAATGTAACTGGTTTCTTCATTTTACATTTAATGGGTGGACAAACCACATTTTGACATTAAAAATGTAGATTTCAAGTAGACAAAGGGGATAGCTCATCAATGTTTTGAGCGACTTGTTCTTCCCATGAAGGGACGCATATGCCACTTATAATAAAAGAGCGCCAAATGAGCCTCTTAGATTTTTCATATATATTGCGAACTTGGTTATTTTGTAATCATCTTCCACATTTTGTAAAGGGTGCAGCTCTACAAAAATTTCACCTAGATCAATACAAATGCAGTTTTTTACCTCCATTTTGGATAGACATTTCTGTGTATGCATTGAATGTTTGCTTGTGTCCAGTCATTGTCTTTTGATGCTCTCACAAGTTCAACACCAGCAAACCTATTGTCTACAAGGCACCATTGTTGCAACTGACAAGAGAAGAGCAGTATTTGGGAGTGAAGGAGCAGATGAAATTACTTCATAAGTGTGTGTTTCACAGCACCTTGGGTGATCTCTATTCTAGATTTTCCATTGAAGCCTCCCTGCTAGTTTCTTGTAGCCTGGTCCTTCTACCAAGTGCATAGTGTATGTATGTATTTGTCTGATTCTGAGAGTGGATGTGTGAAGGTCAACCTTTATTTTGGTGCATCACCTCTTTTGGAATAGGTAGTTTATTTTCTATGCATTTCTTCTCCCTTTTCATCCCCCCTATATTATACCTATACCTGTATTTTGCACTGCCTGAAACAAACATGATGCATCAAAGGGAGCTAGCCCTTATCTAAAGACTCTCCTCTCCTGCTTCGCCATCCCACAGGCGAGAGAGGAGTTTCCATGTTGCGGGGAGAGGGCAGGAACTTGTTTTCCTGCCATTAGGTGCACTTTCCAGCGTCAACAGGGGTCAAGGCAAGAAAAAGGAAGATAAAGCATGACAAATGTTTGGAATGGGTACAACTGAGAAGAATAAGCTTAGAGTAAATAGTTTTAGAATACAAGTGTGTAGATGGAAAGTAGAAAAAGGCATAACAATCTTACAAAGCACCAATGGTCTGCCCACCCCTTCCTCAATGTACTCCTTAAAGTATCCACTTAGAGAGATTGAGACTCAGCAGGTTCCTACAAGATATAAGTGTCAGTAATCGATAAAATTTTGAAAATATTATGTGTATACATATGCCCCACTTGAAGCTCATAATGTGTCATGTAAGTGCAATATGGGATGGTGCTTTAGGAAATAAAATATGATAACACACAACATTGATGCTAATTAAATGGCAATAAGCAACAAATAAGATAAGGGAAAGGACAGAATTAAAAACACATACCTTTACTTACCTTAGTGATGTAATAAAGAAGTAGACTGTAAGAGATGAGTGAAGGCATCCAATGTGAAGAACACTAGGCAAACCTGTAGAAGTTAGTTCAAAAAATAGCCAAAAATCTATTATTTTTTTTAATATAGGCATATAGTAGTGTAAATTATTCTCTACATCATCATGAATCCAATGCATTCTACAATTTTAAAAATGGATGAGTAGAAATAAAGATACAGATAAAATAAGGAATCTACCTAAAAATATTGGAAAGATTTGAATTTTGAAAAGGTGTTTTTAAATAGGAGAAAGAGAAGTCATTTGGTTATTTTGACTTATGAAGGAGAGAAAAAGAGCTCTGGAGACCAAACTAGCTAAGATGGCAAGGAGATGACAAGCTGAATGGGGGGAGTTCCAAGAGCAGCAACTGGTGCATTGCAGGCATGCAACTTTGAACCAGGGTATACTTTAAGAAACCCCTCCTTTGGAAAAGGTGTAAAAATTTGGCGAAAGGTGTAAAACACCTGACAAAAAAATTTATTTTTTGTGGCGAAAAAAATAGTTTACAAAGAAAAAATAATAATCTCCATTGACGAATCATTCATAGTCTCTCAAACAATGTGTAAAATCTGGGCGAATTGTGTTATTTTAAAACCACAAAAAAATTATACATTGGCGAACAAAAAATAATAATCATAGTAAAATTTTGACTAGTACTAATAGGTTCCTATTCATTCTGAATCAGGTATTCAAAATCCGTAAACTCTTCATCTTCATTTTGACTTTGAGACCTAAATTCATCATTTATGTTGGAGTCAGCAGTAGAAGTAGAACCACCATCTTTTAAAGTGTTGCTAAGGCCTCATCTTTCACGTGTGGAATTCCAAATGGCCAATGACCTATCATAAGGAAAATCTCTAACATTGTATTGAGTTACAAACAACCTCAAACAAGTTTCCAAATTTTTGTCTAGTTTGTTTCTGACATTTGATTTCAAAAACCCCAATGCACTGAAAACTCTCTCATCTTCCACCAACCCTAATATCATTGTTTGACATAAATTAGCAAGTTTGAAATATTTTGATATTGAAGTACATAATACTTCACTCTGCCTTATCCTTTTCCAGAGCCTTGTTATTGCACCAAGGTCGAATGGATTCTCAAAGTTTTCCATTTGATTTTTCATACACAATGCAAAAAGTTTACATTGATTTTTAAGATTATTTGAATCTAAGATTCCTTGTATTAGTTGTCCATTGCAATCTGTATGCTTTGAAAACTGTGTTATCAATTCGTCAAGTTTATTATGAAACAACTTTGCATCAGTTGGATTATGTCCAAAGTTTTTCCAAAATTGAGGAAACACACAACTCATGGCTTCAAGAATTTCTTCTCGAGGGAATCTTTCACGAATCTCACTTGAAAGTTGGTAGGAAATAGACTTCACATTTTCACTAACAGATTTAACAATCTTGTCAAAATCATCCTTTCTAACTGGTAGTACTTTGCCTCTCTTGGTTGTTTTAGATTGGTGCATTGGTATTTCAAATCCTTTCACAAACACACATAGCTCATTTTTCCCATTGAATTGTAAAAAATTCTCAGCATGATTCAAATATGTAATTATCTCCCACCTTGAAAAAATTGGGCTATGACCTAAGAGATTTGAATACAAAGAATCCAGAGCCATGCATGTCATTTTACGTAAATCAGAATACTCATGAATATACATAGTTCTATCTTGGGCTTTCTTAACAAGTTTGTTCATTAAATCCAGCATGGGAAGAGGACTGGCTAAAGTTAATAGGTTCTCTATATCACTTAGCTTATTTAACAAATCAGGAGCTCTGTCCATTGTAAGGCGTTGCTCATATAGAACTCCAATCAAGGATTGATATTCTGCTAGAACTCATTTTGCTGGTCCATGCAAAGATATCCATCTGGTTTCAACATCCTTGAGAATCTTATTTCCTGCTGTTACTCCCTCAGAAAAAAACTTAAACTCTGCAAAGCATTTAGGACTTCTGCAAAAGTACGAGTGGAGCATACGGATTAGATCTTCAACTTTTGACATTATAGGAAAAGTACTTACAATCTTATATGCTAAATTCATTCGGTGGGCCATGCAATGTATGCCAAGCATGTAAGGTGCAATACTAGTTTGTAATCTTGCACAAAGACCAGTCCTTTGCCCTTGCATTACTGCAGCTCCATCAGCTCCGACACACACTAACTTCTTTGCAATTGTCAAGTCATCCATACCAGCAATTTCATTCAAAGCTTTCTTAACTTCTAAATATAAATTTTCTGTAGTTGAATTGGCCTTCATTTTACGAACACAAAGTAGATTAGCTTGACGAACATGATATTTTACAGTATATACATGCATACAGACCCAAGCAGTGTTATCTACCGCAGTGACTTCATCTAAGGATAATGAAATGAACTTGGATTCTTTTACTCTCTCCTGTACATTTTGCTTTTCCACCTCAGCAAGACAGCTTGCCATTTCCCATCCAGCATTTATTGACCAATGTGACATAGGATAGTGAGGAACTCTCAAAAAAGATAATAAATTACCATATTCTGAAAAGTCTCTCATAGGATGCCCTCTAGATAGAATATGAAAAATAACACTCATCTGAATGTTCTTTGCCAAGTTTGCATCATTGGCTACATGTTGAAGCCCATCCTTGATTGGATTGCCACTACTGCCACTACCAATTACTGCTATTTTCTTGAAATGCTCTTCATATTCTATGGCATACTTAACATGAAGGCATTCTTCCTTTGATTTCCATCTCACTGCCGCTACTTCCTTTCCATCTATGATTTGTTTTTCATAAACCTTACCAATATGTTTTTCTATAGTGTCGAGCTTTAACTACAACTTTTTCTCTCTTTTAGTTTTCCAGGTACAAATCGTACACTTGCATTATGTTGGTGGTTCATCATTGTTTGTGACTGGTTCAATAAACCAGTACTTTGCTACCCAATCAACCTGGAAAGTCCTTTTCATTTCCCACTCCCGCCCCATTTTTACATTCCTTTTTCTTCTCTTCCTACCAACATCAATATTATCCTCTGTTACAACATCATCTATTGTTGGAACATTGTTATCTTCGTTTGATGCATTTTGATTTAATTGAATAATAACCTGCTCTTCTAGTGGTGGTGAGGTATTGTGATTTCCTTCTACACTTGTACTTGCCAAAGTTGGTAGACCAAAAACATTATTAATTCTAAAGAAAGCCTTTATGGTAGTATCTCTAAGTTTTCGGCATTTTGATGTAAGATTAATCCCTTCATTGCCCTTGGGGGTTTTACCCTTGTCACTTCCCTGAGACTGAGCAATATTAGTTATAGACTCACCCTCCCTTGACATCTCAATCCACTGATAATCCGTTTAAAGTTAAACTTGTACTTGCCAAAGTTGGGCCTGAGCGATGTGTCTTGTGCAGTGCACTGCCAAAAATTTGATGGACTGATAATCTGTTTAAAGTTAAACTTGTACTTGTCAAAGTTGGGCCTGAGCGATGTGTCCTGCGCAGTGCGCTGCCATAAATTTGGAGTGTTAGCACTTAGCAGAGCGGTACTTATTGAATGTCTCTTTGATATTTTCTTGTATTTAGTTTTATACATATTACAAATGAAAGTGTGATTGTTGGTGAAATGAGCCGACTGCATGTAATGAAAACTTAAAACCTGGTGAACATTCCACATTAAGCGCTACCTGGTCGACTGGGTGAAAGGTGAATACTGCCAGGCAGAAACTAAAACGAAACATTTGCCTTGGCGATTACAAAGCTAGGCAATCACGAAACCCAAGAAACATTGGTGACCAGGAAACCATGGAATGGCATAGAAATCGCCAAAAAACACAGTGACAAAATGTAAAATTTGTCAAAGTACAAATATTCGCCACTATAATATTCCCTGCTTTGAACCTTAAGTCAATTTTGGAGTATTTTGATGAATTAAGTGTATTTTTTTTTTAAAATTAATTTTTAGCATTTAGAGATGTCAGAATGAAGCCAAATTAGATTATATAAGTCAGAAAAACCATGATGGGAAATGGGTTTGAAGTAATTAGGGAGAAAACTGTTAGAAGGCACTTTTTAAGGAAAATACAAGGGGTCGACAATGAAAAACAACTGGGTCAACCCAATTGATCCAATAGGCAAAAAAGGAGCAAAATCCACACTATCGACCCAATAGGTATGTATCGACCTTGTATGTTTTACAAACTGCTGACCTAGTACAATTTTGCCAATTTTGACAATGTAGTACTAGGGAGGGGAAAATAAGAGGGTTGACTTAGATTTTGAAGTCAAACAAATCAAAAATAGGGAAATTTTAGTCAAACTAGGTTGATCAAAGAACCAGAATGGTATGAAAATGCATGCAAAAGATTGAAAGAAGGCTAGAATGGCCCAAAATGACCAAGTAAGGGCAAAAAGGACCGAGTACACTAAAAATAGGTAAAAATGAATAAATTAAATCAATTTAGGCTTGTTTCGTATTGAAATTATAAAAATAATGTATTGTGATTATACATGACATGGAATATCTAATATATCTTTTGTTGTTCCCTGATTGTAGGGTCGACTTAGATTTTGGCAATTAATTGATGCATCATGGCTACTGGATATACTAGAGCATTTTATGATAGGAGATAGAGATAGACTAGTATTTGTAGGCCTAGGAGGGATAGTTGATATATGCAATATTCCCCTAAGCATGGATATGTTAGTCATGTTCCTAAGATGCTAAAAATGACTAACACCTTTAGATGAGAGGTAGATCAGGATGTGGTAGAGGTAGCTATCACTTTGGGGGATGTACATGCCATCATAGGGCTATCACTAGTAGGAGTATCAGTGACTACAGGTGTACCAAACATCATGGAAGAGAGGAGAGCCTTAGCTATGTGGGCTACAGGCTCAAAGATGGTATTGGTAGGCATGAGAGTTAATATGTTTAATGTATATACATCATAGATTTTGGATATCCCAAAAGTTGTGATAGGGATTGTGACATAGTGAATTTTATATCATAATTGAGACAACAAAGTACCACTATTCATGGTAACCTTGAGCAGGATGATCCTAGAGGAAGGAATATTATATGATCTCAATTTCATTTTTTGGGTCCAACTCATGCATGATATGTATAAGGTGTTGGTCAGAGGGAAGAAGTCGATAAGACTGATCATATTACTAATGGTTTGGATATATGATAGGTTTCTCATGTATCAATTGGTTGGGTTACCCCATGTAATCAATGATAGGTCACCTCTAGTATGGAGATGGAAAGAGGACCAAGTAGTGTAAGCCATGCCCCACATGCTAATGTTAAAGATAGTGAGACATGTAAACATAGTATGACATCCATATGGGTATACAATGACTACATCGTTGAGGAGGGATATAGTTACACTAACTATAGTGAGGAAAAATGTGGTCATACACTACACCTAGTGGAGAGAACCACATCTAGTGGTACGTGTACCAAGATAGATGAGTGTACCCCATCTAGTAACATCGATATTGATGATTAAATAGTGGGCTTAGCATGTGAGAGAGCCATGGGGGAGGAGGGGACTAGAGCCACCAATGATGAGGCTAATGCTCAGACCACATCATGAGTGACCATGGATTGGATGAGCATAACAGGGAGCAGAGTAGGAGGAGAGGGGTGCAAAGGTAGTGGCATCAGAGATACCACCACCAGCTCTATATCAAGATGAGCAATGACCATCATGGACATGATGTTGATAAAAGTAGGAGGATCAAGAGAGAATGGAGATTATTGCCATCCCTGATGACCTAGTAGTTGCACTTGAGGATAGCTAGATGATAGAGAGGCCACTTATGCATAAGTTGAGGTGGACACTAGCCATGATAGATATATTTGAGCTGAGGATATGACCTATAGAGGAGGTGCTAGGAGGCCACATGGATGGTGAGACTATGCTAAGCACACGTATATGGTGAGACCATAGTGGTTGAAACACAAATAGGTAATAAAGATGATTAAATTATTGCTTAAGTTTTTATTTTAAAATAGAGACTAGAGGTAGATATTATGAGATATAACAGTGATCTAATATCTATCTGGGTGTGATTTTATAGGCATAGTTGAGGATGAGGAGGAGAGATGGGGGTCCCTTGTGAAGGGAGCACTCCATGACATCTTGGATGAGATTCTATAGCCATATGACCCTACTATATTAGAGGACCCTAGTGTACCATCTACCCCAACTCAGGTGAGTTGGTTCATATTAGTTAGAGAGTTAGTGAGGTGGATACAAGCACAGAGAGAGGATGTATCCACCAACATAGATGGGTGTAGGTGGGTATGGGCATGGTAGTCCCTGGTAGAGGAGAGAGTTATCCATCTAGCTACAGTGATGTAGATGACATAGGCAAATACAATAACCCTGACCCAGTTGGTGTAGGCACAGGCATAGGTAGTGCATCTATAGGGACAAGTAAAGGGACTAAGATCTCGAATGGCCTTTTTATAGCATACTATTTGGAAGTATCATACTAAGGCCTTGACAAGCATCATGGCTAGGCTACGAGATAGGCAGGATGGAGCCTAGCCATAAAGATGGAGCATTGTATATATGGTTGTATTTGTTATATCAAAACTCATGATAGACATATATATATATATATATATATATATATATATATATATATATGATGTATTATTTTGGCATATTAATGTTGATTGTGTATGTTGTCATCAGTATGGTTATGGTTGTGGATACTTTGGATATATTTCTTTCTAGCACATGTATTTAGTTTTTTGTTGTATATGTTATAGGAAATATACGAGACGTGATTTTTTCTCTAGCATTATGTCAAACACATGCATGGGTAAAAAGAAACATGTAAAAAGGACTTGGTAAAATATAATCAATCAAAAATAATGTACTACACACTATTTCAAGTTGGGAAGTGTGTAATAACAAGAAAATGACTAAGTATAAAGAACCAAGAGATGGTAAAACAAGATGGTAAAAAGGAATTTGTTTTTAAACCAAAGTGAAAGATTTTTATAACAAATTAGAACAAGTAAAATCATACTAAATCGCATTGGGAGGTATGAAAATAATGTAATAAAATGGAAGGTTTGTAAAAGGGCACAAATGGTATAAAATCAAATTAATTAAGTCGATCAATTATACTAAATCACATTGGGAAGTATAAGAGAAAAACAAAATTGGTAAAAAATTGGTCTTAAATTTATCACACTAATTCAAGCTCGAAAGTATGAAAATTTTAAGAAATGGTTGTATTATTACATGCACTTAGAAAATAAGAAGATAAAAGTAAAATAGAAATTAAGTATGCATTAAACATACTAAATCAAGATGGGAAGCATGTCGATGATGTGTAACTTCATAATCGATCATATCTTATCTCATATTTGACACATATAATTTTGTTTGTGACTTGTATTATTGGAATTTTTTTTGAAAAATGTCAAGTCCTATCTATGATTTTACACTACAACTCATAAAGATAACACCACTGAGGTGGAATAAATAGGAAAAGTCAAGTAATAAAGGATGAGGGTAAATAAGAAGGAAAAAGGTGGTAATATATGAGGAATGCCAAGTCTTATTTGCAGTCTTACAAATCAACTCACAAAAGAAATCCTAAGGGGAGTGATCAGTAGATAAATCAATATTTCTCAAGAGGAAATATGAGGTATATAAGAATGAAAATGGGAGTGTAAAAATAAATAACTAGGTGTCTTTTGAAAAGACCTTAGGAGGCAAGAGGCATACTAAGGACATCAGAAGAAACTAAGTGACTAGTGTCCATCAATGTACAAAGGAAACTTGTTCGCTATAGACACAAAGCTTTGTAGGCAAATAAGTGTGATACTAAGATAATCTCATGAAGGTAGATGGGTAAAAAAAAAGGTAAAATGGACCTACCTTCCCATGACATGTTCCCCGTTCCTTAGGACTCCTTACAAAGTCATCAGTCTACTATGAAGATTAGGTACTAGTGTGAGAAAGTAGGTAGCACTAAAAGGTTTTTTTATTCTCCTTTTTTAATATATTGGCCTACCGTACCCCAAAGGACATCAGCTCTATCATGAGGCTAACTGTGGAATTTGAGATTCAGCTATAAGAAGGATATGTTCTTTGAATTAGGTCTTTTAGTGTGATTTAAATTTTAAGAATATTTTTGTCTTTTATATCATTGTTTTGTAAAATGATTTGGATTTTAACTTTTTATGGCTTTTGAAAATTCGTCCTCTATATGGATTTGGAATTACCAATCATGAGAGATGTAGTGATACACATGATTGAGATTTAGGTTAAGGCTAAAAAAAGCAAAGGAACCAAAGACAAAGAATGACTATGACACTTAGGTTTAACAATGAACTAACATGTGATCTCAAGTTTCAACTGTGTATATGCTTTGTTTGTGAAAAAATAAGAAGGGAAAAAGGAGATCCAAAGGTGGATTGGTGAAAGTAGATTATAATGATATACACTATTTGCTAACTGATCACATGTTAAAAAAAAACAAGGGCCAAAGGGAACAGGGTTGGTATAACCAAGTCACAATGACAATTATCTATGAAAAATAGAGGTAAGAAAGAAAACAATCATGAAGACATAAAAAGAGGGTTTTGAGAAAAAATCAAGAAAGAAAGAGAAGACAATGATAAAGAAAGACAATCATATGCAAATATAAATGACAATATAAGCAAGATATAGTACAAAAGGTAAAATCACTGTATAAGAAAAATATGAATTTGACACAGCGTCAAATGATATAATAGATAGATAAAAATAAAATTGGAGCACACATCCAATCAAAATTTAAATTTAAATGAACCATGCATGTGCTCATAGATAATGATAAATTTGCCCACACATATTATCTAAGACATCAGATAAATCTCTATGAAGTTAGATATGAATTGTAGCTAATGTCTCATCAATCTTCAATGAAAACTGGGAAAATACCTCTCTTCTAATCTCCTCAATTGAAAAATTAGGAATACTCAAGGGATCATGTTGAGGAAGGAAATTAGGCAAGGGATGTTCATAAGAATTCATGGGAGCGGGCTATATGGGAGATGTAGGAATCACTGATGGAAAAGGATCCATGAGTGAGAGACTCATGGGTGGAGAAGGATCCATGGGTGAGGGAAGGTTCATAGGTGAAGGAATCATGAGTGTAGGTATAAAAGGTGATAAAGGGAGCACAAAAGGGTATGAAACCACTAGAGGTGGAGCCATGGGAGAATAAAGAGAAGCCTTCTTACAAGGATGACCTGTGGGAGGAATGAAATAAGGTCTAAGAATAGTTATAAGGTGGTCCTTAAGGTGTTGTTTAAAGATGTGATAATGATCAACGTGATGGGTTCCACATTGGTGCTACAGACAATACACCTCACCATACTTAGGTATATATTTGGGTAGAACCTTCAAGTGAGGAATGACTTTGTCTGAAGAAGGAGAGGAAGGATGCAAAGTGTCAACATATTGTCATAGTTTTCAATAATGGGTAGAAGAATGATTATCTATCCCATGGAAGTAATAGATACACTTGTGAGTGGTCTTAGGAGAAGCACTCATAGAAGGAGGTGTAACAAGAGTGGAAGAATCTGGAGAAGACTCATTGGCCCATTTAGTGGGCAATAGATCCATCTGAGACAAGGGAAGTAAACCATCACAAAGGGAAGGTGGTGATGGAGGAGGAATGGAACTAGGCTCAATGAATATATCCATGAGATTAGAAGTAGGGGTAAGCTCAGCAAGAGCAGGAGCACAAATAGGCTCAACTCTAGCAAGAACAAAAATAGGCTCAACTATAGCGAGAGTGGGAATGGGCTTTGATAAGGGCTCTATTGAGGGAGGAGTAGGTTCTATATAAGGTCTAAGAAGGGTTTCACTAATCTCATAAGTAAACCAACTACAGTGATCATGGTACCTAGAAAAATGGTAAGGCCCAATCATAACATGATCTATGAGCATACTCCTATGAGGATCCTCAGAAATTGGAGGCATTGGCACCATCTTTACCATGTGATAAAGAGGAAAAATACTAAAATTAGGAACTATAAATGAAGTAAAATGGGAGATACATGAAAATACTCAAGTAAAAAAGAATGATAACAGATAATCTTAGCGTCATGAGCTTGTACAAGACCACCTAAGAATGGATCATCTAGGGAATAACCATCATCGTAATCTAGGGTGTGAAGATCAATGACACAAGTAGGGATGACCTTGTCATCTAAGGAAGTGTGGTGAATAAAATTTTGAGTCTTGGTCAAGACTACAAGAATTTCATCACAAGGAGGCTTGCGAGAATAAGGTTGTAAGGAAGTAGGAAGCTGTGAGATGAGGTGAGGTGAGAGATCAGAAGTTTTAATTTTTAGGTTAATCTCATTGGGCTCATCATCATTAGAATCTAAGAGGTTAGGGGGAATATTTCCAATGATATGTTGAAATTCATGAAATGAAATGTTGGGCAAAGGTTCAAGAGTAAGAATCTTAAAGACACCACAGTCTTGGAATTGTTCAAAATTCCAAGGGTTAGTGTCACCTTGAATCTTATAAATGGCTCCATTATGAGGGAATTTAATGCATTGACTAAAATAAGAAGCAATGAATCTCATACGGTGGGTCCATAACTTACCAAAAAATATGTTATAAGAAAGAGGAAAGTTAAAGATCATCACCTTCACATGAATGGTGACATGTGGGATAGTAATGGGAAGCCACACATAACCTAGAGGAGGCATTTACCTTCTATCATATCTTTGGCAGGTGTTGTGTGTAGACTTAAGATTGTATTCTAAATATCCAAGGGTCTTAATGAAGTCGAGAGAGGTAACAGAAGTACCACAACCCTCATCAATCAATGCATGCCTAAGTTGGATATCACCTATTTGGACATTAATAAATAAGGGAGGGTCATCCACATGAAGCAAATTTTCATCAGGAATTATAGAAGCTATAAGAAATTTTAATGAAAGAGAATTGTCTATAGTTTCATCAACACTAATAGACATCTCTTCACATTGTTGTAATATACTATCCTCAGATCTAGATAAGGTTGCCTCTTGTCTTCCTAGGGGAGGACAAGGGACATTCATCTTGAATGATAGTTGCATAAGATAGTTTTTATGACATGGAGAAGTCCTCATACGCTCAAGGAACAAAATTTGAGATGGGAGATTAGTGACTTTTATGACGGGATCCCACTCATCATAACCCATAAAAAGGTTGTTAGCTATAGGTGCATAATGATTAAGAAGGTCCTCGAAAGGAGGAGCCTGAAGTGCATTGGAATTTATGTTGGTGAGAAGAAGAAGGTTTCAAACAAGGATGCAAATTATGTTGTGATGATGAAATAGTTGGTTCAAATTGATTTTGAGAATTGGTAGAAGAAGTGTTAGTAGAAATTTTAGTATCATTAGTGTTAGAAGATGATGAAAGAGTGGTAGAAATAGAAAAGGGAGTGTTATCCAAAGAGAATTAGAAATTATATCATAAAAAGTAATAAGGTCATCTTGCCCCAACTCATTTAAATGAGTTGGAGAAGAATCCTAGATAACACACTATGTTCTAGATGAAGGAAGAGTGTAGATAGGTTGGGAATCGATAAAAGTAACCACCCTTCCCATATTAGTCATGTTAACCACATTCTCTTCAAAAGTGGCTTCAACAAGACTTACTACATTATTGGTGTAAGTATAGCTTTATTTTCATTATCTTGGATAGGTTGCTTATTAGGAAGAAGGTCTTTGTAGATAGCCAAATGAGCATTGGCTTAGTTCAAGGCTTGAGATTTATCATGTGATTTATAGTCCTTAAAAACAATTTCATAAGCTTATTAGTGTTTTCAAATTATATAATCATGATCAAAATTAGGACCAATAAGAAATTCCATAGATAAATTATGAAGTTATCTACAGGTCTCATGAGAATGACCCCAACTAGCGTGAAACCAATAAAATTTGTTAGGATCATACAAAGATTTTATAAGATGGGTAGGGTCAAGTTCTCATGGAAGAGGCCTAGGTAGATGCTTAAGTAATTTAGCTAAGGATCGAGGTTTATGAACATTAATGTTATTTGGTGAAGATAAATGAGGATTGGTGTATTATTGAGGAGGAGCTGATTTCAACAATAGGGTAGGAATTACAGCTTGAACATTGTGATGGTGTCATAAGAATCTATAACACCATCATTGGTAACATTGTGATTTGTATTCTTAAGTAAGAGATGAGGACCCATAGAAGGTTGGGGTGGCTTGAATTGATGCATAAGGAAAACTTATAGTTTAACTTGGTCAATAGACTCCTCTAATGTACATGGAGAAAGAATGCAAACCCAATATTGAAGTTTAGAAAAAAGGGCATTGGTAAAGAGATGGAAAAGATTATCATCAGCCATGTTATGTTCACATTTACTTGATAAATTTTTCTACCTTTTAACAAAGGCTTGATAAGTTTTGTTTCAAGTTATTTGTAATTTATGAAGTGGGCCAAAGTATTTTTAGGAAGATCACTAGTTTGGAATTCTTGAACTAAAGCATTCACTAAATCCTCCAAACTAGAAATAGAATGAGTTCTAACCTGGTTATACCAATCCAAGGCATCCCCTGTGAGAGTTTTGGTTAAAATTTTTGTAGCAGCAAAGGTGTTCATTTGACCCAATACTTATAAATATTTCCAAATGTTTTAAGATGAAGGGTGGGATCAGTTGATCCATTAAAAGATATTGTAGGTGTGATACCTCATATATCAATGTTAACAATTTGAGTAGTGGGAGGTTCATTTTGGAGATGCTTAATGGTTTCATTGACGAAAGGAGGTTGAGGAATGAGATTGACTTGAGAATATCAAAGAAGGGGAGGGGGAATATTCTGGTTGTGTGCCCCAAACCATTGGTTGAGGATGAGAATGAAGATGAAGAAGGTGGTTTTGTATTCTCATCATTTGATTTGTGTTATGAGCTTGAAATGTATTCATTTGATTAAGTATTTGTAATAATAGTTGATGTGTTTGATTAGCATTATTAGAATCATTATAGGTGGTATTAATGGCTTGGGTACCACTATTGGTGTTGATAGGAACTTGAGAGGAATTATGAAAATGTGAGGCACTAGTGGTAAAATTTGCTTATGTAGCAAAAGATGGACTAGTGAATGGTCGAGAAGAATAAGCACTAGTAGCATGATTACCTTAGGTAGCAAATGGAGCACTAGTGGATGGATTAAGGATAGTGGGTCTTACGAGAGGCCCACTAGATGTAGAACCTGCCATGTTAGTGGATATACTAGGCATGGAGGTGGAATAAGTTAGAGAAGAAGAGCTCATGGTATGAGAAGGGGTCATAATCAAAGGAAGAGGCTCAAAATCAAAGAAAGTGGTACCCCCAAATCCAATTGAGAATGTAGGGTAGGTGAGTGAATCTTTTTGGATTGACCACTAATCATAAGATTATAAATAGTATAAGGATCTTCTCCTTGATGTTGAAGAAATTCAGAGATAAAAAGAGCATTTTGGGGGTATACTCTTATTTGGGTTGGTATTCTAAAGAGAAGAGAGGATTACGATGCGAAGAGGTATTAGGAGGGGTCCCATAGTTCATTGTGTGAGTGGTAATATGAACATTATTATCATCCAAGAGTGGAGCCATACTCTATTTATATGAGACCCTACGAGGGTTGGTATAATTCATCATGTTTATTGATTGCAACTCAATATTATCATCAAACAGAAAGTCCATGTTGAAGGGAAAGAAAGATAGATGAAAAAGCAAGGAAACATGAAATGATAAAAATAGTATAAGGTTGACTGGGTTGACCTAACACAAAAATAGGGTCTACAAATAGTACAGGGTTGACTAGGTTGATCTAGTACAGTGAATAGAGGCTAGAAAAAGAGAAAATAGGGTTTGCAAATAGTGCAGGGTCAATTGGGTCAATACATTACAATGAATAGAGGCTAGATAAAGGTATAAGGTCGATTGGGTTGATCTAGTATAGTAGGTAGGGAAAATTAAGAAGCTTATAAAACATTTGTGAATTGAAAAAAGATAATTTTTGCAAGTAATTTGAAAAGAAATAACATAAGGGAAACAAATAGTCAATTGGATTGATGTTGGCCAATCTAGTTGAGGCACACAACATAAAACCTTTCACCAGTGTTAGCTAATGCAAGTTTTTGTAATACAAAATACAATTGAGAAAAGAGCAAGCAATCAACTTGGAAAGTAAAGAGCTAATTAATTGGTCAACCTGAATGTTTATAAGATTATCAGAATATGTTTTTAAATGTGATGGGAAGTTGGTTGTAATCAAGGAACTAAAAGGCAATCTAAGGATGGTTTCAAGTAGTTTTGGATAAAAAGGATCCATAATGGTAATGATACAACCTTAGTATTGGGGCCTACCCCCTCACTTCACACACTACAATGATAAGGGTGTCAGGGGTTTAGCCAGAATATACCATTAACCACTTTTTATACTTGACCAGAACATCAAGTCAGCTTCCCTCTTGGTGAAGAATTATAAGTAGGTTAGCCTTGGGTAGTCAAATGTTAAAATACTTGTTTAAATTTTGTGATTTGGTCATGTGTGCATAAAATTAAAAATAGATAAACTAAATGATTTATTGAAAACCACCTAATTAAGCTATGTGATCTATTCTAAGCATGTAAGCAACAAGAAGAGAAAGTGTGAGCTAATTACTAGCATATAAGGTTAATTATAACTTTAAAACAAGGTATAGTGTTGATATAGTCAATAATGTATGCACACAATACAAAATAGGGTCGACCCTATACTAAAAAAGCAAGGTATAAAAATGAACATGGTTGGTAAAGTCAACCCAATTATCCAGATAGCACACAAAACATAGAACTAGATCAACAGTGTCAATCCAGTTGATTATGTAGGGGAAATTTTAAAGACTGTAAACTATAAAAGAAAAGACTGTAAAGAAAGAGACAGAGAGATAAAAATGAACCTTAGTAGGTTAGAAATGTAGAGAATGAAGATTATTGTTCAAGAACCTTGATATATGCTTGTAAATTCTACTAACTATGCCAATTGTGTCAATCAAGCTTTGTAGAAACCTATTTTTGAGTGCCTAAAAATCTACAGGGTTGATTGGGTTGACCTAGTAGTCTGGACTAGATGTCTGAAATGTTAAAAACCTATACTAGGTCAACAGGGTTGATCCAATAGCCTATAATTGAGATTTTACGTATATAAATTAGAGTTGGGTCGATAGAGTCGATCTAGTATGGTAAATATATGATAAAAATAATGATGAAAGAATAAAAAAATGAAATAAAGTAAACAAATCCTGCAAAGGTTAGTTCACACTGGGTTCACCAGAATGTAATATGAAGGTGAAGCTAAAGTGAATAAAATACTAATAAGAAAATGGAAACATAAAGATAATCCAACCAGTAGTGGGATAGGATTCATGTTGAGTTCATCAGAATGTATGCAATTAGAAATGCATTATGTTTATAAATAAATCCTAGCTCAGGAAAGATAGAGCATACCTACACTTCCTATTGGAAATACATTTGTTAAGGAGGAGCATGACCAGTATGAGGATCTAATAGACTCGATTAGGGGATCACTTGTCACAATACACCATGTTAAGAAGGGTTATAAAGCCTATAGTCTAACATAATCATGCAATAACCCTAAAAGAATCCTAGCTTTAATGTTCACTCTATTATAATAAAAAATAAAGTAAATCTAATCTAGTGTTCACCAAAGCTTGTGGCACAAAAGTGAGGGTTAGAAACAAAACAAACTAAACTAAACATGCATAGAAGGCATATACTCACATCAATGTATACAAAATCCTAATGCATTGATCCAAAACTCAAAAGTCTTGGTTGAATAATATTTCAAGAACACACAAATAATAATGTTATCTCTATGAAGAGATGTTTTATTGCTCAAAATTACAGATACAACATATGCCTGTCTCTGGGAAGAGATGTCTAATTTCCATTTCAAGTCACATCTTCATTTATACACATTTTAAAGGTGGTAGGAGGATGTGGAGGGTCACCAATCTCAAGGGAGATTAAGTGGTTTGACTTCCATGATTTGTAATAATATAAAATTCAAGGAATTACTATTTTTAGAATGCACTGATGAAATTGAAGTTTAGGGCACTTTCATTTGGTTTTTAGGGGTTAAAACCCATCTAAAAAATCTTATGCCATCTCATGGTGTTCCCCTCATTCTTAACTTTCCAATGGTTCAAACAGGGAGTCAAACAGAGCTATGGTGCAAAAGTTATGGCTCCCAAAAATTTTGTCACCAATTGAGGTAGAACCGTTGCCCAAATTATCACCTAAAATATTTCTTGGATCATTATTCCCTATCTGAGAAACAATTCTCCCCATTACATCAAGATTTATCATCAAGTATGGTAGTTGTGTTTTGATTTTATTCTTGATGCATAGTTGGAATAGACTGTGCTTTGTGGAGCTGTTTAGGGCCCGATTATTCACCATTTCTATCTAACCATCAGTCTATGGATGGAAGGCCATGAACTTCTTTATCTTGGTATCTATTTTCTTCTATTATGTTGCTTGTGTAATCAGGGCTGCAACATTGGCCCTTTTGGATTTATGTGGCTTGACCACTATGAGAATGAATTTCTTGGTACTAATTAGGGAGACAGATATAGAAGGTGGTACCTCTGGTACCCTGTAGCGTCATGTTCCAAGAGTGAGGGTGATCCTTCAAGTTCTTGATTCATAGATGCCATGTTGATCATATATAAATGGCTGACCAAAGAGTACATCATAAACATCCAGATTGAGCACATCACATAAGACCTCATCTTGGAAAAGTTTTAATGCATATCATAGAATACATTGGTGGGTGACACTGAGGTTTCTCCTTGGACTCAACCATCCAATATTGTATGGCTTTGGGTGAGGCTTCACGAACACATTTAGGCTTTTCACAACATTAGCAAAGATTAAATTCTTTTGACTCCCACTATCAAGAATGAAATGCAGAGGCTTACCTTTCACCCATAACTTACAGTGAAACAACATTTCCTTGTCATCTGGCCTCTCTTCGTGGGTTTATGATGAAGCAACAATGGAATCAAGCTCAGTATCCACAATCTCTTCTTCATCCTCTTTGACTATAGGGTGTGTATGAGGTAAAGTAGTAGATGTTGAGCATTATGACTCAAAAAGTAGGGACTTGATGGCTCAACATTCTTATTTAGAGTGCATTCCATATTTGTGGTAATCACACCATTTCCCAGTCTTCCCTTCCTTTTGATATCTAATTTTGGCCTCGTGTTTGACATTTTTTATTACTTTTCCATTTTGAAGGTTGACTCTTCATATTCATTCTTCCATGCTCTGCTTAATTTTAACTGTGAACTTGTATGCCTCACCAAGGGTTTCCAAATTAAAGAGTTCCATCTCCCCCGTATATACCATTATAGTCCACCACAATAGTTGAGAACCTTGTGTTTCTCACTTTTCTAGATGCCCAATCTCATAGATAGAGAATGAAAAATATTAGTGTAATCTTTAAAAGATTGTTCCTTACCTTGGCGAAGTTGTTTCCACTTTATATACAGATCATCATATGCTCCAATGGGGTAGTATTCTTCCTTTACAACTTCTATGAAATCATCCCAGGCAAGTTCTGCCTCAAGGCAAATATCATTCATACTGAATCTCTTCTTGTACACTTTCCACCAATTTTTGATAGGCAATGATGTTTTTAAAAGAGCAAAAGTGATCTTCTCTTTATCAGTGAAGTTATTTACAAAAAAATAGTAAGATAATTGATCCAACTAATTTTCTACTGCGTTAGCATTGATTTTGCCTTCAAATATAGAGATATCAAAATTCACCTAAACTTTGAAGGGTGTTAGGGCACTGAAAGGATGTGGGGGTGCAGATGAAGAGCCAAAATTTCCCATCAAGATCGCTTGTTACTATTGGAGGGCTTCATTCACCATTTCCTTGAAAGGATTGGATGTCTCAGTGTTGTCTGCCATTTGAGGTCATTTAGAGTGAACAGGTGGATAGTCTACTAGATATTATATTTTCCACCTAAGCTTCCTGTACTCTAACCTCATCCTCAGGATCATACACTCTTAAGACAAATCCCTCTAATACCACTGATGCAAAACTCAAAAGTCTTGGTTAAAGAATATTTAAAGAATACACAAATAATAATGTTATCTCTGAGAAAAGATGTTTCATTCCTCAAAACTATAGTTAAAACATATGCCTATCTCTGAGAAGAGATGTCTGATTTCTATTTTAGGTTACATCTTCATTTATACACATTTTTAAGGTGGGAGGAGGATGTGGAAGGTCACCAATCTTGACGGAGATTAAGTGGTTTGACTTCCACAATTTACAACAATACATAATTCAAGGAATTAATATTTTTAGAAACTTACTATTTTTAGACTTCACTACTAAAATTAAAATTTAAGGCACTTTCATATAGTGTTTTAGGGTCAAAACCTATCGAGAAAATGTCATGTCATCTCACGGTGTTCCCCTCATTCTTATCTTTCCAACAGTTTAAATGGGGAGTCAAACGGAGCTATGGTCTAAAATTTATGGCTCCCAAAAGTTATTCCACCAATTGGGGTAGAACCATCACCCAAATTATTACCTGAAATGTTTCTCGGATCATGCATGGGATAGAAGCACAATTGCATTATCTATCTACTCTTATAAAGGAGAAATAAAGTTAGGAATACTTACCATGAAGATGAACTTGCTGAGCCTCAATCTCTTCCTTGGTCAAAGTGTTTTGCAAGATATTGTTGTGGTATGTAAGGATAACAAAAATAAATAAAATTTAGGCTACACAACCTATCTATGCATCCAAAAAAAATTTCCACAAGACAATATCTGTATCTCCAAAGAAAGTGTGGCACCCTAATCTTTATTCCTCAAGTAGAATGGTCAATAATTAGATGTTCATTCACACTTATTCTTCTTCACTTATCTATTCTCAAATGGTAGGAAATGAAATTGTATATATAGGTGGATCTCATGCTAAATCATTTTGAATATGTCAACTATATAAGGTCAACCTAGTCGACCTTGTATATTTTTGGGAGATAAATCACTAGGCCATGAGCTAGGTCGACCGAAGGGATAATAAAACTCCAAGTAAAAAATATCCCTAAATAGTGTAGGGTTGACCCATTTGACCTTGTATAGTAATTATAAACTTAAAATTATATAGGGTTAACCTAGTTGACCTAGTATAGTCAACTAGTGAAAGGGGGTCAAGGAAAGAAAAAGGAGGATAAAACATGATAAATGTTTGGAATGGGTATAGCTAAGAAGAATAAGCTTAGGGTAAATGGTTTTATGAGATAGGTATGTAGATAGAAAGTGGCAAAGGGGATAACAATATTACAAAGTACCAATGGTCTGCCCACAACTTTTTCGATGCACCCCTTAAGATGTGCACTCAGAGAGATTGAGACTCAATGGGTTCCTACAAGATACAAAGTTTCAATAATCAATAAAAGTTTGAAAATATTATGTGTATATAGATGTCATGGATCTTGGGTGAATGTTAAATATGTCTAAAGCACTTTCATGGCCAACTGAACCCCTCTGAGTGCATATTATCTCATATTTTCTCCATTGGATCTTAAACAAGAGTTTAAGGAGGATTTTAGGAAGTTTTGGCTCTTAGTGATAGTTCATAAAACTTGGACATCCAACCCCTAAACAAATTCCATGAATTTGGTGTTCATGACCCTCCTCAACTACCCCTGGCTTCTTGAGGTACCATGAAATGTGTATGTACAGGTATGATCATTTAAAAATGGCCTATCAAGCTTTTCCTTGCATTTTGGGTACCCCTAAGATGGTTTTAGGCCAAAAATGACCAATATATGTTATTTATTGCAAACAAATGGTTCCAATTTATCCTAAACTCTCCCTTAAATGCCATCAAAAGGCTTAGGAGGATCATGTAGTCATAAAAATGGAACTAGGAACCTATAGGGTTTAGGCCTAACTATGTTAAATGCCCTATGACCACCTAAAAGTGCTTATAAAAATTTCATATGCTTCTTATCATTCCTTCATACTTAAATTAACCTCTCAACTTATTTTTCATTCATTTGTTTTGCCTACAGTCTTGTCTTGACTAGGAGTACCCTTTGTTTGAGACAAAATAAAGGGCATCTCCCCTATCTGCCTAGCCTGACAGAGGTTATGGATGGTTTTCTTAGGTCATGAAGTCTGTCTGTATAAAATCTCATGGTTATATCACTCCCAAAACCTCTCAAAACTTTAAATCCCTCAAGACTGGCTTATAGGTTTGAGTGTCTGCAGGGTCTAGAACCTTACGCTGAGTGACAAGTTAGAACTTGTCCTATTTTTATTTCCTTTCTCTAATAACATATTATGTTGACATTACCACTATGGGATTGGTCTCAATCATGTTCATACATTTATACCTATGTCAACCTTCCAAACTCACATCTCTCATTTGCCTAGGCTAGTTTGCAGTCAGACTTTAAGTGCTCATCTCAAGAAAATGGGATTCTTATATGTGTTTATTCATGTTTAGACATTGTGTTTCATGCCTAGGTCCTTCTTGAAGTCACTAAGATCATTTCATAGTTGTTTGAACTCATATCATGCCTAGATACCTATGTTTATCATTCAAACCACCTCTCTCTAATAGCATGAGTTAGTCTATCTAATCAATCAGACGGTGTAGCTTGTAGATGTGCATTAGATAGAGTGGAAAATCTCTTATGTGGTGATCATCTATGCATGACTATTGTGTTTCAGTAGTCCATCCTTCATTTTCTTGCATATTCATCTCATTCCTTGGAACTAAGTGTCATTCGCTCATCATCAACGCATCATGTGCCACTATTGCACTTCAAGGTTCATTTATGGTCTTTTTAACACTATAGTGATTGAATATCCTTAGTGGAAACTTGCTTGAAATAAGAGCCATCAAACCACCAGTCTCTTTTGACCTCATAATCCTTTCATGTGTTAGGACATTATCCCTAAGCTTAGGCCACAAGATGGAGACAATTAGATCTATTTAGACCTCAAGACACTTCACCATGGGATGACATGGTGCATGAGCAAAACTTGATTTAGAGAAGTTAGGGTAAATGGTCTCAATTACAAATTTCTCAACTTGGGGACAAGGACCTAAGTATGTTATGTATATAATAGCCCATCATTTTTACCTTGGTCTTCCTTATGCTCCTAGTCTTGGTTGAATGTCTCAAACATGTTCAATCCATCATACACTCCTCTTTCTCATTTAGACTACCCTCAGATCACTGTTGAATACTACCTATAGTGAACATCAGATACAAGACTATGTGCAAAGTTATATCTTGTCATTATCCTAATAACTTTTCATTATGTCCATGGACTTGTTTGACATCTCAGTTAGACTTAGGACTTTCAAAACCACTGTGTTCCTTTCATATCTTAATTCTTCTTTCAGGTTTGAACATGAGACTTGAAGATGCATGTAATGAAACTACTTAATTGTGTCAAGTATCTTAGGTTTTGCATTTCATAAGAACACTCTTAAGACCAAATATTTTATTAATAATTGTGATCAGACATGCTCTCATATGTTTAAATCAAATGTTCTATTCTTGTCTTAAAGCTATTTAACAAAAAATAAATCTAACATGTGAAACACTGGTCTGTAGCTTTAATGGAGTCTTCTACTAGAAAGATGAGGTAGTCTTGCTTATTCCTTGACCTCCACATGTGCAAACAAGACTATAAATAATACGAAGAGGATGGTCACAGTCTTCAATATCATGTACAACACTTGGATTATTCAAATCAATGCAAATATAGAATGGAAACTGAGGTGTTAGGGATATGCAGGCAAAAAAGAGTCACCAACCTTTTTAGTAATGGTTCATGAATGAAAAACAACCAAACCTATGAATATTGACATGAAATGGAAGTACAAAGGGATTAATATTGACCACCAAGTGCACTTGCTCTGACTCAACTCCTCTCATTCATATCGAGTCGAAACCAGTTGACCCTTTTTGTAGACACCCAAATCTGGCCATCGATAACCTTCAGTCAAGCTTTTGGCCAATTTCCACCCAAAATGCATAATTTAGCCTAAAACACTAAAACACACTAAATGATGTGAAACTAACATATTCAAGTGCTGATTTTGGCCAAGGTATCCCTAAATGGGGCAATGCAATTTATGGGCCAACTAACTTTGATCGTATCATTCTGAGTCAAAATGTTAATTTTGCACCTAGGTGTTTTCGATTGCTCTTTCCCATCAAATATATTACACAAGACATGTGCCTTTGTTATTTTTTATTGGTAACGTCCTAAATGGGAATATGATTCCAATGCCTCTGACATTGCCATCCAATTTTAATCCAATCAAATTTTGGACCAATGACAAGGCATTTTGATCAATTTGAGTAATTTGTGCACAAAGTGCTTAAACATGTTTAAGAGCTAATTAATCCAAATTAGAGCCTAATTAAGAATTCCATGGAAACTTGTTGAATAATTTGATTTAGAAATGAATATTGAATATCTGCATCACTAGGTGATCTCATTTCTTGGGAAAATATCCCTAGGCCATAATGCCATAAATATCAGGATTCATGCCCTCCATGCCTCATCAATGCCTTCCATGATGCCCTCCATCCCTCTTAATTGTACCTTATTCCAATGACATGAGGATAATTACAAACTTAATCCTAAAAATTGAATTAATCCTCAACCACACATCTCAATTTCAAGATGGGCGGTTAAGGTTGATTCTAGACATTTTCAAAAATCTATAAATAGGAGGCTTCAACACATGAATTTTAAGACATGATTATGAAAGTTATAATGCCAAATTAGTTTCAAAAGCTTCAATCAACTAGTTTTATCATGCCAAATTGATTCCAAGCCACAAGCCAAAGGTGCCAAGGAGATATGGAGGTAGTCAAGCTTCCATTGCCAAGGACTTCATGAGCACAAGCCAAGCAAGCCACTACAACATGCATTTTGGAGCATCCAAGGGAGGTAAAAGAAAGTTTTATTTTATATTTTAGTTGTGTGTTTCATTCATGATTGATAACTAAGCTCTCCCTAGTGTCTAGGCCTAGAGATGTTATGATATTAGTGTGTTTCTTTCATTTTGTTTTCATTTTAGAACTAACACTATACTAACCATCCTCTCTTGAGTCAAATTCCTAGATCACATAATGGCATGCCCAGTGCAACTAGATGCATCTCACACCTAAAGAAGATCATTTTTCAACTCTAAAATATTTATTTGGACCTTTAAAACTCTTGCAAATTGATTTTCTAACTTTATTTTATCATTTTTGTTTGCCACAGTTTTACATAGTAATCAACGTCGACAAGTAAAGATCAACATCAGTTACATAGCTTAATCGACATCAATTAAATACCTATCAAAATGGTCACATTGGTATAACTGATGTCAGTTAGATAACTGATATTAGTTAGCCAAAGTAACCATCATCGGTTGTATATAACCAACATCGGCCACTGTGTTTTTCTTAAAACATAGACCCGAGAGCTCTTTTTCCAAAGTTTAGTGTTTTAAACCTAAAAGAGCTTCAAAGCTGAAGGACATGCTAACATTTTTGTTATAGGACCAAGCTTGAAATTTGCTCAAAACATGTTTAGATCACCTTTTGCATGCTTAAAAATCAATTAGGAACCTTGTTTTGGTGTTTAACATAGAATTTAGATGTTTTTGGTGAATGTTTTCAAAGTTTGCAACTAAGACCAAGGGGTCAAATGAACACCACCAAATCTTTCATTTGGGCTTAAAATTGAACACACTTGTCAATTATTGTTTTTGATAGTTGTTTAATTAGATTTTATTTGGCAAAAAGAGGGATGTTGCGTGTATGCTCTTCTATTAGTCCCCTTTAAGGAACCATTGGAATCAAAAGTGCCATTTTTATTACAAGCAGCCTAGTCTAAGGCTTAAAAAGAAAGTCATCTAAATCACTCACCAAAAACTCGTCAAATTTTGGGTGACCTTGAAAATGACCCTAAAGTCTTTCTACTTTCATGTTTGCTTTATTTTTATGTAAACTTGGCTTGCGATGGGGACTTCATCACCTCCCATAAGTTCTTTAGGGAAGTTTTGACCCAGGGTTTCATCTCCTAGCATTAACTTAATTTAACTCCTTTAGAGTTATACATGGGACATAGTGGCACTTTGGACATCACACCACACTAAGTGAATAGCAGGATGTAGTGGTTGTAAAAAAGACTAAACCTTTTTGCAACAAGCCAAGTGATACATACCCAAAATCCATGCTTTTCTTTTGTATTATTTGGTGTGAAAGTCATTATATAATTAATTTCTATATATCATTGAAAAACTTGTTAGATCTTAGATAAATCCCCACTTGTCACAAAAGATTGTTGGTGTAAGGTGCACCTCAAGGTCCATATCGTAGTACTATCATTTGAGAGAAGGGGGTGTAAAAACCCTACTATATAATACACATTTACTTTTGGATGAACACTTCTCAAATGACGTATATTGATGGATTCCAACAATACCAAGCAACCTTTTTAGTTTAGGATCTAAGGGCAATTAATTATTTGGTCTTGTCCTAGATTAAAGTCTTGTTTAAAGTCAAAAGTTGGTGTAAACAAACAATCCAAACCAAACATATAGTCTAAATTTTCCTTTGAACAAAAAGGTGTTATGTTGCCTGCATGAGATCATAAATTTGCATTGTTCAAAGTTCATCAAAAGATTGAGATTCATATCATCCACTTTGGTGTAGCTATGCTACCCAATTAAATCTAGACCTTTACCAAAGTTTTTTAAGTCCTTCACTTATAATCTAAATTTGGAATTGCACCTTTACAAGCTCATAGGGTTGATGCGTTAAGTGGGTTCGCCATTTGCACTAAACTTGAGGGAACTTAGGTTTAATTTCTAATTTGGATTGAAGGTCATTTAATACTAATAATCATTATCATCACTTGATAGTTTAAGCCATTTTGTGCTAAACACTTACACTTTGAGTCTATGTGCCATAACATTTTGAGTCAAAGAAAGATAGTGTTATGCTGTCAAAATTGTGGGAAAATGTCTTTGCCTGAAAGAGTCTTTGAAATAAACTTTTTTGTCACATATTTTAGGTAGTATAGCATCATTACACTACACAAAACATTTCAAATATTGTTTCATATACCCTCTCACATAAAGTTTCAAATTTGTTCGTACATTTTCAGACCAATCCGAGTCTACTTTTGTGATCCTTTGTCTAAAGCACAATTATACCATTCACTTTTGTCTAACTTATTTATCAAAAGAACAAAGTTTTATACCATTACTTATGAGAAAATAAACTATTGATAAAAGTTCCTTTTGTTTCATACCTTATATCTAGTTGATCAAGTTCATGACCAAGAATCAAATGCCTAGTGTTTATTAGAAGTGCTTCAAATCTATTAGATTAAAACTTTCATCTATTTTTAAAGTCTAGATTTTGATGTCGTTTGGCCAAGAGTCCTAGCACATGCCTCATTTAATCATAGCTTTTGATGTCATTTGGCCAAGAGTCCTAGCACATGCCTTGTTTGAGCCTAGCTTTTGACATTGCGTTTAGCCAAAAGACCTAACAACTTTTAAATTCCTAGATTAGACTGATTTGAAACACTTTGACCTTAGAGATTAACATTTTTATTTTTGGTCCATTTACTTGCTTATCTTTGTGTGAACAGTGAAACGTTAGCTAGTTCATGCTAGCTTGTTTCCTCACAAATCTTTGCATAAACCTTTTGATCCTTCTGAAAAATCTAGACCAAGTCAAAACATCATTTGTTTTAGATTTTGTCCTTTTTAGAGTTTGTATAACTCTTTAACCTTTTATCGCAAAGCATTGACTAAGGATCCCAACATGTATTCCTACACTCGTAGTTGACTCATATACAATCCAAGGATTAGTAATGTGGTGGTACAAGAAGAAATGGTGCAAGACCCCTTTGCAAATAATATTTCTTATGAGATGTATTCTTATCCCTCTTATAATACTCAATCAGGGGCACAAAGCCAAGATCCATTGGATAACTATCTAGTTAACACACCACCTTATTCAAAATAGGACCAAGAATAAACAATGTAATACCTAGCTACAATAACCACAGTAAACAAGCCATTTCTTCAATAGTCATATTCTACTAATATGGCCTCCACGTATGATCCATTTTTGTTTGAGCAACATTTTTTAGAGAATAAAGATGAGATTTTGGTTAGAGCCATAGAGGTAGGGGCCAAGTTTTCAACAGACTTCACCTATGAAAATTTACAAAGTCTAGTAAGAGTGCCCCACAATATCATTTATGATCAATAGGCTTTTTCTAGCAATCTGATGACTCTAGTCCAAACAACGTATCAAGACCCTAATATATCTAATCAAGGCAAAAACATCATGGAAGATCACTTTAACCAAATGCAGACAGGATATCAAACCTACCTGAATCTATCACATGATTTCAATCAGATGAACATGGTGAGTAAGCCTCTTATTGACCTAGTACCTTCAATAGGAGTGTTGATAGAATTAACTAGACAAGAGAATCTGAGTTCTGACCCATTCATATAAACTACTTTGATAGATAACTTGATGCATATGCCCATTATTGAAGAAGTGTCTTCAACCTCTACACTGAATAGTGAGCCAAATGTAGTGGACAATGTACAAACAATGTCCAATCCTGATCAAAGTGGTACTAACGCACAAACAACTAGCCAACAACATGTGTTTATAGTTAATCCCATAAGTAGATCATCATACCAGGGAATAAGAGTTTCTACACCCCAGCCTCAGCCAACTACTTACTCAAGTGTACAACCTATAGGATTAGGTGATCAAACAATGGCTAATGTCACACCTCAATGATAGAATATGATGAATCTTATTCCTCCTCAACAAGTAGCGAGTAGTATTCCATAATAGTAGACATAATCTAGTGTATCAATGTAATAGAGGAAAAATACATTACAACCTCAATCAGAGGAAACTAATATTCCACCTCACCAAGTAACAACAAACATACCTCTTTAATCACAAACTAACATGCCAATTCAAAACCAAGCAATGACTAGTCAACAACATGTAAATATTGGTTAGCAATAGATGCCAAAACTGTAATCTGCTTTCACTTCTCCATAAGGATTCATGCAATAAGGAGGTCCCCATAATTATCAAGTACCTACTAGACAACTATTGGTTCAAAATATGCCATAAATTCAGAGACAAGTTCTTGGTCCAAAAGTTCTCACTCCACATCAAGGTTTGATTAGTTGGTAATATGTCCCTTTTCAACCACAACAGGCATAGTATAGTTATATCATGCCATCCCAACCATAAAATCCTCCAAGTCAAACCTTCATCATCAACCCAAACCAAAATAGTGTGCAACCAATTTTATAATTTTAAGTATATCTTAATCTACACATGCGTATTCCTGGTCCATTCCCGAACTAAACCAATATACCCTAATAGGTATCTCCATCATACCCTGGTCAAAGTGTCCCACTTATGACCTCCTAACCATCTACCCAAACCAACATTCTCCCTGAAACCAATGTTCCTTCCAGTTTTCTATCCCAAAAATTACAATGGATGAAAGATGTAATTGTTGCTATTCAGGTTGGGAAGCAAACTAAAAATTTCAAATTGGATGATGTGTGTTCATATCCATTCAACATGGAGTATTTTTAGATATTATTTCTTCCAAGACACAAACCACCAAAATGTGACAAATACAAAGGGAAAGGTGACCCTAAGGCTCATTTGACCAAATTCTTTGTTGCATATCAACCAGTGGCATATAACAACATATACCTTTTGTTGTTGTTTTTAAGGTGCTTGGCTGGACAAGCCTTGGAGTGGTTTTTAAAGTTGCCCAAGAATTTCATAAAGAACTTTGATGATCTTTCTGATAAATTTGTGCAACACTTTTCCAATTATCTCAAGTATGAGATTTCATTAATGGACTTAACGCAAGGAAAGCAAAAAGTTGGCGAGAGTTTTGCAAGTTATTTATAGTGATGGAGAGCCCTTGTAAGCCATTTCACCCATAGTTTACCAAATAAACAATTAACTTATGTGTTTACTAAAAATTTGCATAGTGACATAGCTTACCATCTAGAACTACAATGTGCACGTACATTCAAAGAGATCATCGATAAAGGTTTGTTGATTGAGCAGGTGCTTATCAATAAAAGAGTCATCAAGCTTAATTAAACTAATCAAAATCAAGGTACCAATCAAGAAAATGGCCAACATCAACATCCTATTCAAGCACAAGCATCGCAACTGACACAGGCCAATAACCAAGAAAGATTGAAGCAATTCAACCGTAATAAAAATATTGTGGGAAATGAAATAACTAAATCCCATCATGTCAAAATGGTGCAAACATCATCCACACCACCTTTTTAACTTGCTCCTACCCAACAAACTCTCAAACCAATATCGCAATCATAACAACCAAAACTTGCACAACAAATACAACAACCTTTACCATTGCAAACCCCTCCTCTTAAGAGAATTGTGCCTGCACATCGTGTCTTTAGCAACCTAGGAGAATCTATTGAATTTACATTTTGTAATCTTGCTACCACTAATTTGATTAGTTGGCCTATACTAAAGCATTATCTGTAAGGCATTCCTTATCCTGATCGGTATCATGAAAATAAATTTGGTGACTATCATTGGGTCAATGGGCATAATCTACGAAGATGTGTCCAAATCAAGCATTTAATTACGAATATGTTAGAGAATGAGGAGATAACATTGGATAATGGTGCTTCCACTTCCAATAAAACTCTTGGGATTTATCAAAACCCCTTTCCCTGACATAACAGTCACCAATAATAAAATAATCAGTAACAACAATAATGACCAGTACAGCAGTAAGACCAATAGTATTAAAATCAAAGACCAGACCAATAAAATTAACAAAATCAACAAAAAAATTCACAATGATAAAACAATATATAAAACCAAGGTCAAAATAGTAATAACCAACAAATCTACCATGCAGTTACACATGACTACAACAGGGTTGTAGGTCATATTGTAGGGGGTAGCATTAATACCATCTTTATTAATCCTATACCAAACACTAATCAGCCTAGGCCATTGCTAAACACTAATATTCAACCAAATTACATGGATAATCCTTATTTGACCTGGGAGTGCATACAGGTAAACTAATAAACTAGGACTTCCCCTTTTAGACCTTATATCAACCACTCATCCTTGCCACATGACCACATGCAAGTGCACAAGTAATCGAGACTTGTCATGTATGGTCCCACACTATTTCCAACATCAGTTAGTAATAATGGTCTAGTATTTAATCTTGATTGTATAATCACAACTTAGAGGTCAAAGATTATTATCCCAGGCCCACAACCATTTGCCACTTTCCCGATCATCCAACCAACTGTTCAGTGTCAGAATAAACCATTCACTACTAACCAAGACAAGAAGCTTGATATTGTGGAACACTTGCAGAAAACACTAGCACAAATTTCTATTTTAGATTTGATATGAACGTCAATAATCCACAAGAACATCTTGAATAAGTTTTTAACCCAATCCACTATTGCTAGTGACATATCTCTTAATAAATTTCAAGTTTTGGTTGGACACCTAGCTCCATCCCAACAAGTCACATTCAACCAAAGTGATATGTCCTCCCTTGGCCCGCTCCATAATAATCCATTATACATAGAAGTTTATATAATATGGCATAAAGTGAAATGTGTCTTTATAGCTAATGGATCCAACCTCAACATAGTGTCTCTAAAGCTCACCAAGATTCTTGGATACACAATGGCAAATCTTCAGCCATAAATAATAACCATCAAAGCTTATGATAGTTAGAAAAGAGAATCACAAGGCACCATTAGTTTGTCAGTTATCATTGGACCTTTGACCCATGATACACTTTGCCACGTGCTTGATCTTGAGTTATCATACAATATACTTTTATCTAGGCCTTGGTTACATGAGATTCATGCAGTCCCATCAAAGCTACACCAATGTTTCAAGTTTTCCCACTTAGGGATGGAAGTGAATATTCTATTAGATTTACACATATATGAACACTGCAAGCATCTTGAGTCTAAGTTTTAAATCCATAATTATCAGTATGGCATGAATCCAACTTCCAATCAGGATAAAGGAAAGGCTATATTTATTGATCTTTCACTGGATAATTGCATAGATCCTAATACCTTGGATTCCTTTTCCCACATGCCACCTCTTGAAGCTTCCAATCATTTCACCATTTTAGATAATGGACCAGGAGAGTAGGTAACCCATGATACATTTCATATTGCCAATCTTCCTCAAAATCTAAAAACCTTTGGGTGACCTAAAGTCACCCCACATATGCATTAACGATAAAAGAATAAAGATAAGGGACCTATCACATTTTTACCAACATCTAGCCTAGAACCTGACCCTCTTGAAGAGGATGAATCATGGTTATACAATGCAAACCAAGATAATTGTTATAAAAATGCAAAGTATCGTATTCCCAATAAGATCATAGAGCATCACAAATATGAAGGAAGAGGCCTCAGACTGAATCATGACGGAACCATCGAGCCAATTTCCATGACTAAGTATGAAAGACCTTATGGACTTAGATTTAAACTGCCTGGGGGTGACCCCAAATATTTTATTCAAGCTCCATCACCAATGACTAGTGATGATGATGCCGAAAGTGAAGTAGAGTCTGATCATAGCCTCACCTTTGATAACCTAGCTAAAACCAACCTATTTGATAACAATGCCATTTGTACCCTTACCCTAGCCATTCATCACAACCATTTACCATTATATTATTCTCAATTGATAGATTGGGACCAACAATAATCCAATCTTCTGATTGATGAGTTCTAGAATGATGAGGCATTATGCAATTTCTTAGGCTTGAGAAATAATGTTTTTTTGGGAGATCACAAATCAAGATTCTCAATCACATTAGATCTTGCAGCCTATTTTGGAGAGCGAGTGAACACCCTTAGCCAAAAATAAATAAGTAAAACATTGAGGAACCAAAGTGAAAACTTCTTTGAGGTGTTTTTTAATCAGGCAAAAAGTAAAGATAAAGGCCAGTCTAATGGTGAAAACCTATTTTAGGTGCCATTAGATGGGGGTGTTCATTCTTCTTCAAATTTAGATCAGGAGACCACTAGTGATGAACTTGCCAGTAGAGCTGCACTTAGCTTTGAGTAAAAACAAGTATTTGATCAAATTCTTTAAGAATTTTTTACTATTTTTGACACATGGCCAGATCTCCCATTAGGGGATTCAGATTCATCATGCCTAGGAGAAGTTGAAGAGCAAGTTCTAACAGAGGACCCTAATAGAATTCAACAGTTCAAGTTGTTTGCTACTATCCTAGAAGATGGTTCGAACCTTCTAGTCAAATATACAACAGAGGTAAACATCAAGACTCCATCAGACCTAAAATGGATAAAATTAGGTGCATCTCTCACTGAGGAAGAACATTATGTCTTTACATCTCTATTGAGAGAATTTGTAGATATCTTTACATGGGCCTATTCTGACATGCCAGGTTTAGACCCTACCTTGGTTTTGCACCACTTTCTGGTTAATCCTAATGTCAAACCAGTAAAATAAAAGTTACATAAAATGCATCATCACATTGTTGTATTAGTAAAGAAAGAGTTGGAAAAACTCTTAGAAATAAGATGTATCTGATCTATTGACTACTCAGAATCGATCTCTAATATGGTACCTGTTATCAAAAAGCTTGAAGGGATCAAAATTTATACCAATTTTTGAGACATCAACAAAGCTTGTTCTAAAGATGACATCAACAAAGCTTGTTCTAAAGATGATTTTTCTTTACTTAATATCAACATGATTATCGACTCCATCGCTGGTTATGAAATGCTTTCACTCATGGATGGCTTTTCAAGATACAACCAGATCAAAATAGCACTAGAAGACCAACATAAAATAATGTTCACCACTCTATGGGGAATATTTTGTTATCAGATAATGCCATTTAGCCTTAAGAATGCTAGAGCTACATATCAAAGGGTAATGACTGTCATATTCCATGATATGATACATGATATTATTGAAGACTATGTCGATGACATATTGGAAAATCCAAAACTCAAGCCAACCATCCAGCAGTGTTATGTAAGATATTTGAAAGATTAAAGGAGTACAAAGTCAGACTCAATCCAAAGAAATGTGGTTTTTGATGTAACTTCAAGTAAATTACTTGGTTTCATCATGTCTCATAGAGGTATTAAGTCAATCTGGCTAAAGTCCATGTTATAATTGAGATGCCACCACCAACTAATTTAAAGTGACTACATAGTTTGTAGGGCAAAATTCAGTCAATTTGATGCTTCATCTCTCAATTAGCAGACAAGTGCCATCCATTTACACACCTTTTGAATAAGGGAGTTACATTTCACTAGGATGATTAATGTCAAACAACTTTTCAACAACTCAAAGACTATCTTATTAATCCCCCTATTTTATTACCTCTTATGTTAGGAAAGCCATTCTTGTTATACCTATCAGTTACCGACCATGCTCTAGGGGCACTCTTGGCTCAACATGATGACAATGGAAAAGAGCATGTCATATACTACCTAAGTCGTACCTTGGTTACATATGAACATAACTATGCACCTATTGAAAAAGTTTGTTTGGCCATGGTTTTCGAAGCTCAACAACTGTGCCATTACATGTTGAATAATAAGACCGTGGTCATTTCAAAAGTAGATCTGCTCAAGGATCTACTATATAAAATAGCTTTTCAAGGTAGAATGGCTAAATGGATCATGTTTCTCAGTGAATTTGACATAGAGTATGTCAATCAATAGGCAATCAAAGGATAAGTTCTTGTAGATCAACTTGTTGAAGCACCTCTCATAGACACACAACCACTCACATTTCAATTTCTTGATGAATCTATAATGACCGTCATTGACACACCCCTTGAAGAGCAACCTTGGAAGCTATATTTTGATGGTTCATTTACGACACATGGATTAGGGGTAGGCCTATTATTTATTCCACCATAGGGGGATCTAATCCCTAAATCATTCAGAATCAACTTTCTTTGTACAAACAATATGGCCGAGTATGAAGCACTTGTTATAGGACTTCGACAAGTAGTGCATTGGAATATATCTCATCTCCAAGTTTATGGTGATTCTTAGTTAATCATCAATCAGGTCATAAATCATTTTCAAACCAAAGATGACAAATTGGTTCCATATAAAGCCATGGTCAACACTCTTAAACAACAAATTACCAACACTCAATTTGAGCACATACCAAGGGCTAGTAACAGAACTACAAATGTCATGGCTATTATTATCTCTCTAATTTGATAAACAGATAAAGTTAGAGAATATCAGTTCCTCATTGAGAATTTTTCAACACCAGTTCATGAACCTTCAACCATTTCCATGATTTGTGATATTGTTGGTCCTAATTTTATCTGGTACTCAAACCTTTACAACTACCTTCATGACCAAGTTTTGCCACCTAACCTATCTCAAAAACAAACCAAAGCCTTTATTAATCATTCCACTCATTATAATTTACTAGGATCCACCCTTTACCATCATAGTTTTGATGGAACTCTGCTTCATTGTTTAACTTCGGTAGAGTCTACATTAGCATTAAGAGAAGTTCATGAAGGAGCATGTGGAGCCCATTCTAGCGGGGCAGTCTTATCCAAAAAGCTCTTGCATATTGGTTATTATTGGCCCATAATAGATGCATATGTCACTGCATATGTAAAAAAGTGTGACAAATGTCAATGGCATACTAATATGATTCATGCCCTAGCAAAAAATTTGAAACTAATGTTGACACCATGGTCATTTTCTATATGGGAACTTGACCTCATTGGGAAGATCAACCCCATTTCATCTAACGGTCATAAACATATTTTAACCATCATCAAATATTTCACTAAGTGGGTTAAAGATATACCCCTCACATGATTAGAAAGCAAATTTCCAAATTCATCTTCAACCATCTCATTTGTCACTACGGTATCCCCTCTAACATTATATCTGATAATGGAGGATCATTCAAGAACAAGGATGTAGACCAGCTATGTACTGAATATAACATTACACAACATTTTTTTACAACATATTACCCTCAAGGTAATGGCTAGGCTGAAGCATCCAATAAAACTATTGTCAATATTCTTAAAAAGATTGTCAATGATGTCGATCGTGATTGGCACCTTCAAATATTCCCTACCTTTTTGGGCATACCGTACCAATCATCATACCCCCATAGGAGCCACTCAATACTCACTTGTTTATGGTACTGAAGCCATCCTTCTCATTAAGGTTGAATTGCCTTTACTACGCATCTCTTTTAAGCATGTCCTAGATGATCATGACTATTGAGTAGCTCACCTGCAAGAGCTAGACTTACTTGATGAGAAATGCACAGTCACGCTCAATAATCTTCAAGCATATCAAAATTGACTCAAAGGCCACTATAATCAGTGTGTTAACAATAGAACATTTGAACTTGGTGATCTCATTCTTAAAGAATACCACAACTGAGAAGAAACATAAAGGGAAATTCAAACCAAACTAGATAGGACCTTTCATCATTATTGCAAATTATGGATCAGGAACATACAGGCCTGCCACACCAGATGGAGATGAACTTCCAGAGTCAATGAATATTATTCATCTCAAGCGATAATATGCTTAAGCGCTAAGGTGTATTATCTATAAGAACCATTTTAGTTATGCCATTTTATCATTGTTCTTCTTTATACAAATATCATCCTCTTCACTATATCCACTTTTCACTTCCAAACTATCATCACAGTGTATTCTAATGCCTAGCCCGTTTGACCTTGGTTTTTTCCATTCATTACGCATTTTCAGCATCAAAGTATCTAATCAATTTCATCATTTGGTTCAAGAACTTCAAATAGAGATCATATTTTGGGACAGTGTGACAGAAGTTTTGGTAGTTGCATCCTTCATTTGTTATTCCTTTCATACCACTAGTCTCGCTAATAATTATAACCACCTTTGGGAAAATTAATACCTTTGATCTATGATATTGTGCCCTCATTATCATTGCCTATGGGAAAACTAGGGGAAATACTAAGCCTTGATGTACTAACTTGCCACTTCCTATGTCGTACTATGCCTTTTTACCAACTGTGCATGTTTTATTTGAATTGACTGCTACACTAGTTGAATTCCTCTGCTATAAGGGTGGAAGTATAGTGACTTGAAGTCCTACTCAAACTATGTAGGTAGTGCTCAATACTTGTTTAAATTAGCTCAGTCACCCTTTTACCCATGCTCTCACCATTTTATGAGTAACTTAAGCCACACTCTCACCATTTTATGAGCAACCTAAGCCACGCTCTCACCATTTTGCGAGATTGAACCATTTAGTGTCTCATCATTCTTGATTGAGTTGAGATATTCCAAAAAGAATTCTAAAAACATTTGAATTTTTTTTAGAAAAGAACAAAAACATTGACCACTTCTTTGCCTTAAGGATTCTGGGAACCCTTACTAAGTTATATGCGAATCACTTGTCATTTAGTTTCCCCATCCTTTTTGGCATTTTTCTCTCATGCACTTGCCATTTTTCAAGACCATTCATATTCTTCTATCACATACATTCTGTTTGTTTTCTTCAGTTATCACATTCTTCCCATTTCCTGGGAGAACTACATTTGGCCTGAAGTTTTTTATTGGATATTACATCCATGGAACTATGTAGGCAGCATCCACTTGCCTAGTGCATATGGAGACAACTCGGCCACCTCCTTCCTTTTCTTTTATTCCCCCATTTTGTTTGTTTGTCAAGTTCTTGCCTATTTTATAGGGGCAATGTTTGTATGGTTTCTATTGAGTTTTTCTTTGTTTATTTCTTTTTGTTTGTTTGTGTGCCTATTTGTTTGCTTTAAGCACTATTGCCTTGATTCAGTTTATGTGTGTTCATTGGGTGATTCCTTGCCCACACTTACACTTGAATCCATCCCTATTCATATGTTTACATTGTCATCATGGTTTATATCATTGGTGTATTATTTTCTATTGAGTATGGGGTTACGGTAGTCAGTCCTCATGCATATTTTGGCCAAGTCCTCATGATGTTATACCATGATGCCTATCAACATGTGATACAACAAACCTTAGCTTCAAGAAGTCTATTCAGCAATGGCAGCATCTCTTCAGCATCGACATCTTGATTTAATCCCAATCATATCTCGCATATAGTAATTAACCATGAAAGAATTCTAACCTTTATTAGTTCAAATGAACATCTCCATACTAGTAGGTTGTTCTAATTCATCATTACCCTCTATGTTAAGTTATCGTCATCCTTGACCAAGTTTATCATACTTTTTATAATCAAGGTCCAATGATTATAACCATCTATGGGTAAATCATTGCACACCATCCCACCTACATTTCTCAATAATTATAACTGCCTTTAGGAAAATCATTGTGTTGTCACCACTTTACTTTTTCTACCCATACAAAGACATGTTATTATCTTGTTTGTCTATCCTAACGGGGGTAGCTCCATATTCTCAATGATTATAACCACCTTTGGGCAAATCATTGTGTTATCATACCACGTTGCCACTATCAGGGTACAATGTTTATAACCGCCTTTGGGCAAACCATTGTGCACAATCCCACTTGCATTCTCAATGATTTTGACTACTTTTTTAATATCATTGTGTTTTCACCCCATCATCTTTCCTTTCTTTGGTCCCCTCATTTTGCTTCTTATTGAGGGACTGTTTGCCAACCTGCTTGTGTTAATCGTTCCCTTGAGGGGGTGTCATATAGTTAGTTTATCATCGTTGTAGTTGCAGGCACACATGACCTTTTCATTTTTTGAGAATACATTACTATGCTTATAGCTTGTAATGCCTTCCCAAACAAGGGTAAACTGTAGACACCTAAATCTGGCCACTGATAACCTCCAGTTAGGCTTTTGGCCAATTTCTACCCAAAATGCACAATTTAGCCTAAAACCACTAAAACATGCTAAATAATGTGAAATTGACATATTTAAGTGCCTATTTTGACTAGGGCATCCCTAAATAGGGCAATGCAATTTATGGGCTAGCTAACTTTGATCAGATCATTTTGAGTCAAAATGCTAATTTTGCACCTAAGTGCTCTGGATTGCTCTTTCCTATCAAATCTCTTGCACAATATATGTGCCTTTGTTATTTGTTGTTGGTAACATCATAAATGGTAATATTATTCCAGTGCATCTGACATTGCCTTCCAATTCCAATTTAGTCAAATTTTGGACCAATAACAAGGCATTCTGATCAATTTGAGTAATTTGTGCACAAAGTGCTTAAACATGCTTAAGAGCTAATTAATCTAAATTAGAGCCTAATTAAGAATTCCATGGAAACTTATTGAATAATTTGTTTTGAAAATAAATATTGAATATCTATATCAGTAGGTGACCTCATTTCTTGGGAAGACATCCCTAGGCCATAAATGCCACAAATATCAGGATTCATGCCCTCCATGCCTCGTCAATGCCTTCCATGATGCCCTCTATGCCTCTTAGTTGCCCCTTCTTCCAATGACATGATGAGGATAATTACAAACTTAATTCCAAAAATTAAATTAATTCTCAACCACACATCTCAATCTTAGGATGGATGGTTTAGGTTGATTCTAGACATTCTAAAAAATCTATAAATAGGAGGCTCACCACATGAATTTTAATACATGATTATGCAAAGTTATAATGCCAAATTGGTTTCAAAAGCTTCAAGCAACTAGTGTTATCATGCCAAATTGATTCCAATCCAAGCCAACCCACAAGCCAAAGGTGCCAAGGAGAGATGGAGGTAGCCAAGCTTCCATTACCAAGGACTTCATGAGCACAAGTTGAGAAAGCCACTACAACAAGCATTTTGGAGAATCCAAGGGAGGTAAAATAAAGTTTTCTTTTGCATTTTAGTTGTGTGTTTCATTCATGATTGTTAACTAAGCTCTCCCTAATGTCTAGGTCTAGAGATGTTATGTTATTAGTGTGTTTATTTCATTTTGTTTTCATTTTGGAACTAACACTATACTAACCATCCTCTCTTAAGTCAAAAATCCTAGATCACACTTTTGACTTGTCCAAGAGAGATATAGGAATGAGAGGTCAGTTTTTGACATTTTTGGGTCTTTCAAAGCTAAATGAGCTTGGAGGTGAACTGAGGGAATCTAAAGGGACCCTCCTAAAGTCCTCTCATGTGCCAAATATGTTGTATAGGTCATACAACTACCTAAAACTACCTGAAACTACTTGCTCTTCTCTTTTCCACATTAAACCTGTGATTGTCAGTGCAAAACTACCATTTTTGACATGCACTTGACATATAGGAGATGGGATATTATTTTGAAACACTTGTCATCTTGTATAAACTATACAAGTTCATTTAACGACTCAAAATGTGACCTTAGAATGACTTAGGACAAACTAACAAATATGACCAAAGATGAAAACATATATTTGACCTCATTAAAGACCATGGGACACATTTTACACCCTAAAAGACCCTATGATAAGTTATAAATACATAGGGGTTTGACCTAATTTGTCTTGGGTTTAAATTAGTCAATAATTAGTACATAACATATTTTTTTTTCTATACACACATATGTTTCATGGGTACTTGAGTGTGATACAGGAATTCACTAGATACATAATACACGAGCATATAGATGTTGGATTTTTCCTCCACCCATGTGACACACTACATTGGGGGCATATACTTCATTGATCAAAATTGATACATGCTATATTATTTTATGATAACTTTAAATTATCATGTTGAGATTATATATTAACGTTTACACATGTCTATACTCATGTTTCTATCTTACATAGTGCACTATATATGCTATGTTACAAGACATTTTGCTAACACATGTATGCAAGGACTAGTATGATATACATATGTTGGATTTTTATATTTCACTTATTCATCTTTTCACATGGCTTACTTGAGTGTACTTGTTATTTTCTACCTTGTTTTGATTGTGGGACATTTGAACATGTTCTTTGTTTGCCACAATGCCCTGAGTGTTGTTTCTTTGGTGTGAGGACATTTGAACATATCCTTCCCTTGAGTGTGTGTAATTTGAACATGCCCCTTATTTGTAGTCTACTTAGACCCCTTTTATGTGACATTGAATTCTTGTATGTGTGCGCTAGATTATTTGCTAAGCTTGTGCTTGTTACTCCTAGACATTGCCATGATCCATATCATGCATCTTAAGGCTTGTTTGATTGGATATTGTGAGCTCCATCAATACATCTACTTGGACATGATACCACTATAAGATTTTTTACTACATGATTAACATAGATTTGACATGGTTATCTTATCATTTCGAGATAAGGTCCTTACCAGGTTTTATTCCCCTCACCTCAAAATGGGGCATGTCTTTGAGACATGACTTCACACACATACAATTGGAAACATCGATAAAATTTCATATAGTTTACATGATTCAGATATACTCTTGTATGAACTTGGCATTGATTTTCATAGATATGGGATAGAGCTTTTTAGATTTGTGATAAATATTATACATATTTTTACAGAGAATAGGTTACATCTTAACAGATACTTTAGCTTGAGATACATTAGAGTGCATATGCCATGCAAATGCACCAAATCACAGACACACATCCAAATTATATACATATTTATGCATTAACCTTACCAAGATGTACTGATTGAGCCTTTATTTGTCTATGATAATTGGCTCCCTTCAGTAGTGTGGTCAAGACTTATCACCCTCAATGGCCTTGGCACTACTCCTCTTTTTTAGGTTGAGATGGCTACACCATTTGATCTTGGATAGATTGGGTAAATTAGATAGATTATGTTTACATTTAAGTTGTGTAATTAAGATTTGGTGTTCATAATGGCCTTGGCACAATTCACCCTTACACAAGATTGGGGACATGATCAACCCTCCAATTTCTATCTTCACATCTCCAAGGTTTAGTTATGAACCTCTTTCTCCAATGCTTCAACAAGGAAGCATCATCACTAAAGTAAAATACTAAGGGACAACATGGTTGTATCAACACACACATGTATTCCTTCCTTACTCTATTTACTTTAAATCATTTCAATTGTTCACTTTTAGATTATGTACACTAATTATACAATAACATGTTCTTGGTTGCAAGTAATACACAAACATCAAATTCAAATAGGGCTCAAGCAAAGCAAGATGTGTTATATGCACCAAAGCATGCTTTTTTCTTTTAAACCTAATAATTCCATCCTTATGCATTACTAGATTAAAGGGTAAGGGAGCTGGGATGGGAAAAAAGTAGATACCCAAATTGAATTTTACATGATATGCTAGTCTTGTACACTTGACAAATACCAAATGTGGATCAACCCTTTAGTTCAGGGCCTTCCTGTTGTTATAAGGCTTGGGTTCATCATTTCACTATGTCTAATTATTTTTCCTATAGTCTAACCTTAACATTCCGATTAAATAGATCACTTTTAGCACATAATATTCACAAAATGTGATTTGTATCCTACTTAAAAAGTTATAGATCCTCAATAACTTTCTATTTTACAAGTCACTACCATCCAGATTGAGACACTAGTGTTGATGTTAATGTCCCTACCTTCCCAATAATAAAATTTGAAAATCTTTCGACATGTATGGGTCAACCTATGATATTCCTTTGACCCTCCCATGAGATCATTCAAAAGGTGTAATATAAATACAAGTAAAAGATCATTCATTAAGAACACAAAACAATATCAAGGAATCTCACATTACACTACTTAAAATCTTTTGCACAATAGAATTATACTACCCTATTCTTACCTATTTCTAAATCAATCATAGGAGTGGTATTTTTACAAGTCAAAAGCATTCAAATAACCCATGAAAATATTTTTCAAGTTACAATCTAGATCACTTCTTACACTCACATATAACATATTGCACAATTGTTCACATGCAAGCCCACATAAGGGGAAAATTACATTGATTTGAGGCTCTCTTTAGAGTATATGGCTATGTAGGAAATGATTATTGATAAAAGGATATTTAAGGTTAGATTGACTTAATTTGAGCCCACTAACCCCTGTTTTGCAAGGTGACATGCCTAAGTTGAAGGACCTAAGGTTTTGAGTAAAAGATTGATATCCATAACCTACGTGGACGATCCGAATAGAGACTTTTTAAGGCGATAATGAACCCTAATAGGCACAGTTAGTCTTTTTATAAAAGGACCTATATTATGCATCGAATAGAAGTGTCAACGCTAGTGTCTATATCTTGATGGTAGTGTCTAGGATGATAGAGAACTAAATTCTAGAAGTTGATGAATCACAATAGAGCATCAACTTGTCTCCTTCTATACATGCATTTTTGAGATTTGCATGTGCATCAAAAAATAAGCTAAGTATTGTTTCTCCTTCATTTTTCTATATTTAAATTAATATTTTGGTTTTTTACTTTCCATAATTATCATATTCTCAAATTCAACATATTATCAGGATATTATAAATCTAAATTCTTTTAATTGACCTACTTTTAAAATAGCTTACTCCAAGTTGATTAGTTTTTCACCCCTAACCTAATTACAAAAAAGGGTTAAACATTCATTTCAAAATAAGATTTAATTGTATCATCTCATGTATAGATATATCATAATGTAATATCATGTGGAGAATATGTCATAATAGTAAGGTGTATATCAATCAAAGCATTTATGTAACATATGTAATACAAGACATATAAGTGGCATGTTTAGATAGATGTATCAATAAAGCACACAATATAAGTATAACTCAATAAGAATTCAATAAAAAGTGCATGATATATATAATGGCACCACTCAATGTCAACAAGCTCAACAAGCTCAAGTGTTGGTGTCATACATAAGGCTAAGGGCCACATACAAGGGACAAAAATGTTGCAACAATTGAGGCACCACACATGATGGAACATAAATATATCACAAATAAGGGACAACAAATATGTCACATAAAATAAGGCTAAGGGCCATACTCACCGGACATAAATATGTAGAGAACAAAGCCAAATGACCACATATAATAGACAAGCACAAAATAGCCTATCATGTAAGAGAGTAACAACATCAATGGAGCATAGAGTGAATGAACTATTCTACACCATCCATATGTATCAATGTCACATCATAGTATAATAACTTATCTATGTATCACTATGTAAGATATAGGGAACTAGAAAGGCATGTGTAAGCAATATAGGTAGATCAACATGGTAGAAAGGTTATAAAAAGATATAACCTGTAATAGTGAAACTTGTAAAATAAGATTCCCCTAATATCAGCATGGGCATTGGGTAGAGGAGAGTCCAACATTTATATGTTCGTGTGTAACCTATATGTATTGCATAACACTAATATACCATGAAACACATGTGTATTAAAATAACATGCCATTTACCAAACACAAGATAATTAATTTATGAAAAAAGTGTAATCTAGCAATCATGTCATGCTTAGGTCTTGATTTTAAATTTATTACATATTTGAATGTTTTTGTATTCTCTGGATTATTTGTTTCTTGTATTTTTAGAATATTTGAGGTTTGGAAAAGTTAACCAATGATAAGATTTATGGGAGGATCATGAGAATTATTTGTATCAAATAGTGTGAGGGTCCTCTATCACAGATGAAGGGTACCAATTGTAGATGTATTTAAATATGATAGGAAGTCATGCAATTGCCTTAACTATCATGATTATTTCTCATAAAACTTAGTGTAAGAGGGGTAACTCTAAATGGTTGAGGCCTCTATGGGGTCTATTATGTAGTATGAGAATGTTTCGTTGTTTGTGTTCTCTATGGTGTTAATTGAGTATGTATTATAAGACATGGTGACCTCTATGGGCCCTGAGTAACTTTCTAATGTGATTGGCATTGAATAGTTGGCTATCTACGTGGGCTCAACTATGATCCTCTAAATTGTTTATTTAGATAAATCATGTATATGTGTATTAATTGATTATGTATAATGATCATGAATAGGTGTATCAATCATATTTATATAATGATCCTGAATAGGTGCATCAACCATCTCCATATAATGATCTTGAATAGGTGTAAAAACAAATCATGGTGGTGGTGTGGGTGGAAGAGGAGATACTATTAGATGTAAAGTGTATTCATACTATACACTTTTAACTATGACTACCTTATTACAGTGTATGCAAATTAGACATCGGTACACAACAGAAGGTATTTTTTAAATTTCTTACATCCACGAAAGTCTTAACAACATGTTGAAGACCCCATTGCTCTATAGAACTAAGAATGGTGTGGCTAATATTATAGTACCTACCTAAAGAGGTAATACTATGCATCCCAAGATATTTTATTTATGTCCATAGAATCCTTAGCTATTTTTTATGTTTGTTATAAATTTGGTTGTGTGTACCCAAGGGAATGGAGAAGTGTCATCATGCAAAAGTTCTAAATTGAACCACTATTAATCATGACATTATGTATGGGTTGTTCATCTATGTAAGCTCGTATGAAGATTTCATGGAATTTTTAATCGTCGTCAATTATCTCATTGTCATCAAATGTGATTGTATGTTGATGTGGTGAAGTATCGCTAAGTGTCCCAATAATAACATCTAACATATGATCATATATTGTATATGGAAGATGCATGTTATATACATGACATACCTCTAAAGTGTCCTTAGTTTCTATTGTCTCATGTTTAGGAAAAAGATAATTAAAGATCTTCAACCTTTGGTTTCCATTATGTTATGATCTAGATTCCTATGTTGGGGTGACCAAATCGATGATGTTGTCATCTATAAGATCATGTATCTTATGTCTTAGTTTGAAACATATGTTCATTCAATGTCCTATAATCTGATGATAGTAAAAATATGTATTGCCATCACAGTTACTAGGTTTAAGTCTGTTTGGATCGAGCTCTCATGGAGGAGGGAGTGTCATAAGGTTGCACTCAAGTAACTTCATTAGTAATACATGAGGAGTGGATGGTAATTGTGAAAATTCTCTTTGGTGGAGTTATCAATTATAACTAGTTTGTAGGTTATGACACTACATTAACTGCAATTTTTACCTCGTTATTGTTATAATTTGGTTTGACCTTATAACCTAGTTTTTTTTTAAACTTCATTGTTGAAGTATTTTTAGGAGTAGATGTATACGTAAGTGTTTTTGAAGCTATTAAATTGACTTCTTGGTCCCTAACAATGTGGCATAGCTCATCAACTGATTCAAATCTTGAATATAATTGACTCATGAAATGGTGCTAACCAACTTTATTCAAATATAACTTGTAATTCATTATCAACCATAACATTGGTCATGTTGGCTAGCATGGTTTCATGCTAAATTACATAGTTATTGATTGGTTTACTATATCCTTGTTTGAGCTTAGAAATTTATGCGTAAGATAACTTCTCATCAATGTTGATCATAAAATGTGCTAAGAATTGGTCTACCAAGGGGTTAAATGCTCTTACAAATTGGAGGGGAAGATCATAAAAGCATTACAATGCATAGTCCTTAAGACTTATTAGAAATAGTTTGGTTAGTAGGTTTTCATTATATGCATAGTCTAAATATGTTGCATGAAATGATCTAATGTGTTTCTCAAGGTCACCTTTACCTTCGTATAAAGGTAACTTAGGAGCTATAAAGATTATTGGTAAAGGACATGTTTCCATCTTAAGGGCTAATGGATTATGGAGTAAGGCATGTGAATCCATGGAATGACTAGCTCTCGATCCTCTATATACAACACTTTAGTGTGCATAGCTATAATAGTTTATTGAAGGTACATGCAATTATTGATGTTTGTGATGGGACATGCATAGTAATCATGGGAGGGGTAAAGCTTGTCAACGTAGGAATAATTATATAAATCTATTGGATTCTTTGTGTTGCACCTAAACTTTGTGTGGATATTACATAGGACATTGGAGGTGTAGGTGTAGGGATAATACTGTTAATAGAGGTTTGATCACCTTATGTCGAAGCACTAGCTCAAAACGATTGGTTGATAATGACAAAGGGATCTCATTGTTATGTCTAAGATGTAATGAACTTAACTTGGTGTACAGCCTTATATTATAGGATCAAGTGGAAAATTATACCCATATCTTTAGGATATTAACAAAGTTCTTGACAAAAATTAGCTAATGCTTTAACTTGTCAGGATCTACCCCATTAATCTCATTGGGAACAATTCTATCTAGGCTCTCATAATTATTATTTAACCCTAAAATGTTTTAGTCCAAGGTTATCTCATCATTAACCCTAGATTTGCATTAAAGGGGTATATAGAAATAAAATGGCACAAAGGTGATAATCAGATCTATAACAAGCCAATTAGATGTTAAACTCAGATATAAGCATACATCAAATTTATTATGTTGAGATAGTCTAAATATGGAAAGTACAACTATGTTAGATATAAAAATGACAAAGAAGTGATGTATTTAACTTTTTATGATGTTAATACAATTTTAGATTTAGAATAGGATGAAATTAGGTTGGAATAAAATTCTAGAATAGTCATCAGATTTTAGATTTGACACTTTTGGCTTTCTAGACAGTAATGCCAGCTTGGGATGGTTGCATCAATGCTATTATCCAAGTTTGACACAAGTGTCTTGTAAAGAATACCTACTAGAACAAGATGCAACCACCTAGATACTTTAGGGCTTTATTTCACCTTCACTCTAGTGCATTTAGATCTGGGTCATGGACTATCACTCCTTGTAAAATGGCAAAACCCTAGTTCTCCATCTTCATAGTGATCTTGGAGGAAAATGGGTTAGTGGACACATGATGTCGAGCTGACCATAAAGACCCCACTATTAGAGGGTGTTGCCTACATATCTAATACTCCTGAAGAGGGCCTCATACTCATGTAGTTCTCCCCTACATGTTATCTTGTGTGTGAATCATATAATATGTGCAAAATAAGTACAATAATGACCTAGCTTGTTACTTAGATAATCTAGCTTTTAGGTTACTCTTTTAGTACTTCATACTTATAGATGTGTAGTCCCTCTAACTAGTATGGATATAGGAATAAATAAGGAAGCTTTGTTCAACTGAATGCTCTTTTATTTGAGTGTTAGGTTTTTGTAGGTGAGAAATGAATGAAGGTTGATATTGTATCTATATCAATCTTTTAGGGTAATAAATCACATTAAATCACTTAGGCTGACCATTAGGATACATTTCATTTGTAAATTAGATGACTTTAGGGCATTAGACACTTATGTCGGGATAGGACAGTAGTGTCAACACTACTATTTGTCCCAGAAGTTAGTGTCCAAGGAACAAGAAAGTAGGTACAAGTTTAAAACTTGTCAAAATGAAAGATAAGTACATTTTAAGCATTCTAGGTAGATGGAAGACCTGGGTCATCAACATAAGACTGGACAGACGAAGAGATATAGGCCAAGGGACACAAAGATAAAACATATGCAAGACTTGCAGAAGTAGGATAAGGTAAAAAATTGAGAGGAATAACCAAGGTCTAAGTTTTCCAAGTGTACGAGACTAAGGTGCTATATAATCATAAAATATCATCTCCACTTCCCACCTTTAATATAGTCATAAAATTATTAGTTTAAAGGAAATGAATGCGTACTTGGGTGTGTATGCACACCTATTATTTGCATGTGCCCAACTTGAATGTTTTATAGGTTATTAAACTATAACCAAGAGCAGATTACAGTATCAAATTAGTGCATATAATCTAGGTTGAAATCACTTGAAATAGATTGAAATTGAAAGAATAAGGTTTAGGAGTACATTTGCATGTCGATGTAACCACCTTGCCCATTAGAAAGTTGATTTCAAAAGGATGTATTATTGTAAGGTTATGAAACTGAGATTGGGACAGATATGGATAAATGTTTAAAGTGCATATATCCAAGGGGAAAGAGAGAGAGAGGGAGGGGGCACATGCCCCCAAATTTGGAATAGTGAGTTGCCACATGATAGTTGAGATCAGTTCAACCATGTAACCCAATGATACTTATAACCTAGTGAGGTTGGATGATCAAGTCCAACCTAAAAACTTGGAAAGATTTGAGTTATTTGATCACCTCAATCATATCAAAAGGTGAACCAACTACTACACTAGATTGGCTCAATAAAGTCCATAATAGTTTGTGGGGTATTAGTACAAAAAGGTTTGTGTTGCAGTAACTATCCATAAAAGAGTTTTAGAATCTAAAACTAATTTATATTTTTTCAATATTAGGCACATGTTTCATAGCATATGGACCTTATATATGTCTCATGCTAAAACTATGTATAACAATAATACCAATGTATAGAAAACTACCACAATTATGAATTTGAAACATATAACTGTGTGCTTTGGCCATTTCAAATAATTGTGTAAGTGTGGAGAACATGATTTGAAATCATGCCCCCATTACATATGTAGAATTATGAAATTTGATATAAGTTCCAATGTGGAGGACATATTTCCAAAACATGCCCCCACTATAATCTAGAGATGTTGATTATTGAATAGGTGTGGAGAACATGCTTCCAAAGTATGCCCTCAGTGAATTTGAGAATTGATATAGCTACCATATACTGAATGAATGTGGAGAACATGCTTACAAATCATGCCCCCATTAAGTTTGAGAACTATGAATTTGTGGAAGAAATACCCATATGGCATGTCCCCACTAAATATGAAAATTGATATAAGTACTGTATACTGGATGAGCGTGGAGAACATGCTTCCAAAACATGTCCCCATTAAATCTAAAACTACACTAAGTGTGAAAAAAATGTCTCTATGAATGTCCCCACTAATATGACCCCCATTGAGATGAGGGAAAAGTAAAAACTGGTAGTTACCTCACTTCAAAAGGATAAGACAATTGTATAATATGTGAATGTAACCATGTAACATACAGAAAAGGGAACATGTCTAGGTAAATGTATCATTGTACGGCATAGAACCAAAGTGATCACATGTAGGCCTAAGATGCATGATAAAGATCATGGCAATGTCTAGATAGTCATAATACAAGCTCAACAAGCAAATAAACACACGCATAAGATCACTCAAATGCAATTCAAAAGGCAACGGTCTAATGAGACCGCAAACAAGGGGCATGTTTAGATGTTGCACAATATAAGGGACACAACTTAGTAAAATGTCCATAGAAGTAAGAGTGACATATTCAAATGTCCATATGACAAGCAATGACATATGAAATTTTCAATAAAAGCATACATACACATGAGGTCTACAAGCAAAGGAACATATTCAAATGCTTGAAAAAGAAAGATAATAGTAAGGCAAGACACTTGAGGAAGTGCATAAAGGAAAGCATAAGCAACCAACATAAACATGTCATAGTATCCCATGGATTCAATGTGTTATGAAAAGTATGTCAATTGTGTAGCATATTGAGTACGTTGTGTAATATATAATCATGGATAATAGGCATATGTAAGTACATATGTAAGCTCAAATATGATAATGTAGAGTGATCATCGAATCATATAACTTGTGTGTATCAAGATCAAATAAGCAAATGCCCCCAATGTCCATATGACATGGGTAGAGACAAAGCCCAACATTTGAAATAGGAATGCATCATGTATATGTGTATGCCTATATCACACTTAAATAGAAGTGTGACACATGTGTATGTAGGAGTAACTAAGTAAGTCATCCACAACATGGAACTAACACATGGATGTCAAGGAGCCAATAAAACATGTAAGTGTCTCAAGTGTTATTATTATTATTATTATTATTATTATTATGGTATTTTTGGAATTTTTGAAGAGGAGAGATAATCCTATGATGCTATCCAATGGATAGTCATAGATATCTCCCCACTGTGAACCTCACAACTTTAAGTTGGATCTTTTAAATTATTTGCACATGATTGGATAAGTTGAAAAGGTACATCGCATGTTCTTCCTCACATTTTTCATGTGTTATATAAGAATTAATGATATCATTTGAAATATGTATTAATGTGCCTTTGTGAGGAAAGGAGATACCTTGCTGATTTGGATCAATTTTTTCTTCTATTTGGTATAGCCAAGGATTTCCTAATGTAAATACATATGGAGATATGATAGGCATAACCCAAACCTGTGTTTGAATTACTTTAGGACCACAAGTAATTGGTATTAATATGTTGCCCAATAAGTCTTTCCAACGTCCTTTATTTTATAAGTTTGTTAGATTGAAGCCCATTTGTTGTAAGCGTCTTACATTGCAAGTAGTTTTTGCCTGTGTAAGATCAATATGGTTATGCTAAAAATAAGCATAACCCATGTATAAGGTAATTGTTAAATCTTGTTGGCATGGATGTTTTTTGTACTATTCAACTTGAGATTCTTGGCTAAGATATACACCTTGGATTGGCCCCATGTTGAGTGACATTTGAAAACTAGTCATATAGAGATTAGGGATACCACATTTTTGTTCATAATGCTCCTTACGTAAGTTATTTCCATCCTCTGTGTGAGGGATAAAGAGATTGTATTTTTGAGGGAGATATTTTAAGTTCATTTGAATGAGTAATTATGAAGGAAGCATATTTATACACATCCTTGTATAAATGGGTAAATGATTCATATTGTTTATGCAATGTTCTTTCCTTTAATGGTGTAAGCAGGCCTCTACTAAAGATAAATTACAATTCCAAATTTGAGGGTCTAAATGCTAGATCATATGATATACTTTTGAATCAAATAGTATAATCTTGAAGGGACTCATCATCACATTATTTGAAATTGTAAAAATGTTCTAATGTAAGTTTTGGCACCTTTGGATATTGCAAGTCATGAAGAATTCATCTTCTAATTGTAAGACAATGCTTAAGGAACCCTTTGGTAAACTATAGAACCAATTTTGAGCCTCATCAAAAATATTCATATGGAAAAATTTTAGCAATAATTTGTCATCTTGTGTCCATTGACCAAAAGAATGTACATAGCTAATCATGTGGTTGAATGGGTCCTTGTGTCTCGAAAAGAGAGGTAAATCTAGTAATTCAAACTCTTGCAGATAAGGATATTCAAGCATACATTGCACAAGAGGTTGATTATCGAACGAGGTTACATGTGCATTATCATTATGGAAATCCATTTGTATTTGAAGCATAGAAACTCACTGTTGAAGATCCCCAATAGTGGTCATTATAGACATTAGATATTATATGGTGATTGAGGTGTTTGTCATAGGTGTTATCATTGGTTACAACCCACCACCTTTTTTGAATCTAGGCATATGAGTATCATCATCCTCACGTATAACAAGTGCAAGTTCATGGTCATTAAATTTAGGGCATTTTGGTAATGGTATGGGATCTTTGAACTTTAGTACATTTGGTATATCATTTGAATAGCTTGTATCATTTGAAGATTTTATTTTGTTTTCCTTTGGTAAGGGTATAACAATTTTATCTTTGGAGAATTTTGGTAAGGATACTTTTTTTGATGTAGAATTTGTTTTAAATGAAGGTAGGAAAAATCCATGGCCCTTGAATAGGGGATATTATTTGGAAATGTAGGAATGTTGGGGTGTTTTATCAATTTTCTTGAAGATATGCCCCCCTTATTATTTATTTACAAATCAACCATAATCTCTTTATGTAGTTGTCGAAATAAATGAAGGAACCTCTTGGTCATATGTACCCATTTTTTCGATAAAATGTATATTTTCCTTTGGCTTGAATGTTTGGTGACTCAATGGATGTTTTTAAAAATCTCAACCCTTGCCTATTTGTATTGTTATGTTTAAAAGATATAGGGTGGGTTATACCTTGCTCATGTTTATCCAATCCTTGGCCTTGGTATCTATACTTTTGAAAGTATCAAATGTCAAAGTCATATAATGGTGGTATAGGAAGTATGACTAAAGGCTTTTTATCTTCTTAAAATGCATGAACTCATCTCTTGAAGTGGTGGGTGTATGGACTTGATTAGAGGGGTAACAATTACCACCATTCAAGGCTTTTATATTACATGATTTGGTGCTTAGAAGAATGTAATAGTAGACAATTTTAACTCTTTCCTCGAGGGATAATTGGATAGATGCATAATAATAGTCATAAAATAAATCAATATCATCCATAACAAGAGATATGAAGTAAATAAATATTAGGATAAAGAAAGTAGTGAGCATCTGATAGGGTATGCTTAGAAAGAATGGCATTTAGAGATTGGGTTCACCAAATGTTTAACCCTAAAATGTTGATCTAAGGTGATCTTATCGTTAACTATATATATTTGTATTAAAGGGGTATATAGAAATCAAATGGCACAAGGGTGATAATCAGATTTATAACAGGTCAATTAGATGCTAAACTCATATATAATCATACATTAAATTTATTATGTTGAGATAGTCTAAATATGGAAAGTAAAACTATTCTAGATATAAAAATGACAAATAAGTGATGTACTTAGCTTATTTTTATGCTAATGCAATTTTAGACCTAGAGCAGGTAAAAAGTAGGTTGGAAGAAGATTATGGAACAATCATCAAATTCTAGATTTAACACTTCTGACTCTTTAGATGATAACATCAATCTAGGATGGTTACATCGATGTTATTATTTGAGTTCGATGCTAGTGTCTTGTACAAAATATCTATTAGAACAAGATGCAACCACTTGGATTCTTTTGAGTTTTATTTCACCTTCACTATAGTGCATTCATATTTACGTCATGGACTATCTCTCCTTGTGAAATGACAAAGCCCTAGTTCTCCATATTCATAGTGACCTTCAAGAAAAATGGGTTAGTGGGCACAAAGTGTCAAGTTGACCCCAGAGACCCCACTATTAGAGGGCATTGCCTACATAGCCAATACTCCAAAAAAGGGCCTCAGACTCATGTAGTTCTCCCCTATGTGTTGTATTATGTGTGAATCATACAATATATGTAAAATAAGTACAATAGTGACCTAACTTATAACTTGGAAAATCAAGCTCTTGGGATACTCCTTTATCACTTCAAACTTGTAGATGTGTAATCCCCATGACTGGTATGAAAATAAGAATAAATAGGGAAGCTTTGCTCAATTGAATGTTCTTTTATCCAAGTGCTAGGTTTTTATAGGTGAGAGATGAATGAAGGTTGATCTTGTATTTATATCAATCCCTTTGACGTAATAATTTGTATTAAATCACTTAGGGCAACCATTAAGATACATTTTATTTACAAATTAGATGACTTTGAGGCACCTGACACTTGCATTGGGGCAAGACAATAACATCGATGCTCTTGTCTATCTTGGACATTAGCGTCCAAGGAATAGGAAAGCAGGTATATGTTCAAAACTTATATAAATGGAAGATAAGTATATTTTAAGCATTCTGGGTAAGATGGAAGACCTGGGTCATCAATATAAGACTAGTCAAACTAAGAGATTTAAGCCAAGGGGCACAAATATATAGCAGATGCGAGACTTGTGGAAATTGAAAAAGGTAAATAACTAAGAGGAATAACCAAGGTTTGAGTTTTCCAAGTGTACAAGACTGAGGTGCTATATAATCATAAAATATCATCTACAATTATCTTGATCATTATGTTCGATTTGATTATCTTGTTTTGATGGAGGCATATCAACATAATCATCTATTTGCACATATTCATGAATAATTGCATTATCAAAAGAATAAGAAACATTAATTATATCTATTTTAGTTGAATTAGAAAGAATTTGATTATGCTCTATATAGATCCAAATTAATCTAGCATTGCATCTTAATGGTACAAGGGAACTAGCCTTCTTGGATGGCATATGATGTGATCATAGAAGTATGTAGAATGTTAGGGCCAAAGGTGAAAAGATTATTTGTGTAAGGAAATAAAATATCATATCACTAAACCTTAGGACAAAAAAATGAAAAATATTTTTGTTTATGGAAAAAAAATGAGATTTTGAAGCCCTAGGACAAAAAAATTGAAACCTTGGAAGGATGAAACCCTAAGGGAAACTAGGTTTTGCAATGTTCAATAAGTGTATGGATTCACCATTATTTTTTACCCTAATTTGAATTAATACAGTCAAGAGTAACCTTAATAGGATATAACTTTGTAATGCAATTCATATATTAAGATATGACATTCAAGCATACATATGAATGTAAAATATTGAGATTGGTTGTATTGATTTGATAAGTGACATATGTTAATTATAGTAAGTACAAAAAAGAGATGAGTACTTAGATTTTATGGGCGACTATATAATTATGATTGTATTATATAAGTGGATATCATACTAAATCATGCCTATGATTCGTTCGATTCAGGGACTATCCTTTTGTCTACACAAGGTTAGTATCATCGATAGATATTGACCAGTGTGGAAATGTGACTATATGGTCACCTACGCCTATCTTTGTACACTCTGTACTTATGATACCAAACCCTAATGATGCATGAAACTCCATAAATTAGTCTCCTTTGCTTTGAATCCTTAAGTGCACTTGTGAGGGCTAGAAACCTACCAAAATAGGGAAAACATAATGGGATTAGTTGTCCCATTTAATGATTAACTATTGGCTACATATCTAATAATCTAAAGAAGGAAATCAAGACACGCGTAGTTCTCCCACACAATTTGATTATATAATTATGCTCCTTCACTATATGTATGCAACTAATGATTTGACTTTGATAGTTGATAAAGCTTGCTTTGACTTTGTTTCATGTATGTGCTTTTGACTTGGCTTGCAACTGCTCCCAATGATATATTTTTAATTTGGTAATAATAAGATAAATTTTATCAAATTACAATAGTGTATAGACGTGTACTAGATAAGTGTCAAGTCCCTTTTGAATGAGACACTGAGTTGTTTATAAATGAGTCCAATTGGGTAATTTATCACACCATCAACACGTTAGACAAATGGACCAACCATAAGGTAAGATTTGATTTTGAAAAATAGCCATTGGAGAGAGGGTTGATTATGAGTAGACCAAGTTAATATCAACCGATAATATTAACTGAATATGGCAAAATTAACCTATGTATAGACAAACTGAACTAAGAGTTTAGAAATGCCCATGCAGGATATTTAGTAGGTTTGAAACAGATAGTGAGGTTCTTGTAGGTGTGTAGTAGCATAATGGAAGGGGCAAACTCATAAGATAACATGGTGCTTAAGTCATGCATGGTAAATGAGTGTCAACCTTTTCATTGTCAAGTACTTAATGTTAGATTTTAGTATCTACAATATTATTTATTGTCTAGTGGCCCAATTAGTAGATGGTACTTAGAAACTATACCCAAAACACATATTCCTTTCCCTAAGCTTCAAATATTGTTGCTAATCAAGGGCAAGGAGAGGAAGTATATTTTGCATGTAATCGAAACCACATTTTAGAAAATTGAATGAGGTTGATCGAGATCATGACTAGACAAACACAACCATCAAATCAGATTTTGCTTGCCTTTTATTTGTCAAATATATTACGCATTCCTAATTATAAGAAGAATACAAAACAATCATGGGAAACCTTTGTGTTTGCTACCAAATTTTTGGATGAGGTCACAGTCATAATGAGGTGTGTATTTCTATTGTTATGTATTGACAACCATCACCATATCAAACTTGAGATATCGATGATGCATATCCAAAGCTCGCATGATTACTTCTATATGGTTTTGGAATTAATTAATTAGGCTTACTTTTTGTATTGCACATGTGTAATATCCCCTTTCAGTAGGGAATATCTAAACACAAATAGCTCTGATACCACTGTAATATCCCCTTTCAGTAGGGAATATCTAAACACAAATAGCTCTGAACAAAGATACACTTTTTGCCAAAATAATTTCAAATATGAATAAATAAATCACAATATAATCTCTCAATAGCAAATCAAAGATGTTATCACTTGTTCTTCTAGATGATTACACAATTGAGTCTCTGTCATACAAATAAAATAACGTGAAATATTTTGTCTTGAACCCCTAGGCTTTTGCAAATCTGGAGATTGACCCTGAATCTGGAAGTCTCGGCCTGCTGTGTTAAACACACAGTCACCAGCGTCGGTCGATATTATGCTGACGTCGATCACTGTAGGTCCTTCTCTGTCGATGTCGGTCTTCAGTCGGCCGATGTCGATCACTGGGGATCTCTGTCTGCCGAGGTCGGTGTCTGCGTGGATTCGTACGAACCTATATGGACTTTGTACGGCCGCTAATTAAGCACAACCTACCTATTTTCAACCCCTGATCTGAAAATATATGTCTGTAATATAGAAGATCTCTATCTGTATAGTTTATTGAATCAAAACTAAATAAAGAAATACCTAAAATATTGTGATAACTTTAGTGTGAAGTTATCTCTCAAATCTGTACCTCTATGATAACTTCTGTATGAAGCTATCTCTTAATTTGGCAATAAATCAACTGATATCTCACAGCCTCTAAATCGCACACAATGAAGAGTTGACGTTCTCCACTGCAATGGAATCCTGGAACCCTTGGCTCAGTCTTCACAGAAGAATTCTTCAAAATCAATAATCAATGCATAATCAATAATGGCCTCCATGAGAAACCCTTATACCCTCAAAAGATATGCTTGCCCTAATTAGGGTTTTCTTAAATTAGAATTAGGGTTTTTAATTAAAAATAGGCTAAATAATTAATATTTGATTAAATCAATCAAATATTAATATCTCCCTCAATACATGTCGGATCCTCGAACCGTTCAAAGCTGGTGACCCAGATAGTGATTTCGCACATGACCATACCAAAATAAAGGTGCTCTACTGTATGTCAAATATCCCTAAATAATAGGAGCTCAGGCCAAATGTGTCTGAAATAACCTGAATGAAAGCCAACTATAGGAATTTTGCAAATTGAAGCCAAGCCAATCTCCATCATGACCCTCTATCCATCCTATTAGCCTACGAAGGTCGCATAATAGGCTAATCATCAAGTCTGTCAATGTCCACGAAAAAGGGGACATGACAATCCGTCCCTCCAAAAATTGCTTGTCCCCAAGCAATCTCAGAACAATGAACCACTCGATCCACCTGGATCCCAAATGTAGTCATGCTTTGCACTACTGTAAATCAATGCAAGTTTCTGTGATATCATCAAAATTAGATCAAAGAGGAACTCATAATCAAATTGGAGAATGCAACTCAACCAAACTCTAAAAGCACAACTGCCATAATCAAGCACGCATGAGAAACAAACTCTCAAAGTATGATAACCCAAATAGAATCGACAACTCCAACTGCCAATTCCATCTACAAAAGATGGTGCCAATCAATCCCATAACTGATCCCTCTGTAAAGGTGGCACAACCAACTGCACCACACTGTCATCTGGGTGAGAAGAATCAATCTAGAAACTCGACTCCACTGGTATCTCAAACTCATCAGAACTAGGTACTCCCAAATCCTGAACCGGTGTGTCAGCCTCAACAACATGTTCCTCAGCTACAACTATAGGAACGTACTCACCAACAATAATCAATGTACTAACCTCTGAGTCCGAGGCTAGTAAAGACCGTAAATGCTCTAACTCCATGGTCATCTCAGCGAAATGAAATTGTGACTCCTCATAAGCTAACTGCGTACTCTCAAGAATCTTAGAAGTCACCTCAAGCTACTGAGTAAGCTCACTCACCTTATCTTCCTTGGCCAATAATGCATCATACACTGTGCTACCCCACTCTATAAGATAATCTCTGTCGGTGACCAACTGCATATAGTCCTGTCTCAAAATCTGGATAGCCTCCCATAAAGAGTGGATCTCTGTCAAGGATAAATAACTGCCTCCCTACTCGATGCTAGTAGGAAAACCCCATCCATAAACTGCTAACAACTGACGAGCATCATCGAAATGCTTGCAAGCGGTAGCAATGTCTCACTCACTAACTCTCAGCTGACTAGACACATGATGGCGCTGGCTAGATTGTCTCCTACAATCCTCCACTGATGCATGGCCCAAAAGAGTAGACTCAAAATCACTGACCTCTGTAATACTACCATCCATACTCTGTGAATCAACTCCATAGCTCATATCAACATCCAGAGTATCAACAATTGTAGCATAACTGTCTAACTCCTCCATACCGAAAGAAACTGTCGAGGAAATTGAATCCTCAAAACTATCCACTGCATCCTTCTGAGTGTCATCTGCAATAATCGAATCCTGGGACTCTTCTACAATCTCTGCCATAGCTGAGGGATCATCAACCCTCAGTGCACTAACATCTGAGCACACCTTTACACTCTGAGTGCAAGCATCAGACTCATCCTCATCTTCACTATCTCCAATCTCATAATAATCATAATAATCATGGGACATGTTGCTCTCTTGTTTAAGTGATCTGTAGTGCTCTCTCCTTAACTTAACAAAGTGATCAAAAGACAACCTCCCCTGAACTTGTGGAGTTAATAACTCCCACTCATCCTTCGCTGTTATATATCGTGTGGATTTGTCTTTAGATGTAGGATATGAAAGAGATTCATTTAACCTCTTCAACCTTAGTTTCAACTTCTTCATATCATAGTCCCACTGTCTCTGAGTATATGAAGTCATCATGATACTTCGCTGATTCAATCTACCCAAACTACCCAACAGGATGGCAAGACATTGGCTCTGATGTGCCCAACAAGATGGCAAGAATTTGGCTCTGATACCACTGTAATATCCCCTTTCAGTAGGGAATATCTAAACACAAATAGCTCTGATACCACTGTAATATCCCCTTTCAGTAGGGAATATCTAAACACAAATAGCTTTGAACAAAGATACACTTTTTGCCAAAATAATTTCAACTATGAATAAATAAATCACAATATAATATCTCAATAGCAAATCAAAGATCTTATCACTTGTTCTTCTAGATGATTACACAATTGAGTCTTTGTCATACAAATAAAATAACATGAAATATTCTGTTTTGAACCCCTGGGCTTTTGCAAATCTGGAGATTGACCCTGAATCTGGAAGTCTCAGCCTGCTGTGTTGAACACACAGTCGCCGAGGTCGGTCGATATTATGCCGACGTCGGTCATTGTAGGTCCTTCTCTGTCGACGTCGGTCTTCAGTCGGCCGATGTCGGTCACTGGGGATCTCTGTCTGCCAAGGTCGGTGTCTGCGTGGATTCGTACGGACCTGTATGGACTTCGTACGGCCACTAATTAAGCACAACTTGCCTGTTTTCAACCCCTGATCTAAAAATATATGTCTCTAATACAGAAGATCTCTATCGGTATAGTTTATTGAATCAAAACTAAATAAAGAAATGCCTGAAATACTGTGATAACTTCAGTGTGAAGTTATCTCTCAAATCTGTACCTCTGTGATAACTTCTGTATGAAGGTATCTCTCAATTTGGCAATAAATCAACTGATATCTCACAGCCTCTAAATCGCACACAATGAAGAGTTGATGTTCTCCACTGCAATGGAATCCTGGAACCCTTGGCTCAGTCTTCACAGAAGAATTCTTCAAAATCAATAATCAATAATCAATGCATAATCAATAATGGCCTCCATGAGAAACCCTTATACCCTCAAAATATATGCTTGCCCTAATTAGGGTTTTCTTAAATTAGAATTAGGGTTTCTAATTAAAAATAGGCTAAATAATTAATATTTGATTAAATCAATCAAATATTAATATCTCCCTCAATACATGTCGGATCCTTGAACCGTTCGAAGCTGGTGACCCAAAGAGTGATTCCGCACATGACCATACCAAAATAAAGGTGCTCCGCTGTATGTCAAATATCCCTAAATAATAGGAGCTCAGGCCAAATGTGTCTGAAATAACCTGAATGAAAGCCAACTATAGGAATTCTGCAAATCAAAGCCAAGCCAATCTCCATCATGACCCTCTATCCATCCTATTAGCCTACGAAGGTCGCATAATAGGCTAATCATCAAGTCTGTCAATGTCCACGAAAAAGGGGACATGACAACATGTTTGTTTAGCCTAGCAAAAGTAATTGGGCAGTTGTGTCACAATTTAGTTTTAATCCATTTATCCATATTACATCTGCATGCATATTTTGCCTTGACCACACTGTTTTAAAACTTATCAAGCTTTGACATCTAATGAGAATTATACATATATGAATTTAGGTGGAGACCTCCACAAATCCTATTAAGCTTCCTTGTCACCAAGACCATCCCATCATGGTCATTTTTTTGGCATGTCAATTTGCATTTGATTGGAAGCACATTTTGGAAAATTGAATGAGGTTATTCGAGATCATGACTAGATGAACACAACCATCAAATCAAATTTTGCTTGCCTTTTATTTGTCAAAATTATATTGCACATTCCTAATTGTAAGAGGAATACAAAACAATCATGGGAAACCTTTGTGTTTGCTACCAAATTTCTGGATGAGGTCAGAATCACTATGAGGTGTGCATTTCCACTGTCATATATTGACAACCATCACCATGGCAAACTTGCAATATTCATGATGCATATCTAAACCTCACATGATTACTTCTCTATGGTTTTGGAATCAATTAATTAGGCCTGCTTTTTGTATTGCACATGCTTATTTAGCCTAGCGAAAGTAATTGGGCATTTGTGTCATAATTTATTTTTAATCCATTTATCCATATTACATCTACAAGTATATTTTGCCTTCACCACACTATTTAAAAACTTATCAAGCTTTGGCATCCAACGAGAATAATACATCGATGAATTTAGGTGGAGGCTTCCACCATCCCATCATGGTTATTTTTCTAGCATGTCAATTTGCATTTGTTCCATAAAATTCAATGTAATTTACGGTAGTATGGGCACTCTCTGAATCAAAATCATAGATTCAAGTTTAGAAAAGATGATTAAAATCACTGTAAGCTATGATCAATCTTAATTAACAACTGAAAATACATAATAGACTTCTAAACATCATGGGCCACGGTCACCTCCTCTATTCATTCATACTTACATAAAATAATTATATATATATATATATATAATTACTTAGAAAATAAATATGTATGTACCTTATATTTTACTCATTTTTATTATTTATATATACCTACTCTTTTAAATAAATATGTATGCACCCTTGTATTCTACTCATTTTTAGATATATAAACCCTTCTATTTTACTCATTTTTAGGTTTGATAGGGATAAGTCATAGGTATTGACGTCCACCTAATATAGAATATCATGCTTCTTGTATTGGGAACACTTCCCATCTTTTAACGGAACTAATAATAGTGACACCTACATGGACCAAAACTAATGTTTAGTTTCAAGCTTTTAGGTTATCCTTCTCCTCTAACGAACCAAATCCTACAAGATGCTCTTTCTATATCTATATCACTCAAGGGTCACATAAAAACATTAGAAAAATAAAATAAATATGTTAATCAAATGTAGTAATTATTCATTGCCTTCCTAAAATTCCCCACCAAACAAAATGCCAACAACAAACTATAGGAAATCGTGAATAATAATGTCCTTCGAAAATTGCTTTTAGTCTTTTTGCCATCATTATCTTTTCGGTTAGCTTTATGTGGTAATCACACTTAAATTGCATTTAAAAAATATAATTAAATACTACTCTTTCTCGTAAAAAGTGGGAGTTTAAAAGACTCTTCGACTCCGCAGAAAGCTCGCTTTCACTCCACGGTTAAAAAATATATTTTGGAGGTGGTTTTTTATTTATTTTTAAAAAAGGGAGAGCTGAACTTAAAAGCAGTGAAGGATTTGCAGGCTGAATAAAATTACAAGTCGTTGCAGGAGCTTTTTGAAAGGACATTCTGGTCGAGATATAGATCCGCAGTTTGGCCGCATTGGGAGCTTCAAATGCGCTCAAAAAATTGCCTTTTTTCAGGTGTTTTACGTGTAATTTGGACAAGAATCGCTACAGTTAGTAAATGGCGATGATTTTGAGCTTCCGGACGGCAGAATCGGATTAGAGAAACTTTAAGCGAGCGTTTTTGGCTTAAAAACGAGGGTTTCAGCGGCTAGTTTTGCCTCATTTTGTGAAAAAGGCAGGGTTTTGGTGTTATTTTGAGATTTGAGATTACTTAGGGTTTTGATGGTTTTTGAGGTTGTGAGGCTGTGGCTTTGGATGTAATTGAGCGGATCGGGCAAGCGGGAGGCATGTCGGATACTTACAGCTTCCTTGGAGAGGATGATTATTTGCTGGAGAGTGTTTACGGCAATGGAAGGCCGCCGGTACCGGATTCCGGCGGGCCGGCGCTTACTGCAAGTTACTCTTTTAAATCCGACGGTAAAAATAAGAAGAAAAATGTGAAGCGGCCGAGTCTGGAAGGTGATGATTTCTTTAATCTTTTGCACGGCTCTGATCCGGTTAAAGTCGAGCTCAATCGCCTCGAAAATGAAGTACGAGGTAATATTTAGTGTCTTTGCTTGGATTATGTTATTGATCCCGTTGTTCGTGTAACAGATTTAGCTGCATTTCCAAAATTTTGGTGAATTTTTTATATTTTTTTGGATAAATGTTTGGTTACTTTACATTGAAAAATTCCGTAGTATTTGTAAGCGTTGCAGGGATGTATATTTAGTTATACCACATAGCAAAATGCCGTAGTTTGTGGGAAGCCTTTCCTGTAAAATGTACGTCATGATTGTTCAATGTGACACATTTCGCTGCCTAGGGCTCTGTTAATCTCAATATTTGGGCGGCATTTTATTATGTTGGCCTGAATTTTTTTTTTTGGATGTATATTTATACATATGTTTTGCAACATAGAAAGCTTCTGTAGATTTTGGGACCACTACTTGTAGAATGTGGGTTTTGATGTTCAACGAGACAAATTTTATGGCCTGGGATGGTGTTTCGGCATTTTCATATGTTCACCTGCAAAAACTAAGACAATTTTTTATTTATATATATACATTTGACTATGCGACATAGAAAAACTCAGTTTTTTGGGAATGTTGGCTGTAGAATGTGTTTTTTAAGATGTTCAATGTGAAATTGAATGGTCTAGAACTGTGTTTAACTCATTAATTGATTGACATTTTCTTATGTTCACCAGAAAAATTAAGATATAATTTTTGATGTCTATATGTTTGGTTACAACTTATGCCACATAAAAAACTTCTGTAGGCTTTGGGAGCATTGCCTGTAGAGTTTGGATTTAGATGTTGAACGAAATAAGTTGAAGTGGCTCAGGACAGCCGTTTTCTCAATAGTTCAGTGGCATATTCTTAGAATCATCTACAAAATTAAGAAATATCTTCTGATGTATATTTATATATTGGGTTATGTAACATAGAAAAATAATGAAGATTTTGGGAACATTGGCTGTAGGATCAGTTTTTAGGTGCGTGTTTTTCTCAATAATTGAGCGGCCTTTTCTTTGGTGGAAGTGAGAACCTACTTGGACATCAAATTTACTGAGTTTAAATGTCGAAGGGATGAGATTATGATTGAGCGGCCTTTTCTTTGGCAGAAGTGAGACGCTACTTTGACATCAAATTCACCGAGTTTAGATGTTGAAGGGATGAAACTATGTGAGATCAGCTTTTAGATTATATACCAAATCTCTGTCATTGGGAATTTTGCTGAGAAATGTGGAAATACGTTAAGTATTTAAAAAAATCAAACTACAAAAATGACATTTTTTCAAATTTTTGAATATTATGCTGCCTTTAGAAATATATTTTTGATTGACCTCAATACACTTGGTTATTTTTTACTTAATATTTTAATGTTATTTGAAAAGAGCCAAAAAGATGTATGTTAAGGTAGTTTGAAATAAAAGATACATTGTGTTGCAGGAACACCCTCCTGCCACGTTTTAACCCCTGGAAATGTTTCCAGTACGGAAATGCTCCGGGTTTGCCCCGGTCCCGGAAACATACAATACGTTCCGTGACGTAACCAGGCGTTTCTGGGGTGTTCCCAGGCGTTTCCAGCAGGAAAAAACAGTCAAAGTCAACAAAAAATTAAAAAAAATGTAAAACTAGCCCGAACCAGATAGTATATAAATACGATACATTTCCATGACATACCTGGGCGTTTCTGGGGTGTTCCCAGGTGTTTCCCGGGCATTTCTGGCAGGAAAAAACAGTCAAAGTCAATAAAAAATTTAAAAAAAAAAGGTAAAACCAGCCCAAACCAGACACTATATAAATAAAATAAACATTTAAGTATGAGTTTACGTCTAGTTTCTTATACTTTAAGTTATAGTTTATTTATAAACTTTCATGATGTTTGAGAGTGGTTTTGGACCTCTAGAAGCTATAAAGCAAATTCTAGGTTTTGGAGGATCCTATCATATTTCAGACTTAGTCAGATTCCAGGGTTTAAGGGTTTCAAATTTAGCCATATTTCAGGGTTTCAAGATTTCAAGGAGACATCAGAGGAGGTATGAAGGCTGCATGAAGGGTTGTAGGTATGATAGAATAGTATGAGAACATCTCTCGCAAAGTGTCACAAGCTGATCCCACCCTGTTCCTTGTGCACCCCTTAAGGTGTACACTTTGGGAGATTCAATGCACCGGCAAGCCCCTGTGAGAGAAAGCGTCAGTAAATGATAAAGTTGAAAAATAGTGGGAGTGGCATTCATGATTTTGAGGGCAATCTAGTTGATTTATTCTAGATTTGAATGTACATTTTGTCATTGAAGTAATGAATGAATGAATACTATAAATTTTTAAGAGTTTTATCTTTTATAGACAAATATTTTCATGCTATGTATTTTCAAGTGTTTTACTAAAAAAATGGGTAATATGCATTGTTTCTATATATATATATATATATATATATGGACGTACCCCCGGCATTTCCAAATCAAGGTTTTTGAAAAATGGCATTTCCGCGTTTCCGAAACGTACCCATACCTGTACCAGTACCAAAAACAACATAGAAGATACAGTAGCTGGATCTTCCTGATTTTCAACTTGCCAAAGCACAAGATTGTCTAATCCAGAGGATAAGCCAGGTAGCCCAAAATGGGACACTATCCATACTCACGAAAAAAGCCACAGTATCAAATTATAAACTGCAAGTATACTTATGGTTACTAAGAACTGAAATATCTGCACATCAGTAAAAATAGCACTAACAGAGTCTGAAATAACTGTATTGTAGCAACAAGGATCATTGGGGATATGTTTGGTTATTTAACTTATAGAAAGTTTTTGTAGTGTTCGTTAGTGGCTCTTGGCTGTAGTATGTGGTTTTAGATAGTTATTGTGACAATTGTTTTTGTGACCTCAAACTGTTATTTTCTCAACAATCGAGTGCCATCTTCTTTGGTCTTACTTTAAGTTTAAATTCACTAATTTGAGATGTGTTCGTAGATGTTTTATGTGACAAATTATGTTGCCCAGGACTGTGTTTTTCTCGATAACTGTGACATTTTCTTTGGTGGCCGTGGAAGTGAGAAGTTACTTTTACTTCAAATTTATTAAATTTAGATCTAGAAGGGGCAAATGCTTTTGAAATTAGCTCTATTATCATTTACTGTACCTTTGTCATTTGAACTTTCGATGAAAAATGTGGATATGCTTCAATATTTTAAGAAATCAAACTACAAAAATGCCATTTTTTCAATTATTCTTTTTAGCGTTCCACTGCAAATTTAAAAAATATGTTTTTGATCAACATTGATATATTTGGTTATTTTACTTACAGAAAGTTTCCATAGTTTTTGTGTGCAGCTCTTGGCTGTAGTATGTGTTTTTTGGCATTTTTTTGTGTCCTGGTACTGTATTTTTCTTAACAATTAAGCAGCATTTTCTTTGGACTTACTTGAAGTGCAAATTCATCAATTTGAGATGTAGAATTCTCAAAATTTCTGAGATTAGCTTTATGTCTACATAGTTACCTAAGACTCAGGGTTTTCAGAATTTTGGCGATGGCTATTCAAATAAATTAATGATATATAAATATTAAAATTATACAAATAAACTAAAAAAAGCCCAAAGAAACTAAAATAAGCTGAAATTCAAATAATAAATTTAAACTTAATTGTTAAACAATATGAATAAATTACTAAATAAAAACAATATGATTAATCATTTATCTGAAATTGTAAATGATAGAGACACATCCACAATAACATGCTAAGTTGAGATGTCAATAAAAGTGGTTGATCTTAAATTTCACATCTATTTGACCGTCATACGGGAGATTTTATTTTTGCCTGGAGAAGGTGATTGAAAAAATCTCTATATCTTGGGTATATGACATAGTTACTAGGAAACTCCAATATAGGGATAAGGACCGTGTGCCATCCACATTTTTTATGATAACTTTTGTATAGAATATAGCTGTAACCCTATTCATTTACTCATGTACCCTGATTTCAATGGTGTAACCATCCATGTACCATTATCTGTACCCACATGTCTTTTGGTAACTATGGTATACGGTGGAGTTTGGAACCTGTTCTTTTTGTCCTGGAAAGAGTTTTTTGAGCCTGACACAGTATTGCAGCTAGATTGAGACCATTCATCACCAGTTAGTGGGATATTTGTGTATAATGTATTAAAGTCTTTAATCAGTACGATAGGCATTTTTCCATATAAGTATATTAAAGGTATTTGTACTAGTAGATTAAATTAAAAATATTGAAAAATAAAATAAAAGTGGGGATGCGAAGAAATCCCCAAAACCCTTCCCAAAAAAGGGGATGTTTCAGGGACATATTTTTTTTCAATTTTTTTTTGGGACTTCTTGGGGATGTTCTTCCATCCCGCCATGCCCAAGATGTTCCGGATGGCTGCAGGACAGGGGGGAAGCGTCCGTGTGTAACTGTGCTTTAAGAATCAAGATTATACACTTTACCTCTGTTTTCTCTGAGATGTACATATGTGCATATTTGTACATTGGGTGAGAAAATTATTGGTGTCTTTTTCTATAAATGTGAGGCATTTTTGTTACTTAGACTTTAAATTCACTAAATTTAGATTTAGAAGTGATAGAAGTTTCTGAGATCCACTTAGTGATTATACGCTGTACTGTGACATTCTTAGTGGCTTCTCAATGCATCTTTCTCAACAATCAAGCGACAGTTTCTTTGGACATACTTTTAAGTTCAACTTTACAATTTTACCTTTTGCTAAAGGTAAGCGGAGTTTGAGATGTAGAGTTCTCATAATATTCTGAGATTAGTTTTAAGATTGCTGTACCTTTGTTTTATTTGAGATGTTAACTGATGCATATTAGGCTTTTTTTAACTTTATATATAAAATATCTTTAGTCTGTGTGAGCACTGCATGTAAAATGTGTTTCTAAATGTTTAATGTGACAAATTTGTTGCCTAGGACTGCATTGTTCACTTTTTTTTAGCGGAATTTTCTTTGGGTGAAGGAATTCACTAGATGTAGATGTTGAACTGATGGAATTTTTTTGATTTGTTAAATCCCCCCCCCGCGGGGTGACCTTTAGCTTAGATAACATGACTAGGGGGTATCTTTTCCATCAAATTCACTTGGGACTTGCACCTAGTGTTGTCTGTTGGGGTATGCCACGACCTGTAAGTTGGATGTGGGTTTTTTCCCAATTTTAACACTTAATCATGTCTCCTGGAGATTTGAACATGGGGGTCCACCTTGGAAGCCCCATTGCTTTTACCACTTGATCTTTATCCTATTCAACTGGGATTAGCTTTAAGATTATAGAATGTGCCTTTTTTAAAAACATTTTTGGTGAAAAATGTGGCGTTTCTTCTAATTTTCTAGAAATCAAATTCCAAAGACGATTTGCTTTTCCAAATAGCTTTTAAATTTTGGCTGCAAATTCTAGAAATTTTCTTTGATGCATATCTATACATTTTGCTATTTTATTATTATGCGAAGAAAATTTCTGTATTTTTTGGACTCTTGGTTTCTAGACATTAACGTTTTTTTTAAAGCCTGTAACTGCATTTTTCTCAATTATTGAGTGGCATCTTCATAGGGTGTACTGTGAGTTTAAAATCACTAATTTGAGATGTAGAATTGCCAGAATTTTCCAAGTTTAGTTTAAATATTATACATTATCCCTCTGTTTTTTAAAAATTTAGTGATATATGTGAATATACTTCAATATTTCGTGATATCAAATTAGTAAATTGCTTTGGCTTTTTTTTTTATGTTCTGCTGCAATTGTAGAAATGCTTTTTGTCGGACATTTATATGTTTTGTTATTTTATAAAGAGAAAATTTCCATAGTTTTGAGTGGATCTTGGAAGTGGCATGTGATTGTGATTTTAGACTAAGTTGCTGGTTCCAGTAAGAGGATAGGGTATGCTGGTATAGCAATTTTGTTTTCCCAGCCAAAAAATATTTAAAATATAAAAATTCTAACCAAATAAGCAAAATTAACCACAAAACAGACAAATTGATAATTCAATCTGAAATGTCAAGATAAATTAAAATAGATTAATGGTCAGCAGTCAAACTATATAGTGCTCATGAAAACTCAATATCAATCAATAATCATCATATTGCTATTCATTGAGAGCATAGAACCACAGGTAATAGTAGTGCCACTCTCACTAGCTGTGCTATGCGGGCTGTGTGAAGAAGTCTCTTTTACTGATTTGTGTCAACTAATGAAAGTTGGGAAATGGAAGCATCCAAGTTAAGATGCTCTAGCTCTACATCTGAACGTATCGTTTGGCTCTACATCCCAACACAATCGTCGCCCATGCCTTGTACTTGGCCTGCTTGTGCGATAGAAGGCGCAAACTGGTATGCACATAGACCAACTCATTTGTCTTTTTTTGCTGCCAATTGATTGCTCTTAATTGAGTGATAAAGGATTATGTACTCCAATTCCACTTAGCTATAAGCACCAATTTATAAAAGTAAATGTCAAAACTAGATACCAGAAACTTAAAACAAAATGGAAGTTAGAGAGTTAAAGTTCATCTTTGTGATAAAATTTTGATTGCAAGATGCTGCAAGTGCAGGAATCCTGGATCCCTATCCATGAAGATACCACCACATATAAGCGCTTTTGTACTTGTCTCGAAGAGCACTAAGGTTGTGCCCTGTGGAGGTTTCAAAACTCCCAATCTCACCCACAACTGAATTTTATACATCTAGATCGGGGAAGTGTCTATTGAATGTTGCCTTATACCCATCACTAACTTCAATATCCCTATAAGGTGGTACCCTTCTGGGCTAAGAAATGATCTCAATGCCGTAGTATTTGGGAGTTAATGGAAAGGCAAGGAGATGCAACAGGGTGGTCATTTTGTTCCACCGATCAATGAGATATGTGTGCACTTGTTTGAAAAAACTTTCCGCAGAATCGCTTTCTTTTGCATTTATGATGGACTTTATCTCCTTAATCATTAAGTCGATCCCATCATAGATCTCGCCAAAACATGGCTGATCTGCATCAGCAAATCTGATCATGCTCATGATGGGCTCTATAAAACTAAGCAAGTAATCCACACAACCTCCCACTTGTCATCTAGGATCAGTGCTTTCAATTTTGGGCCTTCTCTATGTTTAGTTGTCTTTGTACAGCCCGAAGATAATGATAACCAAGGCATGCACAATGTCTCCCGCACCTTTACAAATCATCTTAAGACGATCGTGTGCGATGCAAATCGAGTATAAACAACCCAATAGGAATTTAAAACAAGTAAAATATTAAAAACATCCCAAAATCTAGTTACAACATGATCAACTTTGTTTTATAATTTTAAAATTTAAAAAACAAAGTAGATAATATAAAATTTAAATTATGTAGTAAAATTAATAAAATATTTAAAATAGAAAAGATCATTGCACTTGCTTTTAACAACTCCAATTTTGAGAATGGCTTGAAGATGGCCTGCAACATGCGTTGGTTGGTGACAAGCATTTGGATCTCATTGGCCCCAACATACACTTGTTTGATACGCTCAATTTTGTTGGCCAACTTTTGCAGCATTAGAGGGCACAAGTTGTCCAAAATATGTGTCCATACCTTGCATCAACCAACATCTCTATGGCTTGGCAGTTTTTAGCATTGCTTGTTATGAATTGGACAATGTTTTAAGGCCACACTGCCTCAATAGATTCTATGAGGATGTCGACAATGAATTGTGCATCCTTCACTTGCCCTTTAAAATCAAGGGCCTTCAAAAGTAATGTCTTTTTAGGGCACATTGCAATCACATTAATTAAGGGCCTTCAAAAACATTCCCCTTTGGGGTACACTGCGATCACATTAATCAAAGGCCTTCAAAAACATTTCCCCTTTAGGTCACAATGCAGTCACATTAACCAAGGGCCTATTATTGGAATCTTTCTATTGATTGGAAACGATGGACACCTCTGTTTTGATTTACGAGTCCCTAATGGCTGCAATGAATCTGCAACATATTTCTTTTCCTTTCCCAATAAGGTGGTGCAGGGCCTATGTACCTTTTAGGAGCTTCATTGATTACTCTCGCCATATGTCGCCAACTTGGTGGCCTAACAATGTTAAATGGCAGCCCATTGGCGTAAATATTTCGTCGAATGAGCTCATCGACAACATTCTTGGATTCATTTTGAAATGCCCTTTTCAGCAAGCTTGCAACTTATGTGTTTTGCGAGAAAAAGGAGAACTGTCTTTATTTGTAGATGGTATCATGAATGGGTTGCAAGATGAGCAAGCAAGTGGGTGTTGCTCGATCAAGATCCTTTCTTTGCCAAAAGATGCTTTGATTTGAGGGCAATTGATGTATCCACTTCTTGCTCTTTGATATACTCAAAAATCTTTGTTGTTGGCAACCTTTTTTAGATTGGCCTATGCAAATTTTGAATTCGTGGTCAAGAATTACATGCAAATGGGCTTTCATCGGACTATATGAGCTCTTGTATTTACCATTGCATTTTGTGCAGCACCAAGATAACTCCTTTCACCTGGATTCTATTCTAGCATTGTGATATACTTCCAAAGGGGTGAAACATGATTGGTTTTGGAGATGGTTGTTTCTCCTTGGCCGTTGTTGCCATTGTAGCCTACGTTACCGGTTCGGCAGGTTTAGCAGAAGAACCAGGCTGGGATTCGTACCGGTTCCTTATTTTGGTCCAGTTCGCGTCTGGGTTTGCCTAGGTTTTGTCTTGGGCCACTCAGGTTCATCCCAGTTCTTCGGCCAGAAGAATCTGCAGGGAAAAACAGTAAAAAACTTATTTTTAAATTTTTTCCCCTAATTTATTAAACCGTCCTGATTGAAAATCAGTCAATAATGAATGCTATTTGTTTTTAAAAAAATTATCAGGCCTGGGCTCTTCCGTCTCGGATTGTTGTGAATGACAGTGTATTTAGTTGAAACTAAATTTTCCTTGTTTTAGTTTTTGATACTAAGAGATAAAAAAATGTTCGTTGTTTATTAAAATTTAATATTTATTTAAGAGTATAATACTTATCTTAATATTAAATATATAACTAAAGTTCCAAGTTTTTATTTTTTAATACTTATACCAATATTAAATAATTATATAACTAAAGTTTTAAGTTTTCATTTTTAACATTTCATATTTTGTTTTTAACATCAATATGCATACTGTGGTTAATGACAGTGTCACTAATTTCCTATTTATTAGGCTAGAATTTCTATATTTTTTAATTTTTTTTATATGTTTTGTACGGATGAAGCCAAGACGTACCCAAGGCAAAAAGAAAAAATCGTTGTACCGGTGAACCCGATTTTTCGAAACCAAAATGAACTGGTAACTTAGATTGTTGCAAATACGTGTAGCTACAAGTTTAAAAACAATTACAATATTACTACTGGAGGTGTGGGGGGAACCTTGGGCTACCATTATTTGTTGGAAAAATGTTAAAAAATAACAAAATTGAAAACAAGGTTCCCATATGAAGGTTGAAAAAATAACTAAAAAAGCACTAAAAACTTACCTTCAATACAAGAATCCTCTTTGTTTCAAGCTCTTCAATCTCCTCGGCAATAAATGGGCACTTGGAGTGGTGTAGGAATACCAAAACAATGTAGTTGGAATTAGCTTGATAGAGTTTTAGCTCTATAGCATTCATACAAGGTAAGTGTGCAAAGAGATGCAAATGTGTTGTTTTATCTTCTGCTTTTGGTAAAATGAGGCAAGTTAGCTTTTAGCTACCTTACCGGATATGCCCCCTGCCCTGGGAGTGCGGGGGAAATGCTCCCGGATACGGGAGTGCAGGGAGACACCCAGGGAGTGTCCCTGGGCTGTGGATACAACCGGATACGTCTGGGTGACATATCCAAGCGTATCCACAGCCCAGGGACGCTCCTTGGGTGTTTACTGCAATTTTTTATTTATTTTTTCAATTTTGCTTAATAAAAAGTCAAACACGGACTTCAAAAAACAAAACAAAGTATGAAAACCTCTCTGCAGTTTCAATGGCTGGCTGTGTTTGACTGTTTTCAAAACGTGAGCCTCAGTCGATTCATCTGTATGTTCTTTATTAGGGCTGTATACAACAGCTGTGAAGGTTGCCAGAGCAAGTCAGCAAGTCTTCCAATTATTGGATCGTGTTTCAGCCTTGCCAAAATAAAGGAAATAAATTTCTGTAACATGATCAAGATGAGGGAGAGGTTGAAATGAATTATGTCTTTTTTTGCTTATCCTTTATGTCCCCAAAATATGGTTCTCCAGGACCCTTTCTGTGCAGTACATATGCTAAGATCATTTGCACAGGTATAATACAAAAGCTCAACTCGTGGATAAGCTCAAAGAAGAGAATAGGGCATAGTCTTAAGTTGATTTAACACCAGGTCATCTCATTGTAATCTTCACCAAACTGCAGAGAGTGCATTTTCTTTTGTCTTTATTTTTGTCCATACATTGTAAGTTGTAACATTTGCACTATGTACTTGTAATAATAAATAAGACTAATCTAAGTTTGACAATTGAATATTATGATATTTGGCATTGAATTATTAGTATGTTTTGTGGTTATTTAACTTATTATGTTTCCTCTATGCATATTATGTGGTTAATTTTGCTTATATGGCTCTATTTTTAATTATATATATATATATTTTTGTACGGCTGTATCCAAACATATCCAAACCCCCCCCCAAAAAAATCCCTGTATCCTCGTATCCGATTCTCATACCCGTATCCGTATCGGCAATGTAGGCTTTTAGGGTTTGTTTCAGGATTTTTTGCAGTTGTTTTTTTGTTTTGTTTTGCATTGTATTCAATGACTGAAAAATCAATCAACAAAAAAAGAAAGTCAAATCACAGTTTTGGCTTGTGGGTATGCATGGGTGTACCTAGGCTGAACCCGGGGACGGACAGGATCAGGACCAGGCACGTACTGGGACGAGGAGTATACAAGTGCAGAACCCACCTTCTTGGATTTTAGATGTTTACATTTTTGTGCCCTAGGATTGTTTTTTTCTAAAAAAATTGCGTGCATTTTGTTTGGTAAAAGGAGGATGTACACCAAAATTAATTAAATTCACTAAATTTAGAAGTATAAATTACAGAATTTTATAAAATTAGTTATAAGATTATACATTGTACGTGGAAGTTCGGTGAAATAAAGGTAAAGGAAGTTTAGGTCACTGCCAAGTGAGACATTAATTTTATGTGTGAGACCCACGTGTTGAAGCCCATAGGGGATTGTCTTTCCATTTACCCTTATACATTGTTTAAATTTGTACCACTTTAGTTTTTGACCCTTTGATGAAGCTCATTATAAATCAAGCCTTGTGAATCAATGTATGCCTGAGGTACTCTTTTTTTTATGTGGCCCTACCAATTGTTGTGTTGGTAGGGACTAAAGTTTACACATGTCCATTGTTTGAAGACGCTCCCATGGGTCAGACATGGGAGATTTGAACTTGGGTATTGCCTGTACAAGTGCATCCACAAACCATTTGCCCTCCTATTGTGAGCTATATGTGGGTATGCTTTAATCCTTGAGAATTAAAGTTAGAAAAATGCATTGTTTGTGATCAAGATACTTCCAACTGCAAAATTCTAGAATTATCTTTTAATTGTTACTTATACATTTGGTCAATTTACAAAGGGATTATAGGAAACTTCTGTAGTTTTTGTTGGTGGCTTGTCTTTCCTATGTCTTTTCAAATGTTTAATTTGACAGTCTTTGTGGGCACAACAATTGAACATCATTTTCTTTGGGCAAATGGAGAACATACATTGAATTTATAAATTCATGTAAGTGAAGGAAATTAATGAGATTAGTTTTAAGATTGTACAATGTACCTCTGTCAGAGTCTGTCTACTGGAATTTCACCCCACTGTTTTTAATGGATATTTATGTATCTGATTGTTTTAAAAAGGGATTATAGAGAATTTCCATTGTTTTTGGCTGTGCTAGTACTTAATGTGTGTTTTTATATGTTAAATGTGGTCTTCTTTGATATATTTTGTCACCTAGGACTGTATTTTGGTCAATAATTGCGCGACATTTTCTATATCATGAGGGAGAGCTATGTATACTGACTTCAAATTCACTAAATTGAGATGCAGAACTGACGGAATTACTGTGCTTCTGTTATTTGGAGTTTTGGTGTAATATATGAACATACTTCAATATTCAATAATTGAAACTGGAAAACTGCTATACTTTGTGATCAAAATTGTTTGCTAACCTCCATGACTGTCCAGATAAGGATAGAGAATTAGGTGAAGCACAAGCTGAAATTAAGGCATTGAAGTTGTCAGAGCGTGCAAGGGAGAAGGCAGTGGAAGAGGTATTTCAGTTAATTTGGGCTAGCCTTTTGTGGATGGTTGAATATAATCTCCACAGGATATCTATGAACTGCATTTTATTTGGCTTTTTGATGGATTGTTATGTGAGTTGTATTATATTGCCTCAAGCTTATAGGAAGATGTATCCAGTGTCGGTTACTTAACCCTTGTTTAGAAGTATTTGAGCTTAATATGATTCCTTGCTCGAGTATTATTCGGCTAATATGTCTTAATTTGATTATACTGACTTTCATGTGGCATCCTTGGCCTTCAGCTTACGGAAGAACTGACTAAACTGGATGAGAAACTAAAGGCTAATGAGCTCCTCCTTGAAAATAAGGTATGTTTTTAAGATGAACTTTTGAATTTGGTTCTTTCAATTTTGACCCTGGCCTGCTGTCAATATGGAATTTGAGCCTCTGAGGAGCAGTTTCAAAATGCCATTTTCAATTTATTTAATTGATTTGTTGACACCCCAGAACCTTGAAATAAAGAAAATAAACGACGAGAAGAAAGCTGCATTGGCTGCACAGTTTGCGGCAGAAGCCACTCTCCGAAGAGTGCACGCTGCTCAAAAGGATGATGATATGCCTCCAATTGAAGCTATCCTTGCTCCGCTGGAGGCAGAACTCAAGCTTCACCGGCAAGAGGTACTGCCTGTGGAAATAAACTATACTTTCTTTGGTTCCTTAGCTTGCCTGTTTAGCATGATAATGGTCTTTCTGTTGTGCTTGAATATGCCAGCCCAGTTTGTTAGTGCTGAACTGGAACTTTCATGCAGATTGCAAAGTTACAGGAAGATAACAGGGCTCTGGAACGACTTACAAAATCAAAAGAGGCAGCTTTGCTTGATGCAGAGCGGACAGTGCAAATTGCTCTAGCAAAGGCTTCCATGGTTGATGATCTTCAAAACAGGAACCAGGAACTGATGAAGCAAATTGAAATTTGTCAGGTAATGGTTTTTGGTAGTTGACTTATCTGTGTTATCAAAATGTACTTGTATTTGATTTGATTACCATTGAATTATTCTGAATTTATTTCTGAATCCTTTAAATTGAAGTTTTGGTAATTTTATGGCAGGAAGAGAACAAAATTGTTGACAAAATATACCGCCAGAAAGTAGCAGAGGTTGAGAAGCTGAGCCAAACTGTTAGAGAGCTAGAGGAAGAAATTCTTGCCAGGGGTGCTGCTGCGAATGCTGTGCGAGATTATCAGCGGAAAGTTCATGAAATTAATGTAATAGGCTTCTCTTACTAAATTCTGTATATGGATATTCAGAATCTGATTCACTATAGACTGTATCAGAATTTGGTTTCTTGAGTTGCTTTGTATAAATTGTTCTACATTTTAGAATTTTGGCATGCTCTCATACCTTGTATCATATCTTTTAGGAAGAAAAGAAGACATTGAATCAAGAGCTGGCACGTGCAAAGGTCAGCGCAAATCGAGTTGCAGTTGTAGTTGCGAATGAATGGAAGGATGGCAATGATAAAGTAATGCCTGTAAAGCAGTGGCTTGAAGAACGGCGCATCATGCAGGTCGGTTACCAAATTCATTTACAATTTGTTTGTCAGGGGTATTATACTGCATTTTGATCTTTGAAGTGGGTTTATTTTTGTAAGCAATTCCTTTTTGCTTATCACTTAGAATGGACTTCTTTCTCTCTGCAGGGTGAAATGCAGCAGCTTCGGGACAAGTTAGTCATTGCTGAAAGGGCGGCTAGGTCTGAGGCACAGCTCAAAGTAAAAGCTTCCTATCTCTGATTATCTGCTTTTTACTATATCTTTGATCTTCATGAAGTTTTTGATATTCGTCTATTTTAATTGTTTCTCTGTCTAATTATGTATTTGGGCTTGCTTCATGTTGATAATTCAGGAGAAATTTCAATTACGACTAAAAGTTGTGGAAGAGGGGCTAAGGTCATCTTCAAATGGCGTTGCTCGCCCTGAGGTGCGAAGTAGCAGCAACGGCCGTGCACGACGGCAATCGCTTGGGGGTGCTGAAATGGCTTCAAGACTAACTTCAAATGGCTTTGGGTCCAAGAGGCCATCAATGTCCCAACTGAGGACATCAATATCTAGCAACACAACTACAGTCCTAAAACATGCAAAGGGGACTTCGAGATCTTTTGATGGTGGCAGATCTTTTGATGGTGGCAGGTCAGTAGATAGGAGCAAGCCTTTGGAAAATGGAATCGAGGATCACCATTCAACTGAAAATAATTCTAGAGATAGTGAATCGCAAGATACATGGAAGGAAAATTCAGATAGTAAGCCACCTGAATTTGTCGAAGTTGCTCAAAATGATACCGTATCAGGTTTGTTGTATGATACACTGCAGAAGGAGGTAATAACATTGAGAAAAGCAAGCTATGAAAAGGATCAGAGTCTCAAGGACAAGGATGATGCAATTGAGGTATGTTATCTTATAAATATTTAATAGATTGCATTTTTGTCTCCAGCTTCACTCTTTTGCTTGCACTTCTGTGCACTTAGCTTTTTACTTCAAATTGCAATCAGATGTTATCAAAGAAAGTAGAGACCTTAAACAAAGCATTGGAGGTGGAGGGAAAGAAAATGCGCAGGGAAATGGCTGTTATGGAGAAAGAGATAGCTGCAATGCGCCTTGAAAAGGAACATGATCAACGAGCAAGACGTCTGAGTAGCTCCAGGTCAGCAGTAAATAGCTCTCACCTGCTTTCTGGAAGGTATATTACTGCCTTTTTTATGAGCTGTCATACCTGTTTCTCCTTAGGGCACAAGCCCATATGCTTTATCTTTTCTATACTTTGGAATTGTCAGGCTTGCCAAATCTATGTTTTCTATTACCAATTTGCAAAATGAGGTCATTTACAGTTGCATGACTGATGAAAAGGCATAGCAATTTTTGTTTGCTTTAGAACAACTTGGAAGGCGTGCTGTTTTTTTTATGTTAAGATGGCATGAGAATAGGGCTTTAGTAAATAGCAGGACATTAGAATTTTAAGTTTTATCATAATGTTATAAACATTTATCTGACCTTCCACCATCTTTCTCTCATTTTCTGATGATTTGATGTGCCTAGAAATAAATCTTGTCTTTTTTTATGCTTCTAGTTGAGAACTTAGACTAGCTTTTCAATTTTATTTATTTTTTGCGAAGTCTGTTGACTCAATGAATGGATTCTTCAACTTAATCCGAGGACCTAGATTTCTCATTTTATGTTCTTCCCTAACATTGAAGAGTCATGAAGTAGGGTTTGCTCACTAAACTTCGTATAGAATAAAAACATGTCATTTGGCAAGACTGAGAAAGCTCCACAAGGATGGGCAGGTGTCCCAGGATTGGGGAATTGATGCTTAATCTCTCCCAACCATTTCCCACATGTAAATGTCAATGGGATATAAGTCGCTTGTTTCTGACTCTTCTAACCAAATAAGAAATGTCATGGATTAATCCTTAATTGGTTTTGGGTAACTGAGTGCCAGGCAGTGTCACTCCCATTGGAATGTCCTGAAAGAGGTTGAAAATTTGATAGCAGTATTATCTGATTATAGTTTCAGTGTATATAGATCAGCGGTGTGCTGTTGTTATATGTAAATGTCAATGTGATATAAGTTGTCTGTGTTTGACACTTCTAACCAAAAAGAAATATAATGGATATCAACCTTTAAAATCCTGCATTATAGTCCTGGATAAATGAGAGCCAGGCAGTGTCATCCCCATTGGAATGTGCTGAACGAGAGTAAAAATTCGATGGCACTATTATCTGATTATAGCTCCACAGTGTCTAGATGAGCAGGAAGCTGTTGTGCATTGTGCTTGGTCACGTCTTTCTAGCACTGCCAATTCTTTCTTCTTCCTTTTCTTTCTAAATTTTATATTTATCATTTTCATAGTTATCTGATTTTTAACATTAATTGTGCTTCTGAACAAAAATCAACTTGTTTATTTATGACGGTTTTGATTAAGTAGAATTGACCTTGCTGCTGTTCTCTACCTTTCTTGAACCAAATCTATTTTGGCTTGCCTGTATTCATCTCTCTTTTGCCACTTGTTTTCTAGATGATAGTTACTGACAACTTGTTATATTTCGATGTGGGACAGTGTCTGTCTAATAATCAACCACAGGATATGCGTGCCCTGATATTTCTGTGACAAGATTTCTTGAACTTTAGGAGAAAGGATTAAAATTTTGATCATATTTATGTGTATTCAAATTGGTCATAGAAAATAGGAGCATTTTCTCAAACTTTGTAAATGCTTCTGGCTAAGTATTACATCGGTATAATTAATCATATAGGAGATCAGACTTGGTCCTTAACTGTGTTTGCCCCACCCTTTAATATAAAGTAGTTTACTCATTAGCCACCATATGAGCTATTGGTTTTCATTTAACTTATTGTAGTCTAATTGGCTGAATTTTTGATGGTTGGAAATATTTGACATAGTGTCGAATGGTCTTAACATGCACATTACTTTGTTGTGGACCATCTTATCTCATATTCACATGTCAAGCCAAGAATTTGGTTTCATCTTGGCATGCACTGCATCCACACTAAGCAGTGTGTGTACGTAATGATTAGGCACTGAATTGCCTTTGGTCTAATGTATATCTCTAGAGATCGTTCTTTGGTGGTTGGCATGAGTTTCTGTCATCAACATACCCTTTTTACTTGGGAAGCAACTCTCACGTGTCTCCACCCTTTCACCAATTGCAGCACAAGATGATTCACTTAGGGCTGAGCCACTTACCTTAAGGGTATAGGGCTCTTGCCTAGTCCGTAGTTGGAATTGTGTGCTTTTTTTAAAAGCACAACAAATCTGTGTTTAGTTCTTTTGATATCAAAATTTAAGGAAGAGACACTTGCCTGTTTCATACGGGTTTTTATTGTATATTTTTTAATTTTTTATGTTAGATGTTTTTTTCTATGAAGATTAAAATTGACTGAATAGACACCTTCCTGTCTTGTGGGTACGAGATTGTTTGCTATTGTTATTTACATTCTCAAAACATAAGTTTGCAGAAGGCATGGCTTGTTTTCTTTCTTATCTATGTTCTCAAAACATAATTTTAAATAATGCATGCTGAGTCTTGGGAAATGAATCTTTAATTCTCTCTTTTGGCAGAACTTAAGGACTGGTATCTGCTGCTATAGGCATATTTATGGTTGTAAGCAGAATGACCACTGGTTATTTCATGTTGATCCTTGCTATAGATTATCTGTAAACATGACGAAAGTGATTTTTGTTGCATGTTTTGCAGGAGTGCAAGAAATTCTTAACCCTCTAACATAAGGACAATCTTCAGAGCTACCTGGCATTTATATCCCGTCAACAAATCTTAATTTTGCACATATGTGGTGTTAGATGCGACTCTACTTACTGCGCCATATGGTGCGGCTACCAACAGGGTAGTGATTTTCCATGTTCAAATGAGATTATTAAGGTCTCAGTTTGCCTAGCATTACACAATTTATTATATTCATGTGTATGCTTCCCAGCTATGGTGTGACAATGGCATTACAGGAGAAGACCAAGCTACTCCTGGCTTGTGTGTATGGAAAACTGTTCATGGATGGTACCCGACCTCATGAATACAGGGCAGATTGCAGATGACAATTGAGGTGGAAGAATGAGCTTGGTTGTTTTGGATTTTTGTGTTATGTTGATTGGCAACATCTCACAATCCGCTAATATGTTGTAGGTATGAAAGATATTGTGGTTGTGTGCTGCGTTTAACTTGTTTACACAAAAGAGTTGTAGAATTTGAGTGCCTTAGATTTATAATGGGATGTTAGATGTTGAGACATCTGATTCTGTGAATATTTTTTCGGTTGTAATTTGATCTATTTTATCAATCACTTCTAACGGAGTTATATTCATAGCAGATATTATTGTTTGAATGTGACCTTGCATTTGATTGCTCTATCTAAAGCATGGACATTTTGTATATGCATGTTTTTTTGATATGAAGTATTGACCAATGTACATCCCTATGCTAAGGCGTTCTCTGTTTTGGATAGAGGCAATGGCTGTACCAATCCTGATTGTGGTAACCTGGTTTGATTTTTGATTATGAAGATTTTTCTGCATTTCACTATATATTCAATATGATCAGTCCGTATCGAATATGATTAGCCTTGAACCATATGAGGAAAAACTTGTGCATTTTTGTTTATAAACCGTTGTATCATGGTTGCCAATCTAATTGAGTTTCATGTTACTGCAACTTATCGATAACATCTTTTGCGGAAACAAATTGGTTAAATATACCAAGTGTTGTATAGTGCCATGGAGAAGTGGTTCATTTGCATAGCTTTATATCCACCCCTGGTCTAGTTTTAGAAACTTTTCTGTTGCAAGTGAAAATGGCTTAAAAAGGTTTTGTGCCAAGACATAAGCTAGCACATTCATGGGAGATTGGAAATGCAGAGAGCACGACAACTTGGCAAAGATTTGTTTGATGGTCAAGGCTCTTCTGCTTTGAGATGATTGGTATGTTCTAACGTCAGTTCTGCTAGATGAGTGTTAATTACTATGTTCTCCGGATTTTCTCTCATGCTCGTTAAACAAAATATAGCTCTTGGAAGGAAATTTGGCCCCTTAAAAATGTTGTTACAATCCGAGGTATGGCAGAGGTTACACGTAATAAAAAAATTCCTTCCTAGGTTGCTACAGTGTGGGGAATCTGTTGCCATGGAAAAATGTCATTTGTTATGGTACGGATTATGAAACATGCCAAACCCCTTATATTAAGGCATCTCTTGTTTGTACAGTCCATATTAAACATAGTTGCCTTCGTATTTATGATAAAACCATCACCCAGTCTGAACCAAATGAAAGATGCACAATTTTATAAGGCAGCTACTTTAATTCTTGGATATACAGGTTTAACAATTGAAGTAGATTCTAGGGGATATGTGGGGACAATACCCTAAGTTGCAGAATCTAGATGTGTTGTATGCATCCCTTCAATATTAAAAATTTATTCAAAAATGAACATTCCTACATAGATGCATATGAAAGATAATAGTGTTGGAAGATAAAAGTTTATTACCATGTCTATGCTTTGATAAGGTAAACGATGATTAGTGATTTAACTAGACACATGTATACATGGCAATAGCTAGCAATGGCGGCTAAAGAAATGCTGAAGATGAAATGGTAGTTCTTCCACATGATTTCCTTTTTTTTGAGTAGTAGTTCTAAACAATAATAGAATGTCACAAATGAATCAGACCTTTGAGACGTTGCCTTGCATAACACGAGGGTACCACCCCTTGACCTCATGAGGGGTATCCCTCTAGTCATATGGAGGGTATGCGCTCTTGCTAATGAAGGCAACGTCGTTGTCACTTTGTGGTGCTCCGTGCTGTGAGTGGAACTCAATGGTTTGATTTGTAGGTGTTTGGTATACTACCAATTTTCTCAAGCCTGCTTATGGCACTAGGAAGGTGTATTTGACATTTGGTGGAGATGTATTGATGATCTTTGAGACATTGAGGACGTCTAGAGAGTTCAATAGTACCACAAAGCATAAAATTCCAAGTTGACATTATCACATACCACAAGAATGAGATTCACAATCCGAGTGGAGGTCTATTTAGAGAATCCGCCCAAATCAACCATTCTTTTGAGATGATTCATGTTCAAATCCTATACTGGCTTGCTATATGATAAGCTAGCTTAAAAACCTTCTATCAAGAAGTTAAAAAAATGAAAAAGAAAAATCGTAAGTTCTTCCTCTTTAGACTAATACCACTTCGATGTAAATACCATAATTCCCAGTTAGTCACATGTTCAGTCTTTAAATTTCTATTTATAACAATATTAGATTTTTGAATAGGTCTCACAATTGTTGAAACTATTTTAAGACAGCCACATGCGTGTAATATACAAATCAATGAAAGCTTAACAAATATAACATACATTTATCTATGTAGTATTACTACCTCTTTATATTATAATTTCTCAGAGAACGTTAGTATTACAATAGAAACTCTCATCCACATAAGTACATTACGCATTAGTCCTCGATGCTCTTATATAGATAAGGAGGCGGCTACGGTTAAATTTTTGAGAGGAGATTACTTGTAAGTCTACTTAAATAAGACTATCCTCTTAACAATAAAAATCTATTAAGTCAATTATTTGATTGACATTCTTCTCTAAGAATAGGTTATAGATAAGTGTGCACCAATATTAATAATTAATTTAATAAGAGTACATCGTAAACAATACAATTCTTTAATACGCTAACATTTCCCCTTAAGATGAGCTTTGATAAAGAGGAGGAAAGATGAATCACTAAACATCCTCCTTTGAGGACTTCTACTTGCAACATGACCATAGATCTCATATACAGAAAAAGAGGAGTCAATGTAACATTCCCCCTTTTGGATTGTTTCTTTCAATTTGATCAACGAATTGAGATGTAAAAACCCAACCTTAGTGAGGGGTAGAGAAAGAACCCTGCAATAAGACATGAAGAATGGTACTGATTGTGTCATTTGATAAGAAATTTTGGTGTATGATCCCCCTTTGTGTCGATCAACTGTTCTTTGTCATCGATCAAGAATTCAAATGAGGTGCCAATGAGGCATGCTTTTCTGCAATCTACAGTGATGGATCATTCACTGTCTTGGATGGTAGATTCTGAGCAAAATGAGCCATAAATGCAACAAGAGCTCCATGAGATTGTTTTTGTGGAGTACTTGGAGGTAATGGAGTTGGTGGCTTGATTGGTGGAGGAATAATAAGGGATCCCCCTCAAACTCACCATCTGATGTGTTTGGTTGAATACTAGTGGAGTAAGTAGAAGAAGTGGCACACACGTACAATCAATTTTGACCAAAGAAAGTGGTGAAGGCCCAATGTTGTCAAACTTATACAATTGGGATAAATCATGAACTTTCACTATGGCAATGACTAAATGGTCTTTTAAATCTTTGATGACCACCATGTGGCAAGAACTCAATTGTTTCGCCATTGCCTAAATGTGTAATATGATAAATGGACAAAAGGCTCTGTGAAATATCAAGAATATAGATTACCTTCTTGAATTGTCCCTTATCTATCTCAACATTGCCAATCCCTAAAACATCTAAGAAAGAATTATCCCCATCAAATATTTTGTCAATGTTGCAATGGTTAAGAGTAGAAAAAGAGAATTATGACTTGGCCATATGACTTGTGGCCATTGAGTAAATAATCCAATTCCATGAGTTAGAAGCTTTAGTTGTAGCAAATAAAGCAAAGCTAAAATGAGATCGTGTAGCAACATAAGTAATTGGACTTTTGTCAGTTGAAGAAGATTGTGATGGAGTTAATCTTTATCTCATTTGATCTTGGGCTTTTGTAGCGCAAAATCCATTTTGGCCATTTTATTTTTGAGGTATGTAGATTATGTGTGTCCTCTTTTAGTGCATTATGTGCATGTTAGGAAATCCTCCTTTGACTGATTTGAGGAAGATGAATTTCATCTAACACCTTTAGATGGACCATCCTTGGATGATTTTGAATCATTGGATGGTGTCTTGGTCAATGTTGGAATCCTTTGTTGTGCTACAGGTTCTTGATTTGTAGAACTTTGAGGAGATAGTGTAATCATATATACTATTTTTTCTAGCTCGCATGCTAGTCGCTCACAAAAAGCTTCAAAAGTGGGCATCGTGAACTTGTCACACCAAGAGTCCATATTGCTATAGAAAGTGAAGAGAAATACTGAATATGGTTCTCTCAGGTTAGAAAAAACTACTAAGATGAGTTGATCATCGTTTTTATTAATTTTTCAATCCTTTAATGGATGTTGAATTAGTTGGAACTTAGATATGAATTTCTCAATGGTGGTGAAGTATTAAAGAGTCAAGGTAATGAGAGCATTCTACAACTTGAATCCTCTAATGAGATATGTCTTGTAATAAAATGCTTGCACACGAATTAATCCAACAATAGAAATATAACATATGTGCACTAAATTGAGAGAAGATAGAATGTTGTATTGAAATAACAAAAGCACACTGCAAAGTATCATGGGTCTCTTCGAGGAGGAAACCTCCTTTATGCACGACTCAATATAAATTATTCCTCTAGATGATCCTTCCTCTTACACAAACTCTAATTAAACTAATCTATCCAAGACAACTACTGCTTCCCATATATGTGGGATCATTAAAAATAACAAATGGGATGACTTAGTGTTATGTGTCCAACCTTTTATCAATAAGACCTAATACACATTTAAAGAGTTAGGTTCAAGGGGTCCGAACATGCCCTCCCCATTAAAAAATTATTTGTCTTCAAATTTTGAGATGAGAAAACTATTGTTATAATTAGAGTACGGGTTCCCATGTTATGTCTTTTAGTTGTATGCCACACCATGGTACTAGAAACTATGTGATAGCACAGTGACGGAGGTGTGTGAGCATCATTCTAGGATAACTTGGATTCCAGGAGGAGAGAGCTTTTAGTGTCAAGCTCAGGGAGTGTGGTTTAGTGTATAGTGTGTAGGAACTTATTTAGATGACTGAAAGATATCCTTGTATTCATCTTGTTTATGGTTCAATTATTTTGTCTTTGTTATTGTTGGACAAACCACACCATGATATGGTGCCATAAGGATGTTATTAAATTTACTTCTTACCATCAAGAGTATACTTCTTACTAGAGTTGATAAGATTCTTGCACTTCCTGGCACTAATGACTGAAAGCTTATGAACTAACTACGATATATGGTATTTTAGATCATTACAATCTATCACACCATTTCAAGGATTTACTTCATAGACCACATGTAAAACATCACACACCTCTAATAGTGAAATGTCACAAAGGATTGCATCTTTAAAAAAATTGATTTTGTACACCAAGCGACACTACTAGGTGATCCATTTATCAAGGCCTACATTAGACCATACACTAGTGTATGGTTATAGATGATGCATCAATTTCAAATTCAATTTTTGAAAATATTCTTTAGGAGAAATTAAATTCTTCTAACTTCCATTGGGAATGATGAAGTGTATTGGCTCACCATTGATTTACATTTGTTAATGAGACACAAATTTTAATTCATATAATTTCTTGTTGAGGGAAGTAGAGACATTTTTAGTACCGACCATATCATTGGGTTCATAATGTATTATCTACTTACCTTTTTATAATGTTAGATAACTTGTACCCACTTCTCGAGCTATGCAAGTAGAGAGCTTATAGTGTGACACTCTTCATTAGATTGAATATTGAAGTTATGAATTAAGCACCCTTATCCAATCTTGGACTACTTGTTCTAATCATTTGAAATTATTTTTCACTCTCTGGTATGATGACTCAATCAATATACATATAAATAGAAGGCCTTCAATGTAATTATTTGGATCATAAAATGTCCTCATATGGAAATCAATTGATTGGTTTCAGGAAATCACATAGCTTGGTGATCCTCATATTTACTACCCATTTTTGGTGATATGGTGGTTTTAATTGATTCTCTTTTTTTGGTGGATCTTCAATTGTGAATTACATCATTTCTAATAGGCCCATATTTTTTCACAGGTGCTAAATATTTATGTTTCAAATTTTCTTCCACATCATTTTGATCATTATGTCTTATATTTTATGCTAGCACTCAACTCTCCAATTGTAGCTCCTAGCATTGTTAAATCCTAACAAAATACCACCATCAAGGTATATAATGGAGTGATTAAGGATGAGAAGGAATTGAGTAGAGATGATGAGGGAGTTATTAGGGATGATGAGGGATGGTGAGGGTTAATGAGGGAGTGATTAGGGAGAATGAGGGAGTGATTAGGGATGATGAGGGATGATGAGGGTTAATGAGGGAGTGATTAGGGATGATGAGGGTCGAGGAAGGAGTGATTAGAGATGATGAGGGATTATAAAATAATGATTAGGGATGATGAGGGATGGTGGGGATCAACGAGGGAGTGATTAGGGATGATGAGGGAGTGATTATAAATGACGAGGAATGGTGAGGGTCAATAAAGGAGTGATTAGGGAAGATGACAGATGAGTAGGGACTGATTAAGGATGATGAAATGGTGATTAGGGATGATGAGAGAGTGATTAAAGATGATGAGGGATGGTGAGAGCCAATGAGGGAGTGATTAGGGATGATGGAGTGATTAAGATGGCAAGGGATGGTGAGGGTCAAGGAGGGAGTGATTAGGGACGATGAGGGATGAGGAGTGATTGATTAGGGATGATGAAGGATAGTGAGGGTCAGTGAGAGTAATCAGGGATGTTGAGGGAGTGATTAGAGATGATGAGGGACAATGAGGGTAAATGAGTGAGCAATTAGGGATAATGAGGAATGAGGAGAGTGATTAGGGGTGATGAGTAAGAAGTGATCAAGGAGGAGGGAGGGATGGTGATTAAATGAAATTAACATAAACTGGTTTTTTGATGTGTGCAGGTCATCAATGTGACCTATGCTACCCCAATCACACCACCGTTGATCAAGTTCAAAATGAGTGGTTTGCAAACTTCAATTTTGATAGAACTAGGACTCATAGAAATATCCAGAAGCAATCTAGAAGGCACAAAAACCTAAAAAATGATTATATGTTTACAAAAAATGAACATCAATTGTAAAAGTTATGCCCTGAAATTGCTAACTACTGACTAGATTGGATTTTGAAAAACTATTTTCTATATCGTAAGGCGTGTAACTATGAGACCAACTCTATCAGTGGTAGAGTGACACTAATTTCTTATATTTACTAAAATAAAATTAAAGTCTAGATTTATATTATTACATTTATTTCCTTATACATAAGGAAATAAATGTAACAATATAAATGTAAACTTATATTTAACATTTAGAGTAGTAAATATAAGTTTCAGGGCAATATTGGCTTCATGTACATGTTCACATGATTTTATGTGCAAAATAATAGAAACACGATCGCGTTATTATTTTTAAAATAGCAATCACATTATCTATTAACACGATTATGTTATGGCTTGGTAATTATAGAGCCATAATTTAAATAATACACTCATGTTATATCAATAACACGATCAAGTTATATCAATAATGTGATCACGTTATATCAATAACACGATTGCATTATGATAAATGTCCATGGAATTATCCCCCAACTCTATACACATACCCATTTATTGGTATATTAATGGAGTGATGAAAAATTACACATGTTACCTATTAATGAACCCAAAACTATGTTCTTTTTCTTTTCTATGTTTGTTATTTTTATTGTGCCTTCAATGCCCTTGTTGGAAGACGTTTATTGGAGAGATGAAACGTTACCCAATTCTAAACCCACATTGTCTGCATGTTTTTATTCACATCTTGCTCCAAATTTGTTGGTTTTTATTCATATGTTCCTATCAATTGATGTTTTTGTGTTATTCATTCACATTTTATAAGTTATAACATTTATTTATTATCGTTGTTGATTAATCACTCAATATTTTATGCTGTGGATGGAAACCCTGAAATTTGTTGATATGTTATTTTGAATTAATATAGGTCATTCATATAAAATGATTTGCCATGTTGAAAGGTGAGTGTATACGCAAGATGTAACACTTACTAGTATGTGGATGGAAGCCATAAGGGTTATAATTCATATACCAATAAATGTTTATGTGGTTTCATCTAAAATAATAATTCAGTAACATACCAATAAATGTTTTTGTCTATCCGTATTGAATAAGAATTTCATTAACATACCAATAAATGTTTATGTGTTTCAGTCTTAACTAATAATTTCATTAACATACCATTAACATATTGCTCCAAATTTGTTGGTATTTTAATGGAAGCCCTATATGTTTTCTAAATTCATGTCGTTGTGTGCTTCATTTTTGTGACACATTTTTATTTCCCTACATGACATGGTTTGGAAGATGCAACATTCACTATTGTGTGAATGTAAGGCTCGAATATTTCCATGCACATACAAAAAAATATTATTGTCATATGTACCTATCAATTAATTTTGATGTGTTATTCATTCAAATTTTATAAGTTGTTAATATTCTAATGTTGATGGAAGCTCTGAAGGTACTTCACTACTTAAAGCATTGAAAGTCATCCTATAATAATGGATATTGTTAAAGATTATTTATGGGGTGCATTTCAATGATCCTAGTAGTGAACAACCATATGTTGCTATGTTTTTTTATATATTCATGTCAATTAATGTTGTTGTTTATTTCTCCCTCTCTTAGCGTATCTGATGGCCTCACTTGAGAACACAGACTTAAACTACCAGGTTTAAAATTATGACCACCAATAATTTTTTAACGAACACATTATTTTAGTTGTGGATTAAATTACTATGGGTCATTAATATGAAATGAAGTTCCATGTTGGAGGACAAGTGTGTTCACAACAATTAATATTTACTGGTATGTGCATGGAAGCCGTGCAGGTTTCAATTTGCATACCAATAAATGTTTATGTTTTTGTATCAAAATTAAGAATGTCATTAACATACCAGTAAATGTTTAGTCAGATGTATCAAATGAAATCCTTCTCTCAACTAATACTATTATGCTTGTCATATGTTCTTATGATTTTTTATATTTGCGTTATTTATTCACAGTTTTAATTATGCAAACATTCTTTCGCATAACTGATATTTTTATGTTTTCCATTATATTGTTAGTTACTTATATAATTTCTTGACTATTGTTGTTCATCATGAGGAATGTGAAAAAGAGGACACAATATGTACAAAAATGACCAATTACAACTATGAAGAATAGAGGAGTAAAAAATCATGAATATATTGATGAAGACATTAAAAAGTTATGCAACCCACTTCAAAGTAGATTATATACCCCCCAGACAACCATGGAGAGAAGGAAGCCAACATAAATGTTACTACTAATGTGCATGTGTCATTGCAGTTTGAGTGGATAGCGGAAGCTATGGAATGCGTAATGAGAAATTTGGACCATAATAGTTATTCCATAAGTGTTGCAGTTTTTAAGTGGGGCATCAAAATAAGTGCTTTGTCGAATTGGATGAAAATAATCACATCTACCAACAATAAGGGTCCACCCACTATTATACCAATAACATAAGAAAGTGATATAGTGTAGTGCTGCAAGGACTTAGCTGATATAGAGCACAGGTTGGACATATCAAATTTGAAGGCACATGTTTCCCACATATGCAAAAGTAGGCCCAACCCTTTCAGTGATGGTGTCCTCGACAAGTCATGATGGAAAGGATTCAAAAATAGGCTCCTTGATTTGTTTATGAGAATAACAAAAGGACTAGATAGAGATATGACTGTCATGCTAAGGCCATCCATTATGTGCAATTTTAATGAGAGCTTGAAAACATTGTATGCCGAAATCAATTATGGGCCACAAAAATCTAGAATTGTGATGAGACAGGGGTGCAAGCTAGAAAGAATTATGACATGCGAGCCATCACCCATAAAAGGGAAAGGAGAGTTTCATAGATAATATCAAAGATATGAGAATGAATAACTATTTTAACATATGTGAATGCAATTGGGCATAACAACCCAAGGTTCTACCTCTTCAATGCGAAGAGGCAGTTGTAAAATTTTATTGTTGGATGTGAACAAGGGGCATGCATGGTTTCCCAAACCCATGCATGGTTGACGAAAGAACTATTCATGAATTGGTTGCATCATTTTTCTAGATATATATAAGGAGGAGTTTCACCTAGTAATAGACATCTTCTCATTTTTGATGGGCATAACAGCCATCTCATGCTTTCAATGATTGAAGAGGTTGTAGGTTTGGGGATAGATATGCTTACATTATCCACACATATTGGCCACAAAGCACAACCACTTGATGTAAGTGTCTTTGGTCCATTCAAGGCCTACTTCAAGAATGAGAGGATGACATGGATGAATAAACATTGTGGTTTCAAGATAAAGAGACAATAATTGGCCACTTTTGGTAGCATAAGTATGAAGATGGCACTAACTCCAAAGAATATTAAATTTGGATTTCAATGGATGGGTATATGGCCCCTTAAACCTAAGGCACTAGTTAATGATATAAATCTGAGTGCAGCGGTCCATGTCAAGGAGGATGAAGTGTGTGATGCAAAAAATATAATGAGGTTGGAAGCCCTAATTGAGGAAAACATTGAAGCTACAATGGAGAAGATGGAGCAAATGAAGGTAATGTTGTTTGAGGTGAAGAAGTTGAAACAACAAATACAGAAAATGTTACCAATGTAGAAAGTGTTGAACATGAAATAACTCATCCAAATGTTATAGACGTTGACGGTGAAGAGGCTTTAAATGGCCATTATAAATAAATAGATGCCACATTCAGTTTCAACCAAGACAGTTTCAGTCTGCCTATGCAAGTAAGCCCATTGAATTGGCTAAGCAAGGGAGCAACAAATCTAGGCCTGAATTGTGAAATTATTGAAATTGTTATCTCTTTGTCAATGCCATCACCACTGCCTTCTATTCCACCAAAAATAGTTCATTAATATGCACCAAGTGTATAATGGAGTGTAGATAATGAAACGGTTGATCTAGATGCTGACGAGGAAATTGTAAAAATTAATGAACAACAAATCAATGAATGTAATCAAGCAAAAAGTCATGATCATCGAACTCCATTATCGACATTTCTAAAATTACTAACAAAAAGGATTGCAAAAAAATTAGAAAACATCACACTCAAGCTGAGCTGACAATCACAAATTCTCACATCAAACAAGTATCAACAAGTTCTTATAGAATAGGAGACATGCAAGACAGAAAATGACAAATTAAAGGCAAGGAAGAAACACGTAGTTGATGACATGAAGGCCTTAAGGTAGGTTGAGAGGGAAATAAGGGAAAATCAGAAATTTGAAAACTTAAGAAAAAAGCACACAAAGGACCAGGAGAAGATAAAATAGAGGCAAGAAAGGGAGAAAAAGAGAAAGCAAGAGAAAAGAGACAAAGAATTCGAGAAGGCCGGAAGATAATTGGAGAGGCAAAGACATTATAACACATAATTCAACCCTCTACCCGAATAACATCAGATAGTGAATGACATGATAAACAATCTATCTCCATTTGATTCATGTGGTAGCACTCCTATTTCCATTAACATCGCATTGAATGACCAACAACAACTCTCCTATCTCCAAATATAAGGAATGTAGGGCACAACTAACAACTTTTCCACTTTGGATGGTTTGAGTTTTGTTTTACCCTAAAACAATGTAATGAAATGCATTTAACTTATTTTCTAATGTAAAGAATGGTATTAATAAATGTAATGAAAGTAGGGATATTCAATTTGATAACATACTGTAATTAATTTTACTTGTTATCTATGTAATTAATTTTACGTGTTATCTACCATTAACTTTGCAAATGGATCATAAGCTTAATGAAACTTAAAATTTTAATACTTGAGAGCGAATTAGCCATTATTATTCTCCACTATCGATTGTGAAATCAAAATATGTCATCATTACCCACATATAACAAATACGAACAACACATGCAAACGATAGAAGCAATAAAAATTGAGCTTTACAAACTTCGTAAACTTTGAAAAATAATAATTTTATGAGTTTTCTAAACTTTAGAAACATATACTATGTTAAGAAACACAATGTAAAAATAATAAATGTAGCACAATCTTTGCAAACATAACAAGTGTCAAGAAACACAATGTTCGTAAAATTTTCACAAATTTAGTCCAACAAACATTCATCCTTCATAGCAATTCAACTTTTGTCCAAAACAAAAATGTATGGATATTGTTTGTGATAATTAAATGGAAAACCTATTCAATAACATTGTCAATAGAATGGAAAACATATAAACAACATGCAACAAAAACATAGCAACATTTACCGATATGTTAATGAAATTCTTATTTAAGACTGGAACACAAACATTATTGATATGTTAATGAAATTCTTATGCAATACGGATAGACAATTTTTTTTACTGATTTGTTAATGAAATTAATATTGTAGATGGAACCACATAAACATTTACTAGTATGTGAATGAAAACCCTTATGGCTTCCATCCACATATCAGTAAGTGTTGCATTTTGCGTAAACACTTGTCTTTCAACATGGCACATAATTTTATATGAATGACCCATATTAATTCAGAATAACATATCAATAAATTCTAGCGTTTCCATCCACACAACATAAAATGTTGAGTTATTTATCAACAACAACAATAATAAATAAAAGTTGTAAGTTATAAAATGTGAATCAATAACATAGTAAAATTAATTGACAGGAACATATGAATGAAAAACAACAAATTTGGAACAAGCTGTGAATGAAAACATGTAGACAATGTGGGTTCAAAATTGGACATGAAAACATAGCAACATTAAATGATAGGTACATATGACAATAATAGTTTCTGGTGTGTGCATGAAAACCTTTGAGGCTTACATCCGCATAGTAGTGAATGTTGTGTCTTCCAACCCATTTCATGCAGGAAAATAAAAATGTGACACAATAATGAAGCACATAACGATATGAATTCAAAAAATATCCAAGGCTTCCATTAAAAAAACAATAAATTTGGAGTAAGATGTGAATGAAAACATGTGAATGATGCGGGTTAAAAATTGGGCAACATTTCATCCCTCCAACAAGCATCTTTCAACAAGGGATTTAAAAGCACAATTACAATAACATGCACATAAAAATAAAAATAACATAATTGTGGGTTCATTAACATGCAACACACCTCTATGTAATGTTTCATCACTCTATTACCATATCAGTAAACATTTATTTAGATATAAAGTCACATGAAAAATACAATGATCATAGAAGACACAATAATAATAATTTTTATCCCTTCATTATGTCAACTGAAATTCCTTTGCGAAGTATTGCATAGTCAAGAACTTTTGGGTAGGTTCCATGGTTATTTACGGGGAGGAGGTTTGCAAAAAAGGCAGGAAGATACATTTGTTGGTGTAACGTTCATCGTTCCATTAATATACCAGTAAACGTTTCTTTAGATGTGACGGCATGTAAAAAAACATGAACAAAGAAAGCATACCAAGAAACCCAGGAATGTAAAAGGCATGCAACAAAAATTAGGAATATACTGGGCATAATAACTATAACAACCATGCAAAAATATAAATAATCACGAATGTTTATTCGTGGCATGTAGGATGGCATTAACTTACCATAGTAATTGGGAAAAGCTCGTCAAGCCATGTGAAAAATGGCAGTAGCTTCCACAGTAATAACCCACATGTCCTCTGTTCTGAGCTCAACTCAACATAAATGTGTCGCATATATAAATAATAGAGCAGAGTGAATGAAAAACATGCAAACAACAATGATGTCAGTTCATTAACATACTAGTAAATGTTTACTCATATATGAAAGCACGCTAGAAAAAATACTCGAGTGATGAAGACCCAACAAATTTGAGAAATATAGAATACGTGTAGCAAAAAAACATATATAGAGAACGCATGCAACAAAAAACGTGAACATAGAAAACACAATAACAATAACAACGAAGAAAAATAAAAACATTGTTGTGGGTTCAGTTATAGACAACACACTTGCACACACGCTTTCATCCCTGCATTCTACCTACTGAATTTTTTTGTCGAGCTATCTGAAAAAAGGTGTTGGATTCAACATTAATGAGCCACACATCTTACAACATGACACATTATTTCATAGTAATAAGTCACACATCTTATAACATGGTACATCATTTAATATATATGACCCATAAATATTTGGATGAGTGGTTTACGTGTCAACATTATAAGCCAACAATAAAATAATGGGTTCGTTTGATTATTTTTTTTTGTCGATTTTGATTCCAACTAGTGGTCCTTTCGGTCTCAACGATCAATTAGACTTCTAAAATATGAAAAAAATGATATGTTATCGAAAACTTTGTCATATGCCTTCCTAGAACGTATTTTTTCCTTCCAAACCACCTTTTCGAACTAAAAATAGATTAAACTATCTAAATCCAAAATTTTAGAGCATGAGGTACCATAATATAGAAGATGTAGGACCCCAAAATTAGGGGTCTCAACTATTGATTCCCTTCTCTTAAATAGCATTGATCTAGGTACATTAATATGTTAAATTTGAAAAAAAAAATCTTAAATTTTTTTTCAAAGTATATCATATAACCAACATATTATAATATTTTAATTGACTACTTTAATTTTTTTAAAATAAAAATTAAATAAACATCAAATTTAAAATATAATAATATATTATTATATAATAAATTTAAAATATAAAATAAAAATTATCATATAATAATAAAATAGATGTTAAATTTAAAATAAAACATAAATATAATAAAATATATATCAAATTTACAATAGAACATAAATATAAACATGCCCACGGCATTACAGCAATTGTAGAATAGAATGCCCATCATGCAAGGGCTAGTTGGTGAAATTCTGGTTTCATTTATCTACTTGTCTCATTGTGACAATAGCTAGGTAATATCAACATGGCCACGGCATTACAGCTATTGTAGAATAGAATGCCCATCATGCAAGGGCTAGTCGGTGAAATTCTGGTTTCATTTATCTACTTGTCTCATTGTGACAATAGCAGGAAATATCAATTGTATAAGGGACACTTAATTTATTTATTTATATTTTTGTATTGTTAAATATTTTATAAACTTTGCAAAATAAATTAGGGGTTATATTTAAATAAAATATCTTCAATAGGTTTGAAGTTGTTGGATAGATTAAAAGAGACTTAGTTTTGATCATTAGGTGTAAGAAGAGTGAGCGTAGTATATTTTTGTAAGATGTAAATAAAAATTATTAAAATGAAATTTGATATTTATTTAAGTTATATGACAATTTAAATAATAAATAATTTTTTTTAATAATAATATTTAAAAAATATATTTTTATTATTTTTTAATTTAAAATTTTATAATTATTAAAATAATATATCAATCCAATCTCTCTCTCTTTTTGTAATTGATTAAACTTTTCATTTAACCCAAGAACTTAAGAAGAGAGAAAAAATATATAAAATTAAGGGTACGATTAAAAAAGAAGAACGCCTTTTAAAAACTCAAATAAAGTGTGGTTGATTTTAATAATTGAAAGAAAATGAAATGTGTTTCAGATCTAAGATTTCTGTGTCACTTGCTAAAATTTCTGACAAAATTTTCAACCCCAGAAGAAAAAGAGTGGCTTAACTTACACCCTTTATAAATCCTTTCTTTTGCAAGACAGGTGGGTCTTAGATCTTATGTGTGAATCGTTAGAATCCCTGAGAGAAAATTCTAATTCTACTTCCTATGAAGTTTCACCTTTTGTAAAATTTATATTTTTCTTGATTTTTTTGGATCTGGAGTGTTAATCGGTGGAATGTCTGATATGCATCTCATCCTTTACTTACAATCCCTGATCATATTGTCACTGAAAAATAAAACCTTTTTATTTCCAATGTATTTCACCATTTACTTTAGTCGAGTTAAATCTTAATTTAATAAAAGATATAGTATTTTTACTATCCATATGATAGAGTGAAATGTTTCTGGATAATATTGTACAAGCAATTTTTAAATCACATTCCATATTTTATCATTAAAAATAAAAATAGAATTTAACTCATTTGACTTTTAAATCTTGTGTGTTAATTAATTGTTGAAAATTATAATAAAATTAAACTACTATTTTGTAAATAGAAAAAGAAAATGTTTCATCCATTACTACTTCATTGAAGTTATATCCATTTATAAATCCTTTCTTTTTAACTTGTTGGAATGTTTGATATTTTGATTGTAGGTAATTGATGATGCTAGCGTCAATATGAAAGACAAAACTCTATATGTGGTTGAAGACACAGATCTAGTAGACATTGTCAATGAGATAAGAAGGAAATTTAGGTGTGCTCAACTGATTTTTACAGGGCCAACACCGCCACCTAAGCCTAAATCACCACCGCCAAAACCTAAATCACGACCACCTAAACCTAAATCACCACCACCATCGCCACTTAAGCAGATCATTTGTTACTATCTCCCATAACTTCCATGTACGTTGCATGATTCAACTTCTCTACCTCTACAACATTGAGTATGTTCTCCTTGTTCAAGCAAATCTGATATATTGTGGCCTAGATACCATCCTTCTAGCGCTCCTCCTCATGAAGTTTGGTATGTGTGGAACGAGGAGAATCAGAATTTATGCACAATCTGTTAAACCAAGAACTTTCTTCTACCATTGTCTACAAGATAATGTTCTTGATTACTTCATGTAAATTAGGTCTATAAATCACTATTTTAAACCTATATTTAGTAGGATTGAAGTCCTTAGGTGTAGGTATATTATGTTTACATAAACCACCACTTATGTGGGAGGAGGATGTATATTCGTAATCTGAGATAGATAAATGCTTTTGTAGTGTGGAAAAAAGATTTTATATATTTAAAAATATTGATAGATATTAATTTTAAGGTATTTATTTTAAATGTGATATATAATTTCAATTATTAAAAAAAATTATATTGATTAATAATTTTATTATTTGTTTTACAATTTGATCTTAATCTATTTTTATTACATTATAGAGTTTCAAATTCTATTAATATCTAAAATATGATAATTTTTTCATCTTTTTGGGGAAAAAAAAATATTATATAAAAATCAAATAAATATTAAATTTAAAATTGATTATTTATATTAACATCTTATAAGATCGCACTTTCTCTTCCTATCTCTTATCTATCAATCTAATGAAACCTCTCCACATAATTAATTAGTTCAAATATTTTGAATACATCTATCTAAAATATATTGAAGGATATCATTCTCAAAGTTTTTATCTTAGACTATTTGGATACCATATTGATTAATAATTTTTTTATTTTTTCGACTTGAAAAAAAAATTTTAAAAATAAATTACATTTTAAAATTAACTTTTCCAAACAAAAAAACCTTCTAAATGATTAAAAAAACGTCAAATTTAAAATTAAAATTATCATACAACACTCAAATAAACATTAAATTAAAAATCAATCATAATTATAAAAAATATTTAACACATTACATGCACCTATATGACATGCCACCAACATACGTATGTTTTCTTCAAAAGAAAACACACTTTTTTAAAATTGAAATGGAGATATATTACTTTAAAAAATAATATTACAAAATATATTTAAAAATCCGACGAGAATGATAGACTATCATAATAAATTAATAGATTTAAGTAATTTAGTTTCTACAAATTAATATTTAATAGGTCATCACCTTTAAGTATAGTTTTTCAATTGATGTTAATATTGTTTTTTAATTCATTGTGTTTGTATTATTATGGGACTTTTTTTGTATGTTATTTGGAGAAATCTTGCAAGTAGAGATTGTTAGGCCTAAGTGTGAAGACTTATTATGATGGGGAGGAGGAGCTTAACTACAATGTCATGTCAAAAGAGGTGAGTACTTTTGAGGCGGAGACAAAGAGAGGCACATAAGTATTGGTGTAGGGAGCATTGCCACAATGATTGAACAAAATTTTTAGATGGACCACCTACAATGTATCTTGTTGTTCACTTTGTTGTGTGTGACAATGGGTCCCCTTGCCTTGTGATTACTACAAAAAATACACAAAGAAAAAATGTTATTTGAATAATGATTACTCATGGAAGTCATTTACATAATGCCTAATATATATACAAGTAAAAATATCACAAAAATAAATATCTAATTAAAATTACTTGTAAAAACTTTTAACTTAACATTAAAAGTACATGATTAAGATATAATTGGATTAATTCCACATTGGTAATAATTGTGAGACAAGAATGATTTATTAAAAACTTTGTGAAAGAGGTTACAAAATGAGAAACCCAAAATCTTAAATTATTTTCACCATACCTCCCCCTATTATTACATGCTTAAGGCATGAAAACCTTCAAATTAACATTAAAAATTATAATAATTTATAATTTATTATATTATTAATTTAATGATAAACATTCCGATGAACTTAAATCAAAATAAAATAATAAAGTTTTTAAACCCTTCATTTGAAAGGTGTTCGTTTGCAAATTTTATCCATTCCCACGAGTTAGGTATCATTGGATTATAAATGCCTTCTAAGATTGAGTTACATTAGAAGTCCATTCATGATACCATGGTCCTCAATGTTGATGCAACTTTTTTATGTATAAACAAACTAATCCAACTAATCCTTATGAAATGAAGCGTACCAAAATAAAATAATATTTTTAAATTTTTTTTTTAAGATTAAACGTTTTTGATAAGAATTATGAATTGGAAAACTCTTTTGATCCGAATTATGAATTGGGAAACTTTTTTGACATGAACTATGAATAAAGAGAACAGCATTTTCAAAAACTAAAGTTACAAATTGTCATGAAATGCAATAAGAGGTCTAATGGCCTGATAGCCCAAAACAAATAATTATATCCTACACAACGTACATGACAAAATCCATGAAATAAGAAAGACCGACCCTCTTCCTCCACAAAAATATATAAAAGACTTAACAAGATAAAAACCAGCAAGGCTAATAAAACACCTATAAGCAATAGATGATTGCAGACCTTCAATAAACTTGTAACAAACAATCAGCGAACCGCCAACAATAAAATCGCTGCTGGTAAGGAAAAGTAAACCATACAAGAAAAAAATTCTATCGCAAGTAAGAATCAATGTTCTCTCTATAAAAGAGAAGATCATCATAAAATCCATTGCTTATAATTTCCATTGATTCCATCCTCAGACGCTCTGCCTCTGTGTTTCTTCTTTTACACTTTTTGGAAGGGTTCCATTGAAAACAATAACTGACTGTTGAGAACAACATTCGTCAGAGGATTTTTGAAAAAGACCAATGTCATCAAGGTACTGTCCAACCCCCAGTGCCCTAGAAAGGACACGGACATCGCCTTCATAGAAGATCTTATCTTGTCCCAAGGTGATTTTAGGACAGTCAAAACCAAGTTGCTTCTGAGAAGACTGCAGGATCTTCGGGGGCGCTCCATCCCCATGAAGAGTGGTAGCAGCGGTGGAGGAAGAAAAAACAGACAAAGAGCTCCATTGGACTAAGACCAACGAGGCTGAGCTACCTGGACCGAAATTGGGTCACAAAAATTACCGTCTTCCTTCCCTGATATACTAATAATATCGCAGGATTTTTCACTGCCTCTATTTCTTCCGGAAGCTGCCACACACTCAGATTTATTAGTTAACTTAACCTCCCTCGAACCACAGATTGAGGGATCAGAAAAAGAGGGCTTCTTCACGCTCAGTATTTCGCAATCCTCAATACAGCAGTTAACATTCAGAAATTACCATAGGGGATTGGGAGTGGACCAATCGCTTCAGTTTTAATTTCAAACGCGTCACTTTCTTATTGTCTCTGAGATTGCTTGTTACACTAAATTTATTTGGTCTTTCAACACCATAGCGAATGGATGGTCTTTACTTTTATTTATTTATTTTTGATGAATCATTATTTGGTGATTTTAAGTTAAGAATAGAAGGATTGAGGGGTATTTACTCTATTAAAGTTTCTTTAGGCATGATCTCGATTTCATTGCTAGCAGTAAGAATTGATCCCTCAGCGACTTCACTAGTTGAACCAATAACTGTTCACAATTTAAATCTTTTAGATTATATATTACTTATAAAAAATTATAATAAATCATAAATAGTTGCAATCTAAAAAATAAAATATTAAAAAAATAATATACACTGCATTCAGTTCATGGTGCAAAGGGCGTTCCACCAATGATCGAGGAGCTCCTATGAGTGGTGGAGGTCCATAGCCATGCTTTTGACTTGAGCTTAAATATGCATAGAGGTCGAAGAAATAACATCAACTTTTTCATTAATGGAAAAAAGAAACTTCACAGTGCTCATGATTAAAGATAACATTGTTTCCAACTTTCCATAACTGAAAGAGAATAATCCGAGATCAAGGCAATAGAGGTCAACTAATTAGAATAATCCCCAATTTTTTTGACATTGGTAGAGAGTGCTTTGACAAGGTTTTCTATGTTTTGCACAATTTTCTTGCTTGCTTTCTCTGCATTACTGTGTCCATAACACTTGTCCAACGAGATTTTCTAAGGCTCTGACGCATTTATTATGCTCGACACACCACCTTTAGGGCGGGCAATCCCTTTATTTATGGCTTCTTCATGCTCTACTACATTTATTGATGCAGGAGTCAGAGCTAATGACACCCAAGCAATCTCAAAAGTTTGTCCCAAAGGTCTACAACGAGGTAATTCCTTAGCCCCTCCTTCCTCTTTGAAGGTAAGCATTCCTGTTGCAGTTGTTGATCAATGTTGTAAATGGAATGAAAATTATTGTATTATTACCTATTTTATCGATTGTATCCCCTCAGAGGACTACCTCCATAACCAGCTCTGCAACCATAGGAGCCATTGGGCATCCATGTCTCTCGAATCCATAACCTTATCAAAGGTTTTATGTGGAGGTCGACCTTTCCAAAGAATTGAAGGAATTCATTGAGATTCAAGTCGGTGATACCCAATGGTTGCAAAAGGTTGTTTATTTCCACCTACCAAACACCTGCTTTTGTTGTCAGGCTTTAGACCATCGCATCAAGGATTGTCCTCACATGGGTCATCCCAAACCCCCTTATCACCTCCTCAGACTAAGAAGCCCAAACTGACAGACCAAGGTGATCGCCGATCCACAGTGCCCCCTAAAAGGTCAGCCCCAAGCCGTAAGGCCTACCACAATCACCTCCTCAGGATGTTACTATCCCACTATCAAACCCTCTCAGGGGACTCCTTTGCCCTCCCTTGCTATCTTGGTTTCCTCCAACCCATAGAGTGTTTCTCCAATTTCCCATAATATTACGATGCTCATGGCTGAGGTTCTTTCAATCAATGACTCCTCTCTGTAGTCTCACAGCCCACCTCACAGGGGCTCCAACTCTCTTCAAGAGGAACACGAAGCCAAACACTGCTTCATTGTGATAGGCAGTTATCCACCTCCTCACCAACGTAATAGCTTTGTGATGGCGGTGGATTTTGAGGATGGACGGGGAGAGCTTCAAATGGACAGTGTTTTCTCATGAATGTTTTATCATAGAATGTTAGGGATCTTATAAAGTCTACCCATAAATACTCTGTGCATGTTGTGTGTCAACAGATTGATTTTTCAGATTTTCTCTGTCTATATGCACCTAAATTTGCTCACTTCATTTATTGTCACTATTATTATTATTTTTTGACACTAACATCATTAATTTTGTCTAATTATCACTAATCCCATCTAATTTTATCTAAACCATCCTTACTTATCCTCCTAGTCTTTTGTCTAACACCTCTTTTCCATTATTCTTCTTCTATTAACCTTATACCTCATCCCACAAATCAATTAATCCATTCAATCCCCATTATTTACTAACTAATCTCATTTATCCATTATTTAAGAATTTAAAATTCTCATGACCCACCTACCTACCTACTCTTAGGCTTTCTTACAAGCCTACCCCTCCTTAGATTATTTAGAACCCCCTAATCAAGTGACGTATCCATCACTAATTATGATTAAGACTTCCAAAGAGATTCTAGAGGCTTCCACCTCTAAAACCTTCCCTCCTCTAGAATCATCCAAAGAATTTTTAATTCCTTGGATGATCCTCCACCATTGATCTCCTATACCCAAATTTAAATAATGGCCATTGATTTTCCCTCCTTATTTCTATTTAAACACCATCACCTCTCCATGGCCAAACCAACTACAAACTAACTAGAGAATCCATGTCCAATCTATTCTAAAATCTTCCATCAACATAGTCTTTTGATCAAGTCTTCAAGCCAACATCATGCTATCCACAATCTGAGTCTTTGGTAAACAATCCATAATTCATAATCATTTAGTCTCTTTATTATTTGAATCTTGATTGGGAACATTTAACTTTATGTTAGAATGTTGCTTTAAATGTTCATTTTATGAAATTTTGATCTAATGGTTCTTGATTTCAATGGTAGATTGTAGATTTAGGAATTTTGGTTAAATTGCATAATCAAATCTCATTTGCTCAAATTTCCATCTTACACTGTTTGTAGGAGGTTAAAGTGTTTGGCTTTCTTCTTCATATGTCCCTATGAAGTATTTGAGATGACACCACCTAGATCACCACCTTGTATGAGGGGAGATGTGGTGGTGTTTGTATTTCCCTAAGTATTATTGCCATGGGAGAGGACCCATCACATCGAATAATTTGGATTATTCTTAACATTGATGACCATCCTTTTAACATTCTCAACATCTATGCACCTAATGATGGTCTAACAGTTCTTTGCTTTGGAGATCCTTAACCAATGGGCTACTTGATACAACATCACTGGTATGTGGAGACTTCAACATGATCAAACACCCCCAAGACAAGGCTGGGGCCCTCCCCATGTGATGGTGCATTGGTGAGCATGAGGCTTGGTATTATTTTAAAAATAAATGGGGTCTAGTTGACCCTCTCCTCTGATGATAGACATTTAAAGCCACATCTTGGTTTAAGTGGTCCAACTACCGATCTAGGGATCACCACCTGCTTAAATGGCTCAACTGCTTTATGTTGTCAAAGTAAAATCTTTTATCCTTTTCCAATATTAATGGCCACCATTTCAATGTCCACTCCAATATTATTTTGTCAGACCATTTCCCTATTTCCTACAAAGTGAAATGGACTTTTGGATAGTACAATGTGCCACGTAAACAATTTATTTTTAATATTTCCATGCTAAGTCATGTTGGTACATTCTGAATCATCACATGGATTTAGAACCTTGTGCTATGGCCCCCTAAACTGCCAACTAGATTGAGTGTTGGAATGAGGTCATTCGGCATGCCACCTTCTTCCTATGCCACTATGGCAAACATGTTTCTTGAATCAAAAAGTGATCAGAAGAGGCCACACTCAATGAAATATTACAGGGTTCCATCTTTCTTGAGTTTAATCCCTTCAATGTGTAGCTACAATGACTTGCAATCTCTCTCAAATACCAACTCAAAGTGGCAAATAGCCATGCGGTTAGAGGTGCCCAATTATACGCTTGGATCCATTAGCTTAAAATTGGCGACATGCCTCCAAAGAGATTTTCAAAGCACCGAGAACTAAACAACCTCACGAGCATATCAAATCCATTCAAGTGGCCCACTCCTAACTCACTTCTCAATTTGACACCTCTTCAACTTTCCTAGCTCATTACATGATGGTATTTCAAGCTCAACCATATACTATCGAGCAAACCTAGATGCTTCATAAGTGCCTCTATATAGTGCCTTGTAAACTCACTTCTGTCGATTAATGACTACGTGATGCCCCACTCATCTTGTAGGAGCTCACAGAGGCTTTGCATTGCATCATCAACAATAAATCCCCCAAACTCGATGATTTCCCTTGTGAGTTCTACAAATCCACCTAGGAGTTTATCGGGCTAGATTTATTATAGAATCAGAGTCTCAAAGTCATGATCAACCAAGGTAATATCAAATTTATACTTACCAATTAGAGGCCCATAACCTTACTCAATGTTTCTTACAAGATTCTTTCTAAGGCCCTCATCAACATAATCCACCATTGTTTGACTAGAGTAAATAAGTTTATTTAGCAATCTTATTGCAGTCTAGGAGGAAATGGCTTGGTCTCGCTCATCTCTCAAGAGAACCATTTTCCTTAAATTAGATTTTTAAAAAGCTTATGATATAATTGAGTGGTAATTCATTTTGGCCATGCTCAAGCTCTCGATATTGGCCCCTGCTTCATTTTTATTATCTAGACTTTGCTTCAAGAGGATTCAATATGCTTCACTATTAATGGCCATAAAAGAGAGGGGATCAAACTTCAACACTCTATTTTCCAAGGATGCCCCCTTGTTCTGACATTCTATGTGTTATCTGCTAAAGCCCTGGGTTATCTCTTGGCTTCCATAGCTTCCAAAAGGCTTGTTCATGGCATTGTCTTGCCCAACCACACCTCTTAGCTCATCAATGGGAATTTTACAGATGATACCTTCCTCACACTCGAAGAACAAGAGGCCACCTTTAAAGAAGCTATCCAATGCCTAGACACTTTCTATCTATCTTCTAGTTCAAGTCTTGAATGGAAAAAAAAACCCAGTGTTTTCAGTAAAATATGATGCTTATCCCTGATTACATTGTCACTTAATTGTCAATGGATTTCTCAATGGGAATAATTCAAGTTCTTGGGCATCCCATTTGCCTTTGATAGCTCACCATCTAAGATTTGGCAATATGTCCTCAATAGAATTGATTACTAGATTACTAAACCCTTATCTCTAGTAGGTAAAATCTTTGCCACCACTCATGTCTACTATTTTTTTTTGTTGGGATCCCTCCAAGGCCTCCTATGAAGTACTGGCCAAAATCCTTAGAGATTTCCTTTGGGTCAGATCTAATCATGCCCAGGTTTTCATTAGGTGGCTTCGAATATTTATTGCCTCGTATGGGTGTCATTGATATATTTCGATAAAGTATGGCCTTATGTGCTATGTGTGTTGTGTGGGCCATTGAGGGAAATTATGCTAAGGCATTGTATCTCTGTGGGATCTCCTTAAAACTAGTTGGAAAAATAACTAGTCCCTTCTTATCACTACGGCTCCCATCAAGATCTATGGCCAAAAGCATTTGGCAGGTGTTTGAAGTGGTTTTCATCTTTTAATGACCATATCTTGTGGTGCTCCCCTATTCATACTAGTTCTTCTATTTTCCTGGCTAAATTAAAGCTTTGCACTATTCAATGTTTGATTGGATCCCCTGGCTTGAATTGGCAATCAAATTTTAGTTAAACAATGCATACTTGTTACTTATGTTGAATAAACCGGATCTGCACCCTCCTAGGGCTTGGTGGAAGGACTGAGGTGGAATTGTGGTATTTAATTCAAGTTTTACAAATATTCAAAATAGGTTGAATAAGAACTTAATTTAAATCAATGAACCATATGAAAAAAAATGATTGGGGAACTTCGCAGTCAAGGCGATTAAGGTCGATGGAATCTGTAAAACTATTTGGTCAGCTACCATTTTTTTTGCTCTTCAACTACCTTTCTTTGGACAAAAACATTGTAACTGAAGCTTCACATAGAAAACAATTTTAAAAAATTAAGATTTAGGGCTTGAAGACTATATATATTGGCTTGTTGCATTCGAGATGCACATAGATCTGAGGCTTGTAGCACTCTCTAGACCTACTAGACTATTTTGAAGATTCATACAAAGGCGTTCATATTTTCACCTATTTGAATACTAGATGATCCAACACTTTCACTAGGGATAGGGAACTTGTCTATGAGGGAGTATTCTCTATTGAGGGAAAGTCAAATACAAACATAGGAAAATAACATAGGGTGGAATACCTATTGGTCTGTGTGGAATATGGCAGAGCTCCTAAAATCACTAGTAGGGACAGGGGCCCACCTTAAGGGTGATTGTTGATGGGAGCACATGGCAAGTTAACCAAGGAATTCAAAAAGTGATACTTTTTTTAGTTATTATAGTTGGAGCTACTTGTCATAATTCACATGAGGAAGGTTATGAGAAGGAAACCTTTCATGGTTCTAAAAACAAACACTTATCTTCATCTTCATTTCATTTGGTTTTTTCTCTAGACACATAAACAAGATTATGGGGTTCAAGATTTACTGGTCAAGGACTGGATCTTGAAGCTTTGAGTGGGATTACGAAGGTGGAAATGTTAGAATAGGACACTTATGTGCTTCAGAAGGCTAAGAAGTGATTAAGCATAAAAGATATATGGTAAGAAAGGTGCTTAGGGAGGATTTACAGGTGGAACAAGCTCTTGAATAATCTGGTAAGGTTCTCATTGGAAAATTCTTTGGTTTGTTCATTTCTAATCAGTTCCTTAATGATGGGATACAAAGTGCTTGGGTTTCAGTCCTAGGGTACAATCATATGTTTCATCTACTTACCAGACACTGGATTAGGTTTTTTATTTATAACATATGAGGATTCAAATAAAATCTTGGAGGGTAGATGGTATTGGCAAACTATTTTTTTGCATTAAAATCCTGGTCTATGTGTTTTGATCATCGCACTAAGGTTACTAAGGATATTCCAATATGGGTTAAAATTCTTGGGTTGAAATTGGAGTTGTGGTATTCAAGAATGCTCAAGGAAATTAATGATAATTTGGGGAAAACACTTGAAATTGATTTAGCCTTCGTGTCAAGTGCTTATTGGATAGTGGCTAGAATTTTGGTTTAGATGGATTTGCGTGAAGGTCTCCCATAACACATGAACATTATGGTGGGGGATGTTGTACATTCACAAATCTTGGACTAAAATAAAATTCCATTTAGAAATGCTCATTATCATGTATATGGTCATATAGTTGAAGATTGATCTCATTCTTTCATAAGGAAATTCTGGTGGAAAAATAATCTTGACTCAAAGGCTATTGTGGAGGTTCCAAAAAGTCAAGAAGGATATGAAGAATATTTTACTTAGAAATAAGTTCCAATCCCTATCTCGATAGAAACAAGGAACATATTTGAGTAGTCCGGACTTGATGTGTTTGATAATATTTTGGATAAAGACAAGGTTTCAGAGAGTACTTATAGCAAGGGAGAACAACCTATTCTAGAAGTTGCCCAAAACCCGATAGAGCTGGCCCAGAAGCAAGAAGTTATAAAACTCAGATTTTTGATAAGTATTTTGAACTATTTTTTCAAATGCATTATAGAAGACCAAGGTCACTTTGGATATAGGTAATAAATAAGTTTGGCCAACCTCGACAAAGACTATAAAAAAATCTAGGAAGGGATTTAAGGGATATAAAAGGGCAAGAATGCAAGCATACTCTAGGTTTCCCACACTTATAATGTTGGGAAATAAAACTTAAGGCTACTCCTTGATTTTGAAATATCCTCTAGATATTTCACACTGGAATAAAACCCTCTCTTTGGGATTCTGATCCTTGGGAAAAAATCTAAAGATAGGGGGAAATAGTTATTCTTTGAGATAAAGAAAGGGGGAAAAAGAGTTATGGGGAAAAGGGACAATAGGAACACTAGGTTTTGATCCTATAAAGGAACTAGCTCCATCCATAGTTCGTAAAAAAACATTTTTATACCATACCTAGGAAAAATCTTTAAAAGAGATTCAATGGGGTAAGAAAAAATCCATTAAAGGGGTCCTTAGAGCAGCACAAATCCTTCCCACAGTTTCTAAATGATAGTTTTATCTTTCAATGTAAAAGGTCTTAGCAGTCCCTCTAAAATACTTGCTTCGGTGAGGTTGGTGGAGGTTCACAACCCTGATGTTGTTCTAGTTTAGGAAACAATGGGTGTGGGTAAAAATATTATTGAGAGTCTGAGTAGTATTTTAAGAGAGTGGGATTTTTTAGCTTTATATGCCATAGAAAACTCAGGGGGGATCCTGACTGAATGGAAGAAAACAATTCCCTTATGCCAATCTATTATTCTTGATTCAAGTATATGGATAGAGTTTTTATTCAAAGAGTTGGGACAAAAGATCTTTGTTATGAATTATTATACTCTGTGTGAAGACATGAAAGTTTTTTGTGAAGGTTTATTCTCTCAAGGGTGCTTCAAATAAGAGAGAGTTATCTTTGGTGGTGGTCTAAACTTTACACTGAGTGGTAAAAAGGTGTGGGGGGATTCAACAAGGATGGATAGATTGGCTAAGTTCTTTAGTCATAAAATAGAGGAGGCATGGTTGGTTGATGTAGAGCCCATAAAGCTTATGCCAACTTGGAGGAACAATAGGGTTGGAAATACTAGGGATTGTAAGAGATTAGATAGGGTTTTTATTTGGGAGAATATGTTAAGTGACTTAGACAAGATCAGATCATAGGTGGAAACTATGGGAAGTTTAAATCACCTTCCTATATGTATCCAGATTAAAAATAAGGGCAATAAGCCATCCAATCCCATCTAGTTTAATCTTAAAAGGATATATAAGGAGGAACTTCAAGAGATGGTTAAGAAATAATGGGTTCATTATGATGTGGAATCCAAGGAGACATCAAGCCTTTAAATAATTTAAAGAAGGTTAAAAGAGCAGTGGTTTCATGGGTTTCAAAAAAAAAGAAAAGGATAAGAACCCCAGACCAATTGAGAGGGAGATAAGTGAATTGTATTCAAGAAGAATAAGGCAGAGTATTTCAATGAAGAAGTGAAAGGTCTGCAATTGAGGAAGAGAAGGATTCGGGATTGGAGAGAGGTTGCGTGGAGGATGAAATATAGGGTTAAGTGGATGGAGTTAGGGGATGAGAACACAAAGTTTTTTCATAATTTTGGTAACCATAGGAAAATGATTAATACTATTTTGGAAATGCAAGATGATGTTGGAAATTTAGTTAAGAAGTTCTCCTAGCTAGTTGATTTAGGGGTTGCATTCTTTCATTTTATCTATAAAGAACCAGGCATGGTAAATATAGCAAAAAATCTAAAGCTAACCTCTTATTTCCCCAGTTTTATTTTAGAAGAAGATAATCAAATGATGATGGAGGATACTACAAGGGAGGATTTAAATTTTGTTTTAGCTTCTTTCAAGAAGGATAAAAGTCCAAGGCCGGATGGTTTGCCTAGAGAGTTCTTTATTGGGTTCTTTGATTTAGTTGAAGTGGATCTATTCATAGTTATTGAGGAAGTCAAGGTTGATGGGAAGGTCCAGGATCCTTTAACTCTAATATTATAGATTTGATCCCAAATGAAGATAAGCCTAAAACTTTTGATGAGTTCAGACCTGTATTCTTATGCAACTATGTTTACAAAATTATTGCCGAGACCCTGGTAGTAAGAGTTAATATTTTTTTTCTAAATTTACTCAAGAGATTTTTTCTTTTTTTGGCTAGAAGGAAATTTTTTGAGGCAATAAGAGTAACTCAAGAGGGGTTACATAAAATTAAATAAAAAAACCTACCCACTATGGTGTTGAAACTGGATTTGTCTAAAGCTTGTGACAAAGTGAGCCGGTTATATCTAAGATTGATGCTTCTGCATGTGGGTTTCAATCTTTCTATAATCACATGGATTATAGGTTGTATTACTTATATTTATTTCACTACTCTTATTAATTTGGCTCTGCTTATAGCTTCTTCAGGGCATCTAGAGCCCCGAGGTAGGGATGTCCTTTATCCTGTTTACTTTTTTTGTTAGTTGTCGAAGGATTGAGTAGAGCTATTATGGATGCAAAAAGAAGAGGTATTATCTCAAGTGTCAAAATTGATGGGATAATATCATTAACACATTTGTTATTTGTTGACAATGTGTTATTATCAAGTGGAAATGACAAAGAAGCTAGGAAATTATATGAAAGTTCATATATTTATGGTACAACTACTAGAATAAAAGTATATGTTCAAGAATATACTGTTAACTTTCATGGTCTGGACCAAGAAGTTGTAAATATGTTGACAAGGATGTTTCCTTTCAAGCTTTTAAACTTCTAAGATGGACTTAATTACTTGGGCTTTTTCTTAAAACCCAAATGGATATGGGAAAAATCACTTGGGCTAGTTGCTTGAAAAGGTGGAAGCAAGGATAAATAATTGGTTTAGCGTATGGATTTATGTAGGAGGGAGGTTGACCTCGGTAAAGTCAGTCTTGGAAGCTATTCTAGTTTTTTGGCACTCTATGGCTTATATTCCTAAAGGTTTCTCAAAAATATTAGGAAAACTTCTTTTAAATTCCTTAGGTTTGGAAAGAAAGAAAATAAGTGAATACCCCTAGTCAAGTGGAAGACAATTACTAAACCACAGGAAGAGGGTTGGTGGGGTTTGAAGAACAATCATTTATTTGGTAGCTCTTTAGTAGCAAAAATTTTTTGGTGCATTTTTACTACTGAAGGGCTATGGAGGAATAGAATTGAGCAAATTTTTTTTAGGCCTGGGTCTATTTTAGACTGGATTAGTAGTCCAAGAAAAAACATAAAGAATGTTTCAATACAATGGGAGGCTTTAGTACTAGGTTTTCCAATGATTTGAAAGCATTTGGTTTGAAAAGTAGCTACCCTTGATCAAGTTAGAGTTGGCATCCTGATACATTAATTGTGTATGCAATTATTATAGCATACACAACAAGATCCTGTAGAACCCAAGTGAATATGGTAAGGTGTATGAAGAAGCCTACGACTGACGTGCTTTGAACATATTTTACTTGTCAATTTGGTACTTGGTTTTTCCCTATAAAAGTTTATAAATGTACGTGTTTTGAACTTGTTTTACTAGGTTATTTGGTGAGTCATTTCTTTCTCTATAAGTTTATGAATGGATGTGTTTTGAACCTATTTTACAAAATTATTTTGTAACTCGGTTATTGTTTTAGAATTCGATGAATGTATGTGTTGAACTTGTTTTACTAGGTTATTTAGTGAGTCACTTAGTTCTCTATAAGTTTATGATTGGATCTATTTTGAACCTACTTTATTAAATCATTTAGTAACTCAATTATTTTTTAGAAGTCTATGAATGTATGTGTTGAACCTATTTTATTAGGTTATTTGGTGAGACAATTTTTGATCTATAAGCTAATGAATGGACCTATTTTGATAGGGTTCGTTTAATAGAGGCCTTAAATGGTGAGGTTGTAGATATGTTTTTGCAGGGTGGATTAACAAGCCCTCCCTTATCTAAGAAGAAATGCAAATCTTGATCCAATCATTTGATAGTTTATATGCTTCTAGTTGAAGTGGTGCAACAGTCTTACAACTAGAGCTAACAAAAGTTGTTTCTTATAATGCATAAAATATCATGGTATAATTTTTTTGTAAAGTTATAATTTTCTGCCTTTGTTAAATAAAACTCTATAACATATCATCGATTTTAATGTAGACTAGAATTTGAGCCATTCAACCTCTTCTTTCTTTGATATATCGAATAATATTCTTAGAATCAGATATACAATAATAAAATACAAAATTTCATGGATATTTTGAGTTATAGCTAGTAGATAAAGATAATAAAACTTGGGAAAACATTATTTACATGGCTTAAATAATTTTTTCATCTTTTATATTATTAATACCATTCTATAATGTCTTAATATACTAAAAATTGAAAACAATGGTTTTATAAAATTGAAAGACTTGCATTGTTTTTGCTTTCCTATTTGGTGTCTACAATATCTATTAGATATTGATATTGTTTTTATGCATGTCTTTTCAAGTTGTTATACCATCCGTACTTGAAATTTTAGGGCATTTTGGCATTAATTTGTTTCACTAACTCTTACCTTTGGGGCAATTTAGTCTTTGAGTATGGGTATAAACTAGGTTTAATGTAGGTGTTGATAGTGAAGGTGGGAACATAACACCAAAGAAAATATGTTAGTTTGTCCAAAAGGTCTATGACAAGGTAATGATTTAGATAATCTCTGTTAATTTGTAGATACATTCTTTATCTTTATTTCTGATGTTGTTGACTCCATTAGTAAATGGTATAAAAATAATTATCAATACTTATTATGTTGGCTTTATTTCCTCTAAGCATTCCCTCACCTCATTGGTTAAGTATATTATTAAGTTCTTTGGATTCCAAATCTGACCAATGGGTTCTTTTTTATTCCTTTCCCGAAGCTCAACATGTGAAAATGCTTTATTAAAAGTCATGTTGTTGGTCATGTGATTTTATGGTGTCAAAGGAGGGCTCTCTCAATGTCCATGTGTGGGTTGAGCTGCTAAGTTTTCCATCTCCATTTTGGGCTTTTTTGGAACAAATAGTCAAACCTTTAAGTTGTCTTCTTTCTCATGAGTTTATTGGTTTTATTCAGCTTGACTCGACAAATTGGTTTACATGGATGTTGACCTTATGAAAGACTTGAAAGTGTCTTGAAATTTGTCTATATCAACTTGCCTAACATCTACTTTAAATGGTAATAATTTGAACACAAGATACAATATTATGCACTTATGGTCCAATTTAAAACCAAATTTATCACTAATGTGCCTTTCATGTCTGAGCAAGAAGGTTGGATTACCAAAGGTAATTTTTTTTTATTGTGGTGCCTCAAAACCCTAAAGCATGAGAGGTATTTGTCAAAAATTGATTGTTAGAGAGTCATCAGTGATGTCATAGAGGTGTCTAGGTGAGTGGATGAAGTTTCTTGGTAGTCTAAGTGTCAATGACAAAGTGTGCAGTGTGCTTGTCCTAGTATGCTTGAAGTAGGCTTGGTTGATCTTTAGTTTTGGCATGATTAGGGATGGGTTTGAAGTATTGAGCATGTGTGAACGGTCCTATTAGAGGTCAAGGATGATTGGAGAGCTTGTGGAAGTGCATGGTATTCATCTGGTTCTTCATTATGTTCATCTTGGCATAGTTACTTATGTGACAAAAAAATCTAAGTAGATAGTTTATTGACATCACCATTGCCACGTATGGATGAGTCAGGGGGAGTTGGTCATATAGGTGTGATCACATTAGTCCCAAGCTATTATGGGCCAAGTTTTAGGTCATGTGGTTAAGTGGAACAAAAGATATACTTATGCAAAGTTGGATTCCAAAGCAGATTGCAATGTTTTCCCATACTTAGCCAAATTTACAAAGGAGATCTAATGATGTGTGTTTAATCGCATCACAGATCTACGGTGAGAAATTAATCTGAGCTTAATGTATAAATTCAAGTATAGTTGAGTAATCAATTTGATGGAATCATATTTCACACACATGAAGGTTATAGGAGCAACTTGATATATGGATGGATTCTCATATGAAAGATCATATGGTTTAAATTTTAGGACATGTGATCGAGCACAACAAAAGTTATTAAGGTTCAAAGTTGGCCTTCTAGGTAGATTGTAGAGGTTCCCATACTTATCCAAAATGTCAAAAGGTAAAGATTAAGACCAGATAAGGATCTAATGACGAGCAGGTGTTCGTACAAATGCAGATCTACGATGCGTATTGAGTCAAAGAGGTCAAAGTGTTTGTTGTTTAAGCTGGTCAAAGTCTAGGCTACTCTCAAATAGATCAATGGAGCATGTTTATTCCAAATTATCAAGAATAAATGAGATGATGACAAGTGATCGATGTTTAATAGTAAGCAAAGGTAAAGACTGAGCTACTTTTGAGAAGATTGATGGTGTGTATTTTGTCAAAATTGCTAGGGAGCACGAGGTGAGATCAAACTGACATATGTTTAGCATAGTTAAATATTAGGCAACTTTTGAGGAAGATCAATGATGCATATTAATTAAAGCTATGAGAGGGCATGAGATGTTGAGAAAGTGTTTGATGTTTAATAGTGACTGTTGGAATTTGAATATTCAAATTAACGAAGGAAAACCAACGCTTAGTATTTATGCTATAACTTTTGATCTAGGACAAATTTCTTGATGTAGTAAAAAGCAAAATGTAGAGGACTTCAAGGCACATCTATTAAATCTAGTTAAAATATTTTAATGTTTGTAAAGTCAAAGTTATTAATCTCAAAAGTTATTGTGTGTTTGACCATGTTCTGTAAGTGACCCGAGAAGGATATTTGAGTTGTTTATATAATATTTGGATGTTTCATGGGATTGAACTATTGGAGAGTGTTGTAGATTACATGAAGATCATATATATGGATTTTGGAGGTTTGACCAATCTATATTTAGTATGAACAAATGCTTATAAGTTGACTATTTATTTGTTTATGGTGTTCTTTTGTACAAGGTTAATGTTTGAGTAGATTGAGCATACACAGAGGTGTGTAATGATGACTATAATCATTTGAGGATGTCTAAGAAGTCATATGAGTGGAACTATGTATTTTTAAGTGGTCCTGTGTTTCTAAATTGCTTGATGAAGTGGTAAATGGGTGAATTGGTCTCCATGAGACCTATAAAGGCTACTAAGGCCTATTTTAAAGGCGTAGCTGCTTAAGTATGACCCATAGTTGTTATGGTCAACCTATGTGGATGGTATTGAGCTATGTTAGATGTCTTAAGGGATAAAACATGTATTATGTCTAACTTAGAAGATAATAATCATGATGGCTCTATAAAAGGTGAAATCAAAGGTGGTCATTCTAGACTTGAAAGAAGAGGTGTGTGTAAGAGTTGAAGAGCGAAGGAAAGAAGAAAGGATGTGTGACCAATGGATGGGTTATAGAACAGAGTAGGTTGATGACTATGTGTATGACCTGTAGGTTGTATTTTTGATGTCAAAGATAGTTCTCTTGTAGGTTTGAAGATTGGGGAGAGAAGCGAATAGAAGAAGGATTTATAGGTCTGAGTGTGTATATGAGAGTAGTTTGAGTGAATAGGAAGAGAGATTGTGGCACGCCTATATGAGAGGCTTGTATGAGATAGAGAGGGTGTTTTTTATGGGTTATAAAAGTATATGTCCATCATCATCAGGTGTTGAATACATCAGTTCAAAGGTGGAGATGTTTTTATCATAGGTTTTGGAAGGGTGCTCAACATCTAGGTCAGAAGGACTTGACCATCCTAGGGGCAGGTGCTCCTTATGGAACAAGTGTTTCACTAAAATCTAGGTAAAAGGACTTGACCATCCTAAGGGTAGGTGCTACTTGTGGAACAGGGGTTTCATTAAAGTCTGGTCAGAATGACTTGACCATCCTAGGGGCAGGTGTTCCTTGTGGAATAGGTATTTCACTAAAGTCTCGTGTTTGCATACTTCTTATAGGATAAGTAGTCCATGTGTTTGCAGGCCTGAGAGTGGGTTTTATTACCTAAGAGGGTTTCCCACATAGATCTTTTGTTGTGTGTGTAATCTTGCATTATCTATTTGCTCATTGTTATAAACATCTTGAATGCTTCATGAATGGTTGTATTGAATACTTAAGTTTTTGAAGGGTTTGGAAATTGAATTGGATTTTTTGCCACCATTGATTCACCCTCTCCCCCCTCAGTGGTTTTTAACTCTAATAATTTATATCAAAGAAGGTCCTTTGGTAAAGGCTTGACAACTTTAAGGAGATCAAAGGTACAATATGGGTAGCCATCAAATGCAAGGAGGTTTTTTTACCTAAGCAAGCATAGATGTTTAATGAATCCAATTATGTTTTTTAGAGTGCGAGGATGAGGACCTACATCATGTCCCTAGGGTTTGACACTTGCCAATCTATTGTGGATGGTTATTTTGCACCTACTATTCTTCAATCTAGTGTTATCGATAAGAAGTTATTTGAGAGCAATTCTAAGGCAATAAATGCTATCACTTATGGTCTTTTAGAGACTGAATACACCAATTTAATCCACTACATATCTACCAAGGAAATGTGGTATAAATTGAAGACTATTTATGAAGGAGATTCAAAGGTTAAGTTAGCAAAATTACAGACTCATCGAAGATTATTTGAGAGTCTTAAGATGAAGGAAGAAGATTCTATGGCATTATTTTTAAAGAGATTTGATGAGATTGTGAACATCATCAAAGGTCTTAGAGAGAAGCTTGAAGAAGATATTATAGTTCAAAAGGTATTAAGGTCTCTCTCTCTCTCAAGTTTGATTCTAAAGTATCTATTGTAGAAGAAAGTCATGATATTACTCATTTTAAGATGGATTAATTGAATGGCATCCTTACTACCTATGAGATGAGAATAAATGATGATATAACACCAAAGAAGGAAGCAAAATTCAAGACAAAAATGAAGCTAAAGAAGAAGTTCCAAGGTAAGAAACTCAAGGATGATGACACATATGATATTGATGATGATGAATTAATTGCTTTGTTTGCAAGGAAATTGAAAATAGGTTTAGGAAAGTATAAGGGTAAACTACCCTTCAAATGCTTAAAATTATGGAGAAGTAGGACATTTTGCTAACAAGTGCCCTCATAAGCATGAAAAAAATGATGATGAAGACCATGGTCAAGGTCATAATGATGACAAGAGATCATTCAGGTCTGATGAAAACAAGAAGGGATTCATAAGGTTTGACAACAAGAAGTACTTCAAGGACAAGAAGAGTCTCTACACCAAAAAAGATTGTAGCTCATCAGATGAGAGTGAAGACAGTGACTCAAAGTATGATCATGAAGATGATGGTACTATTGAAGATGAAGACCTCTTCATGGTCGGGGAAGGAAGTTGCTCATATCAAAAGGAGTCCACTTGGAGTGATTTAGATGATGATAAAGGTAAGGTGGATTGTGAAATTGAATTGATGAATGTTCTTGAAGAATTGAAGATTGAATAAAAATGATTAACAAAAAGATGAAGTGTCAAATCAAGGACTATGAGGAGCAATTCAGTGTGTATGAAGCAATAATGAATGAAGACACTAAGGAGCATGAAGGTGCAGTCATGTTTCTTAATTATAAGTTGGAATCTGTGTCTGCAAGTCTAATAACCAAAAAAGAAGAATGTTCAAGGTCTGTTTATGAGATTGTGTCTCTGAATGATGATTTAGATGAATTTGCAAGCGAGGTGAAATCATTTATCAAGTTTGATGAAATATCTAATGATCTAGATAATCTCATAAAGAGTCAAAAGTCTACTAGTGATAGATCTGGATTGGGTTTTAATGAAGAGCCCAAAGTTTCTTCTCAAGTTGACATGAAGGTCAATGAGAGCAAGGTGGTTCAACCCTTGAAGGTCACCGATCAATCAAGAAATGATGGTGTAAATGGTTTGAAGACAAATCAGATCAGACAACCAAATACCATGAGGTATGCAAGTTTCAATGGTTAATAATTACACATGTAGTTAATTTGGTCATAGAGTTAAAGAGTGTAGAAGACCTGTTAGAAATGAGTTTACATGGAGCTATGATGGGGGTCATTAGTCAAAAGGTGTGAACAAAGTTAAGTGATTTAATTGTCTTGATGAGGGACATTTTGCTAATCATTGTCCAAATAAGGTAAGGTAAGGTGAGTCTTCTTCAAAAGGATTAGTTTGTTTCAATTGTCAAAAGAATGGACATATTACAAGATTTTGTTCTAATCAAGAAAGGCAAGATCAGCTTCTTGCAAAAGGTATAGTGTGCTTCAACTATTAACAGAGAGGTCACATTGCTAGATTTTGCAAGCAAAGGCCTACACGATATAATAGGTTTAATAAGGCTCATAAAGTGCAAGAAAGAAGGCAAGTTAACTCATAGAAACCCAAGGTGGTAGGTGTGAGTCATGATGAGTCTGCAGGTCCGAGGAATCTATTTGCTATGGTGGAGAATGCTAAAAAAGTTGGAGAGTGCCAAGATCTCTCATTGTCTGCTCATGTTGTGTATGAAGAAACCAAGCTCAAGGAGAAGACCAAGGTTATGGTTGAGGCTAGTTCTGAGGTGTGTTTGGATGTTAATGAGAAACTTGCTATGTGTGAGAAAGTTTAAAGCTTGGTTCCTATGTTGTCGAGGTCTGAAGGTGATGTTCTGTAATGCAAATAAGATACTTTAGTGATCAAGGTATGTCAAGATTCTATAGTTGCTCTAAATGTTGTATATTCTATCATATAAGATAAAGTGAGTGATGTAGAAAAGAAACAAGTTATCAAAGTTCAAACTAAGAAGAACAAGAACAAGAAGGCTTATAGATATAAAAGGATTCCAGTGGTTATTGAGGATATGTGGGTCACTCCTGGTTTCACTTTGTTTTAGAGCATTATGTTGTAGAGGAGGTCTTTGTCTAGGCTTCTTAAGAGACTCCTTTTAGTGGAGAAGTAAGTGTTGATATGGTGCTCTTCAGAAGGTCCTAGAAGGCAAGAGATGAGTGTTTCCAATTGGAGTTAGTGTGTCAAGATGGGAGAAGTGCTTTGATGAGGTCATAGTGATGTCATAAGGTGTTTTTATTGTGTATGTAGTGTCTACATGATCAAAATGGGTGTTTTTAGGTGGCATAATGAGATTGATGGAATTTCAAGAAGAATTTGGTGCTCAGAAAGGTCTATGCACTTCTTTGTGATGTGTTATAGGTGGTTTTGTGTTTTGATGATCCTGTTTGTGCATTTTGGAAGTTTTTGTGTGCTCTTGGGTTTATCTTTCTTGTTGTAGATCAAAGACATGGTATAGGAAGTCAAGGTTACTATTGTCCCCCAAAAATATCACTCATTTTTGGAACAACATATGAGCTATTTTGGTCCTGCAGGGCCAAAATTATCTCTTCCCTTCTCAAAAATTCTTCTGAGCATTCTAGTTCTTCATTTTTCAAAACTTTTCCAGAAATCTACGGACTCTATAAGCTTAAATCTACAGACTCTACAGATATGTTTCTACAGACTCAACATGCTTGAGATTAGCAAGTTCAAAGGTTCAAAGGCTTCTACACTTTGGTTCAATCAAAGGATTTCAATCGATAAATGACAAAGGACTTAGGCTCGAACCATTGAACTTTGAACCACCTTAGTTTAAAGGTTCAATGGGTTCAACGACCAAGTAGGTTCAACGCGCTTGGTGCAAAAGAACAAAGGACTTTGCCAAATAATGAAGAATGAACCGTTGAACCGTTGGACCAAAGTTGGTTCAATTGGTTGATTCAATTGAAAGGTTCAAGGGGCTGCCCCAAAGCGAAAAAGGCAAGTGCCCTTGCGGAGGGCAGGCAACATTGGTTCGAAGGTCAAAGAAAAGACAGAATTCCTTTGGATTTGTTCAAAGGCCCAAAAGGAACAATTCTTTCAGACTTTTTATCCGATGGAAATGGCTAAGTCCAAGGGGCTGAAAGAATTCTCTCGGGAATATTTCTCAGAAAAATGTTAAGGCAAAGTTCCTTCAAACTTTTTGTCCGAAGGAATTCACCCGGAGAAAAGTCCGATGAAATAAAGAAGAACAAATGGCTAAGTCATAGAAGCTTTCCTTCAAACTTTTTGTCCGAAGGAATTCTTTCAGGATTTTTGCTTGACGGAAAAAGCCTGATCAAAGACGCAAAAAGGAACTTCCACGGACTTAGACAAAAGGGGCTTCAACGGATGAACCATTGAACCATTAAACCAAAAGGTTCAACGGGTTCAAGGTTCAAAGGTTCAACCAAAGCTTAGAAAGATAAAGGAAGTAGTGTTCGAGCGAGACATAGAATAAGCCAATGAACCGATTGAACTTTGAATCGAAAGATTTCAAAGTTCAATGGTTCAACATGGTTCAAAAGCTCAAAGGTGGCCTAAGTCAAAGGAAAAGCCCGACTGAAGAGAAAAGCCCACATAAAAATGCCCAATGAAAAAAGACAAAGCAGATTGAAAGCCACCACGTATAATCTTCTACAGAACCCCCAAAGGTTTCTAACATCACGTGTCCTATTATGACTTAGCAGAACGTGACAAGTGTTTGCATCTGTCATGCAAGAGCAATAATTTTTGCCGCCCTTGTATGTTTTGGTCTCTTCCATGCAGGAGTGACAAATTTTGTCGCTCATGCATAACCGTTTTCTCTCTTCCAGGTGCAAGGGCAGCGATTTTTGCCACCCTTACACGTTCTTCTTCTTCAACATGTGTCGGCAGCAATTTTCGCCACCGACATACTTTCTCCTGGATGTGCACAGGCGGCAATTTTTGCCACCTATGCACAAGAACTTCTCCAATATACAAGGGTGGCAATTTTTTCCGCCCCTACATACCTTCTCCCCATTTTTCCTAACTCTGGGAAATTTTCATTTTTCTTATTTTCCGCACCTGCTCCCCTTTTCTTCTTGCTCTTGCCTCAGCGTTTTCAAGCGCGTTTCCCTAGTCATGATCACTCAAATGTGCAGTTTTCCCAGATTGCTAAATTTTTTCTTGATTACACAATCATGATTCTTACTGTAGTTTCTCTAAAGGATCCCTCTTCATCGACGTCTTTTCAACAAAAGTTCTTCCAGATCACTGAAGTTTCTCTGAAGAAGTCGAAGACAATGAAGAAGACTGGAAATAAAGATTGAAGCTGTTCTTCCATGCTTTATTCAAAATGCACTTTGTAATTGACTTGGGACATTTTCACGTGTACTTTTTTAATATGTAATTACATGTGAAAAATCTGGAAAATATCACAAAGTCAACGCTGACTCATCTTTGACTAGGTTTTCAATATTTTAATCTTTTTCTAATTTTGAAGGTTTCTCCCTATATATAGGGGAGACCTCTTTTGTAAATATATCTCTGATAATTGAGAGCAAAAACTCTGCTAAAATTGAGACACTTCTTGAGACTTTGTGCTCAACTTGTAAATCATATTTCATCGAATGAATGAGAAACAAGGTTATTTCAGACTTTGTGTTGAAGTAATTTGTGTTATTTAGGAAATGGTTCTTATGTCCTCTTTCTTGATAATCTCTTATCTGTTTGATTTAATAAGGAAAGTGTGTGTGTTGATATTATCTGAGGACGTTTCTAAAATATAGAAGAAAGACTTTGAGCTACTTTTATCTTGGTGATCATTTTATCCTTTTTAGTTTTAGGCGAAGACTTTGTGCTTCGTTTCACTCTATGGTTATACATATTCCAGATCAGCGAAGGTGACAATGAAAGACTTCGTGCTTACGTAGGTTTCCTGGTTAACTTTGTTACCTATTTCAGGGGATTTTCTACTCTAGGCTGGACACCATTCCTAAAAGAAGAGGAATGTTCTTAGCCAACGACCAAGATTTCTCTTTTTTGTTCCTTAGACATCATCTCTGAAAAAAGAGAGGTGGATGTTGTTATACTACCCTGAGTATTATTTTTTGCTTACTTATATATATACATATAGCATATAAATATTCATAGGGAGCCTCCCCTTGATGAGAGGAGAGATTTACCTTGTCCAGATGTGGTAAACCCACACTTTTTGTGGCGTAAATCTCCTTGTGTTGTGGTTGATATACCTATTTTGTCATCCGTTAGTTGACGACAAAATATTCACCCAACATCTTTTTGGTGACTCTACTGGGGACATAGTAATTTTGTGCAATTTAGAACCTCAAGTTTCAGATTGAAACATCACATGTGTCTTACCCATAATCATTATAACCCTTATCCATTACAGACTCTGGCGACTCCGTTTCATGTCTTACCCATTATCATTATAGCCTTACCATTTTCCTCCACTTTTTTTATTTTATTTGGTCTGCAAAACCAGAGCTGCTGGGAAATAGTGCACAGTTTGAAGCCTCAAGCCTCAAGCTAAAGCAGGGCCAGTTCTTTTTCATTTTTGTTCTGCTATCTGGCCACTCCACCTAGATTTGTTATCCCTATTTTTCATAATTAAATCATGGCAGTTCGAGGCCCCTGGGTTAACTCTTTTGGTCCACTTAATTTGACTCCACTCCTGCATGAGCTTCTATGTAGTTCAAGGAAAAAATTTCTAAATTCTTTGGTGATGAAAAAGTTCATCCTGATGAACACATTGCAACTTTTAGCATAACCTGTGGCATAATAGGGGTGGAATTTGAAGACATAGCAATCAGGTTGTTCATGGAGACACTACAAGGCACTGCTATAGACTAGCTCTACCATCTACAAGCTAGATCAGTGACTGACTAGGATACACTCAAAGCCAAGTTTGAAGCCAGGTTCAAGCCTGCAGAGGATGCACATGCTTTGTTGGCCTAGCTCACTCAGATGAAGAAGGAACCTCATGAGCTTATGAGGGACTTCATTGCCAGGTTCAACAAGCTGAGGCACAGGATTCCCATGATCGCCCAGTTGACACCTCAGAATCTCATGTGTTTCTTCATCAACTCACATCTGCCTAAAGTGAGTTTTCTGTTGAGACGGGCTAGACACATAGACCTTGAGGTTGCTCAAGACTTGGCTACTGAGCTAGAAGATGACTTTATTTTGGCAGGAAAGATAAGAAGAGACCCAAATAAAGGGAAACCCTCTTCATCTTCTGAATACTCACCCATAGTCACCACTGACTGAATGGTGCAAAAGTTGGCAAATGAATTGCTAGCCTTGAAAAGGCAAATGGCACAAGGTATGTCTTCTGCTCCTCTATATAAAGATATACCAAGGAGGACATTCTCCAATCAGCCATATCAAGGCAACGCTGCCAGAAGTCAAGGGTAACCAAATCATCTTCCTCCCCCACAGAGGAACCTTGCCCTTAAAGCATCTCCAACCAACTCAGCAGTGGGATATCTGGAAATAGAACATGTTTCCTATTTTCACCCTGAGTTTGAGTAAGAAAATGATGTTGATCTTTTCATGGAGGATCAAGAAGAATCAGCTGGCGACTCCCACATTGGTTTCCTAAATTTCTAGGATGAACCCAGAAGTGAAGGCGAAGTAGTTGAAGGATCATACACAGTATTCACTAGGTCTGAGAATCAGTCAGCCCAGCAGGCCGACAAAGAGAAGACAAAGGAGCGACCCCAACCAGCAATTTCAATTGCTGAGCAAAGAACTCTTCTTCCTTTCCAGTCAAAGGACCCAGTGATTGCCAAGAAGGTAAGTATCCCAAGCATTTTTGCACCTTTTACTTCAAATTCATAGGCCAGTCCCCCCACTCCTCCCATAAACCAAAAGGAAGAACTCCCATCCCCTGTGCCTAGTCCAATCCAACCATTTGACATAATTGATCATGTCAAATGTGTCAAGACCCAAACAGCGGCCCCTGCAGCCCAAATTTTGTTTGAGTCTTCAGGTAGGGATGAAATAGTAGAATAATTGGAGTGTGGCATAAGTGCAGAAGAACCCTCCCCTCCAAATGAAGAAGAATCTGAGATATCTGAGGGGGATAATCAAGACATGTGCTGAGCTAAGCTATCAGAACAGTAAATTATGGTACTAGGCCATGCTGCTGCCCATCAAAATCAAGAAAAGGAACTCTTTGCTAGGAGAGCAAAGATTCATGGTTTTTGGACCAAAATTCAAGTTTTACTTTGGGGCAAGAAGAAGAAGAAAGAGCCAAGAGGAAGACGTAGAAAATTGGTTTCCTGGTGGAGAGTTCCATTTGCCCGTCACCGATTCTGGGGACAAAATAGTTTCCTTCTGGTTTATCAAGATGACACACCATTTTCACTATCTCACAGTGGGCCGCATCTAAAGTGCTTCAAATCTTGAGGCATCAGATAAGATCATCTGTACATATGTATATCTGTATAGTCTTTAGTTCTATTTTGTGCTTTTCATTTTCATTTTTTGGAGCCTTTCTTTTTGGGTAGCATGACTCCGTAGCCCATTGGCACACTTCAAGGCACTGGAGATTCTGGTTTCTACTCCCCTCAGCTGTTCCAAGTTTTCAACTGAAGGAAGTTCCCCAACTGGAGCCACCTGTTGTCCCCCAAAAATATTACTCATTTTTGGAACAACATATGAGCTATTTTGGTCCTGCAGGGCCAAAATTATCTCTTCCCTTCTCAAAAATTCTTCTGAGCATTCCAGATCTTCATTTTTCAAAGCTTTTCTAGAAATCTACAGACTCTACAGGGTTAAATCTACGGACTCTGCAAATATGTTTCTACGGACTCAACATGCTTGAGATTAGCAAGTTCAAGGGTTCAAAGGCTTCTGCACTTTGGTTCAATCAAAGGATTTCAATTGGTAAATGGCAAAGGACTTAGGCTCAAACCATTAAACTTTGAACCACCTTGGTTTAAAGGTTCAATGGGTTCAACGACAAAGTAGGTTCAACGTGCTTGGTGCAAAAGAACAAAGGACTTTGCCAAATAACGAAGAATGAATCGTTGAACCGTTGAACCAAAGTTGGTTCAATCGAAAGGTTCAAGGGGCTGCCCCAAAGTGAAAAAGGCAAGTGCCTTTGCGAAGGGCAGGCAACATTGGTTCGAAGGTCAAAGAAAAGACAGAATTCCTTTGGATTTGTTCAAAGGCCCAAAAAGAACAATTTTTTTAGACTTTCTGTCTGATGGAAACGGCTAAGTCCAAGGGGACGAAAGAATTCTCTCGACAAGATTTTCTCAGAAAAATGTTAAGGCAAAATTCCTTCAAACTTTTTGTCTGAAGGAATTCACCTGGAGCAAAGTTTGATGAAACAAAGAACAAATAGCTAAGTCATAGAAGCTTTGCTTTGGACTTTTTATTCGAAGGAATTCTTTCGGGCTTTTTGCCCGACAGAAAAAGCCTGAACAAAGACGCAAAAAGGAACTTCCACAGACTTAGACAAAAAGGGGCTTCAACAGATGAACCATTGAACCAAAAGGTTCAACAGGTTCAAGGTTCAAAGGTTCAACCAAAGCTTATAAAGATAAAGGAAGCAATGTTCGAGTGAGACACAGAATAAGCCAATGAATCGATTGAACTTTGAACCAAAAGAGTTCAAAGTTCAATGGTTCAACATGGTTCAAAAGCTCAAAGGTGGCCTCAGTCAAATGAAAAGCCCACAAAAAAACACCCGATGAAAAAAGACAAAGCAGATCAGAAGTTGCCACGTATCATCTTCTACAGATTCCCCAAAGGTTTCTAACATCACGTGTCCTGTTATGACTCATCAGAACATGACAAGTGTTTGCATTCGTCATGCAAAAGCGGCAATTTTTGCCGCCCTTGCATCTTTTGGTCTCTTCCATGCAAGAGCGATAAATTTTGCCACCCATGCATAACCATTTCCTTTCCTCTAGGTGTAAGGGCAGTGAATTTTGCCACCCTTACACGTTCTTCTTCTTCAACATGCATCAGCGGCAATTTTTGCTGTCGACATACTTTCTCTTGGACGTGCACAGGCGGTAATTTTTGCCACCTATGCACAAGAACTTCTCCAATATGCAAGGGCGACAATTTTTGCCGCCCCTATATACCTTCTCCCCATTTTTCCTAACTCTGGAAAATTTTCATTTTTCTTATTTTCTGTGCCCGCTCCCCTTTTCTTCTTGCTCTCGCCTCAGCCTTTTCAAGCGCGTTTCCCTAGTCATCATCACTCAAATTTGCAATTTTCCCAGATTGCTAAATTTTTTCCTGATTGCACAATCATGATTCTTACTGTAGTTTCTCTAAAGGATCCCTCTTCATCGACGTCTTTTCAACAAAAGTTCTTCTAGATCACTGAAGTTTCTCTGAAGAAGTCGAAGACAATGAAGAAGACTGGAAATAAAGATTGAAGTTGTTCTTCCATGCTTTATTCAAAATGCACTTTGTAATTGACTTGGGATATTTTCACGTGTACTTTTGTAATATGTAATTACATGTGAAAAATCTGGAAAATATCCCAAAGTCAACGCTAACTCATCTTTGACTAGGTTTTCAATATTTTAATCTTTTTCTAATTTTGAAGGTCTCTCCCTATATATAGGGGAGACCTCTTTTGTAAATATATCTCTGATAATTGAGAGCAAAAACTCTGCTAAAATTGAGACACTTCTTGAGACTTTGTGCTCAACTTGTAAATCATATTTCATCGAATGAATGAGAAACAGGTTTATTTCAGACTTTGTGTTGAATTAATTTGTGTTATTTAGGAAATGGTTCTTATGTCCTCTTTCCTGATAATCTCTTATCTGTTTGATTTAATAATAAAAGTGTGTGTGTTGATATTATGTGAGAACATTTCTAAAATATAGAAGAAAGACTTTGAGCTAATTTTATCTTGGTGATCCTTTTATCCTTTGTAGTTTTAGGCGAAGACTTTGTGCTTCGTTTCACTCTATGGTTACAGGTATTCCAGATCAATGAAGGAGACAACGAAAGACTTTGTGCTTACGTAGGTTTTTTGGTTAACTTTGTTACCTATTTCAAGGGATTTTCTACTCTAGGCTGGACACCATTTCTGAAAGAAGATGAATGTTCTTAGCCAACGACTAAGATTTCTCTCTCTTGTTCCTTGGACATCATCTATGAAAAAAGAGAGGTGGATGTTGTTATACTACCTCAAGTATTATTTTTTGCTTACTTATATATATACATATAGCATATAAATATTCATAGGGAGCCTCCCCTTGATGAGAGGAGAGATTTACCTCGTCCAGATGTGGTAAACCCACACTTTTTATGGCATAAATCTCCTTGTGCTGAGGTTGATATACCAATTTTGTCATCAGTTAGTTGACGACAAAATATTCACCTAACAGTTACAAAATGTTTGAAGGCTCAAATCTTGGTCCAGAAGTGTGTCATGGCTATCTCCAGGTGTGCAGGAATTTTCAGAGGAGGGCATTGACCGGAAGGACGTTTGCTGACATTGTTTTGAGATTCTAGTGTTTTAGGCTATGCTAGAAAATTAGTTTGCCTTATGACTTGAGTTATGAGGATTTTAAATAGGTTGAATGGCCAAATGGATTGTAAAATAAAGCTTCACATAGATTTGAAGGTTTGTGTTTTTCAAATTATTTTATTTTGGTCAAAATGGAGGCCTAATTGGCTAGTAGATTTGTGAAGGAAGTGTATTGCATAGAAGGATTTAGGTGATGAAAATTAGTGTGCTTACAAAGGAATATGAGAGTGCTCCAAATATGAAGTTTTAGGTCTTGAAAATATGGATATTGAAATTTGTGGGCTCTACAAGTTCCAGGTATGGTTACAAGGAGTCTAGATAGGCCTAGTGTGAAGATTTGATGTTTTTGCTCAATTTCTCCAAAAGATAAAGGCACAAGTGTTTCAAGGTGAGTTCTTAGGTTGGCTTAGAACATGTTTCTTATTTGGTGAGTGGCATGAAGTTTTTTTGGTGGTCCTTGAGGTGGATTGAGAGAGAAGGCTAATAAGCTTGTGTGGTGCTTCTTCATAGTGTGTGAAGATCTAAAGATGCTTAAGAGGTAAAATGATTCAAAAATATTAGGGGGAGTCCTTATAAGATGTTTTTTGGTGAGTTACATCATATTTTAGTGTTTTTGTATGTTCTTTCTTCATTGGTTTTAGTGCTTGGTTGAAAAGAGTGTTAGCATGTAGCAAGAGGAAGTTGTCAAGGCAAGAAGAGGTAGGTTCAAGGTAAGGGGGAGTTTTTATTATCTTTCTAAGGTGTTACTCTCCTATTGGTAGTATTTTTAGGTCCTCAAGATTAGTTTGTGCCCACTTTGTCATTGTGTCAAAGGGGGAGAAGGTTCTTATTGTGAGAGTGCTGGAAGAGAGAGAAGGAAGGTGAGATATATAATGGATGTTGACATCAATGACAAAGGATGAAATTATTGGAGAGTTTTTAGTAATTTCATGGAGGTTTCCAAGTGAGTGGATGAAGTGTCTTGATAGTCTAAGTGTCAATGACAAAGTGTGCAGTGTGTTTGTCGTATTATGCTTGAAGTAGGCTTGGTTGATCTTCAATTTTGGCATGATTAGGGATGGGTCTGAACTATTGAGCATGTGTGAAGGGACATATCAGAGGTTAAGGATGATTGAAGAGATTGTGTAAGTGCATGGTATTCATCTAGTTATTCATTATGTTCATCTTGGTATAGTTGGTTCTGTGACAAAAAAATATGAATAGGCAGTTTGCTGACATCACCTTTACCATATATGGATGAGTCAAGGGGATTTGGTCATATGGGTGTGATCACATTAGTCCCAAGTTTTTATGGTCCAAGTTTTAGGTCATGCGGTTAAGTGGAGTGAAAGATATAATTATGCAAAGTTGGCTTCCCAAGCAGTTTGCAATGTTTTACTATACTTTGCCAAATTTGCAAAAGAGATCTAACGATGCACATTTAATCGCATCACGGATCTAAGGTGCAAAATTAATCTGAGATTAATGTCTAAGTTCAATTAGAGATTATTAATAATTTTTATGGTGTTATATTTCACATGCGTGAAGGTTCCATGAGAAGTTTGATATATGGGTGGTTTCCCCTATGGAAGAAGATAATATGGTTTAAATTTCATGACATGCGATTGAAAAGTTATTAAGGTTAAAAGTTGGCTTTCCAAGTAGATTTCAAAGGTTCCCATACTTATCCAAATTTGTAAAAGGTAAAGATCAGGACCAAATAAGAATCTAACTACGAGCAGATGTTCATACAGATGCAGATTTATGATGCATATTGAGTCACAGTGTGTGATGTTTAAGTTGGTTAAAGTCAAAGCTACTCTTGAAGAGATCAATGGAGTGCGCTTGTTCTAAATTATCAGGAAGCATCGAGATGATGACAAGTGATTGATGTTTAATAGTAAGTAAAGGTAAATACTAAGCTACTTCCAAGGATATCGATAGTGTGTATTTGGTCAAAATTGCCAAGGAGCACGAGATGAGGTCAAACTGACATATGTTTAATATAGTTAAAGATCATGATAATTTTGAAGGAGATCGACGATGCATATTTTTTCAAGCTATGAGAGGGCATGAGATGTTGACAAAGTGTTCGATGTTTAACAGTGACCATTGGAATTTGAATATTCAAATTAACGAAGGAAAACCAGTGCTTAATTTTTGAGCTATAAATTTTGATCCAAGATGAATTTCTTGATGCAATAAAAATCAAATTTATAGAGGACTTCAAGGCACATTTACTAAATCTAGTTAAAATGTCTTAATATTTATACAATCAAAGTTATTATGATCTAAAGTTGATTGTGTGTTTGACCATGTTCTGTAAGTGACTCTAAAAGGATATTTGAGTTGCTCTAATGGTATTTGGATGTTTCAATGGGACTGAGATATTGGATAGTGTTGTAGACTCCATGACAATCATATGTATGGATTTTAGAGGTATGACCGATCCATATTCAGTATGAACAAATTCTTAGAAGTTGATTGTTTATTCGTTCATGGTGTTCTTGTGTACTAGGTTAATATTTGAGTAGATTGAGCATACACATGCAGAGGTGTGTAATGATAATTGTAATAATTTGAAGATGTCTAAGAGGTCATGTGGAGTGTACCCATGCATTTGGAAGTGGTCCTATTTTTCTAAATTTCTCAATGAAGTGTCAGATGGTGACTAGGTCTCCATGAGACCTATAAGGGATACTAAGGCCTTATTGAAAGGCGTAGCTACTTAAGTGTGACCCATAGTTGTTATGGCCAACCTGTGTGGATGGTATTGAGATATGTTGGATGTATTAAGGGATAAGATGAGTATTATGGCTGACCTATAATATAATAATCATGAGGGCTCTATAAAATGTGAAATCAAAGATGGTAATTTCTAGACTTGAAAGAAGAGGTGTGTGTAAGAGTTGAAGAGCGAAGAAAAGAAGAAAGGGTGTGTGCCCAGTGGATGGGCTGTATGGAAAAATAGGTTGATGACTATGTGTATAACCTAAATGTGATTCGAGCAACAATTTACGCAAGAATTTGGGGTGATGGTTCTACCCCAATTGATGACGAAACTTTTGGAAACCATAACTTTTGCACCGTAGCTCCAATTGACTCGTTGTTTGAACCATTGGAAAGTGAAGAATGAGGAGAATGTGGTGAGATGGCATAGATATTTGATCAATGTATTTTGACCCCTAAAAACCAAATATAAGTGCCCCAAATTTCAATTTTAGTAGTGTAGTCTAAAAAATAGTAAGTTTCTAAAAAATAGTAATTCCTTGAATTCTATATTGTTTTAAATCATGGAAGTCAAACCACTTGATCTCCCTTGAGATTGGTGACCTTCCACATCCTTCCACTACTTTCAAAATGTGTATAAATGAATATGTAACCTGAAATGGAAATCATACATCTCTTCCTAGAGATAAGCATATAGTTGTATTGTGATCTTGAATAATAAAACATCTCTTCTCAGACAATTCATTATTATTGTGTTCTTGAAATATTTGTCAACCAAAACTTCTGAGTTTTAAATCAGTGGTATCAGAGTGGTTTATATTGAGAGTGTATGATCCCAAAGATGAGGTCAGGTTACAAGAAACTTGGGTGGAAAACAACATAGCTTCCAAACTATCCACCTATTCGCTCTGAACAACTTCAAATGGTAGAGGACACTGAGACATCTAATCATTTCAAGGAAATGGTGAATGAAGCCCTCCAATGGCAACAAGCATAGATGTTGTAATAATTTGCCCAAATTCTCCAACAACTCCCAATGGGAAATTCTAGCTCCTCATTTGTAAATCTTGGCTCCTCATCCATGGACCATCCTTTCAGTGCCCCAACACCCTTCAAGGTTTAGGTAAATTTTGATATTCCTACATTTGAAGGCAAAATTGGTTGGATCAATTGTCTTCCCACTTCTCTGTAAGTAAGTTCACCAATGGAGAAAAGATCACTTTTGCTCTTTTGAAAGCTTCATTGTCCATGAAAAATTGGTGGGAAGTGTACAAAAAGAGGTTCAATACAAAGGACATTGGCCTCGAGGTGGAACCTACCTGCGATGATTTCATGGAAGTGGTAAAGGAGGAATACTATCCCATTGGAGCATATGATGATCTGTACATACAGTGGTAACAACTTTGCCAAGGTAAGGACCAATTTGTTCAAGATTACATAGACATTTTTCATTCTTTATTTGCAATATGTTAGGTTGTAGAGCTAAAAGCTTCACTGATGCAAACAGGGAAGAAGGTTGCTGAGTTGCAGGGCAACCGACGTCGGTCTGATCAATCGATGTCGGTAATATTATAGTGCAGAAGTAACTGACATCGGTTATGAGTTGACCGACATCAGTCAGAAAGGAGCTGATGTCGGCAACCTGTGTGTGCATGTAGTTTGCATGCAAGTTCCAGACTGGTCTATTTTTGGATAGGCAGTTTGCATGTAAAGACTATTTTTGATCTTGAGTTATGAGTCTAATTATTGTAATTAAGAAAGTCTAATTATTGTATGCATGAGATCTATATAATAGACTCATGGGTTGTATTGTAAAATTGTACTAGAGTGAGAGAGCAAGAGTGCTAGAAAGCCATTGTGCTTGTAAAGAGAGCAAGAGTAGCTCCTCTTAGTTCCACAGGGGTGCCGAGTGTGTATGATCAGGGAGAGTTGCAGGTTGTGCAAGTTCTGGTAGAAGATCCACCGGGGTACTGGTTGAAGAATCATAAGGACTTGGTGAGGTAAGGACAAGGGTTCTTCAGGGTGTAGAGACATCTACGTGGTAAGTAAAGTCTAATGATTTGTAGGTTGATGCAAGAGCAGGGAGATCTACTTGGAGTACAGTTGTGTACTTGGTGTACTGGCAACGTTGTTATCGACTGGTGGAGGTGAACAACAACTCTGTGTTTGAGTTGATTATTGTGACCATTTTTTGTAGGAGAGTGAATTCTTGATTAAGAATTATTGAGAGCCCTTGAGGTGTGGGAAGCCTTATAGAGGTGTTATAAGAAGTGGCATCTTCTTTATTGTATTTTCTTTCTGGATGAGTATTAATACAAGATTGTGTATTGTCTCTCATATTCTATGTTGTTTCATATTTCTAGTTACTTATCATTTTGGTTAAATTCCGTGTTTAGTTGTTAATACAAAGGTAATCAAGTGTGCCCTTAGTGGGCAGTAGGATCATGACAGTTGGTATTAGAGCAGGTGAAGCAGGTGAACCAGGTTGGTACCAATTTTGATAAGTGGTATCAAAGCATGGTTAAGTACACTAACAGGTGGTCAGAGCGTGTTAAGTGTTTTGTTGATTACAGGTCACTCTTAGGGTTTTTAGATTGAGTGGGAGTATAGCAATGGCAGAAGAAAGTAAGCTATGAAAGGAGAAACTGAATAGCACGAATGGTCATATTGATGGAAAGAAAGAGCATGTAAAAAAAGATTGTTGGTTGGTAGAAAATCAGCATGAAAGAATTGAAGAAGCAGATGTTGTAGGTGTTGTTGCACAAGATGCTCTAGATAAAGTAGAATCTTGGATTATAGATTTTGTTGCCTCTTTCCATGCAGCCCGAAATAGAGCATCTTTTCATGGGTATGTCCAGAGAGACTTTGGAGAGATTTATTTAGGGGTTGGTGAGCCTTATCAGATTGTTGGCAAAGGGGAAGTGAAGCTAAAATTGCAGACAGGTAACACATGGGTGTTGAATGAGGTCTTGCAGGTACCAGTCTTAGAGATGTGTCTAATTTCTTTAGGAAAGTTGGGTGATGAGAGATGCATAGTAACTCTCACAGCGGATGCACTTGAATTAGACAGTGGTAAGAAAGTAGGTATCTTTTATCTATCTACTTATATTAATGATTCACTTTCTGTTGCAGAGATGTGGCTTTGTAGGCTTGGTCACATATGTAAAAAGGGAATGCATGTTCTTAAGTGGAAGACAGATATCTTTGACAAACTTAAGAATTGGAAAGCCTTGGTGTTCATGGAGGAGATGATGGATAGAGATCAACTGAGGGATTGAATTATTCTGAGCAGGGCTGTGTTTATTTAGAAAGGGTTTTGATCCAAGGTGATCTCACGAGTAAAAAGTCATCACTCACAGAAAAACATAGTTACTGACATCAGTCAGGGGGAACTGACGTCAAACAGACAGATACCAACGTCGATCATGTGCAGACCAAAAGAGTCGATGGTGTCGTGCAGCTGGAGACCAACGTTGATCGGTGGGAACCGACATCGGCAGTCATGGTCAGTCGCAGGGAATCGATGTCGATCGGGTGTAAATTGCGAGATGGCCGAGATCAGTCACTGAAACGGATGTTGGGCGGACAACAAACTGTCAAGGAGTCTCAAGCGCCCATGTGGAGGACTGAAAGAGTAAGTGGACCTCATATTCATTGTTCACCTTCTTACTTATTGCTCACTGATGGTCAAGAACCAGGAAGACGTGAAGAGGCAATGCAAGTAAAATCCAAGAAATAGTGGGAGCATGGCATGAATTCTTCGAAAGAGAACCAAGCAGGAGATTTGGTAGAGTTACCAGCACTGACAGACGAATGGATTCCCAAGTTAGAGAAGAGAGTAGATGGACACGTGAGACGAAAGGCCAAGGTATATGGTCTTAAGGAAGCTGCAGGACAGTGGTACAGGTTTTTTGACAGGTGGATGACAAAGCAGGGCTTTAGTCAATGTCAATGTAACTATTGTGTTTAACTTTATCGGGTTGGATGATGATTGCAACATTATCCTGTTACTATTGTGTGGTTGCTTGTTGCAGGGTTACACATGCAGGGAGTTTCTAAGCTAATGGTAAAGTTAGTTTAGAGGTATGTCATGAAGAATTTGGGAGCAGCAAAATTCTTTGGCATAAGAGACATGGAAGATCACAAGTTGATTTTGTTTCCAGTGGGAGCTGATGTGAAAAAGGTGTTGGCGGGGTTCAATACACAAGATGCAAAACCAGTAAGCACACCAAGGGCTGGACAGTTCAAGTTGAGCTTAGAACAGTGTTCGAAATCACATGAGGTCGAGTGTAGACCTGAGTTTTCCCAAGCAATCAGAGTTGTCAGAAAGTTTGGAGCCAATTTGGGGAAAAAGTACTGGAGAGCAGTTCAGTGGATTCTCAGGTATCTAAGAGGGACCAATAGTAGGTTAACATGTTATGCAGGGTCAAGGTCTTCACTACATGGGTTTGTAGGTTCGGATGTGGCAGGTTACTTGGATGATAGGTGGTGCACCACAGGTTGTGTGGTGGTTGGTCTTCAAGATTGAACTTGAAGAGGGATACAAGCCAAGAAACAAATTAGATGGTGTACAGGTACAGGTACAGTGCAGCTGTTTATCTCCAAGTGGGAGATTGTTAAGTTGTGGAGCTAAAAACTTTACTGATGCAAACAGGGAAGGAAGTTGTTGGGAGGTTGCTGGGTTACAGAACAAGTTGCAGGGCAACTGACATCGGTCTGATCAACCGACGTCGGTAATATTACAGTGCAAAAGCAACCAATGTTGGTTATGAGTTGGCCGACATCGGTCAGAAAGGAGCTGACATTGGCAACCTGTGTGTGCATGTAGTTTATATGCTTGTTCTGGACTGGTCTATTTTTGGATAGGGAGTTTGCATGTAAAGACTATTTTTGGTCTTGAGTTGCGAGTCTAATTATTGTAATTAAGAAAGTCTAATTATTGTATGCATGAAATCTATATAATAGACTCATGGGCTGTATTATAAAATTGTACTAGAGTGAGAGAGCAAGAGTGCTAGAAAGCCATTGTGCTTGTAGAGAGAGCAAGAGTAGCTCCTAGTTCCACAGGGGTGCTGAGTGTGTATGATCAGGGAGAGTTGCAGGTTGTGCAAGTTCTGGTAGAAGATCCACCAGGGTACTGGTTGAAGAATCATAAGGACTTGGTGAGGCAAGGACAAGGGTTCTTCAAGGTGTAGAGACATCTACGTGGTAAGTAAGGTCTAGTGATTTGCAGGTTGATGCAAGAGCAAGGAGATCTACTTGGAGTATAGTTGTGTACTTGGTGTACTGGTAGTGTTGTTACTGACTGGTGGAGGTGAAAAACAACTCTGTGTTTGAGTTGATTGTTGTGACCATTTTTTATAAGAGAGTGAATTCTTGATTGAGAATTACTGAGAGCCCTTAAGGTGTGGGAAGCCTTATAGAGGTGTGAGAAGAAGTGGCATCTTCTTTATTATATTTTCTTTTTGGATGAGTATTAATACAAGATTGTGTACTGTCTCTCATATTATGTGTTGTTTCATATTTCTAGTTACTTATCATTCTGGTTAAATTATGTGTTTAGTTGCTAATACATACATTGGTAACAACTTTGCCAAGGTAAGGACCAATTTGTTCAAGATTACATAGACATTTTTCATTCTTTATTTGCAAGATTGGGTATCAAAGAAAGTGAGAAACATAAGACTCTCAAATATCATGGTGGACTACAATGGTACATATGGAGGGAAATGGAACTCTTCAATTTGGAAACCCTCAGTGAGGCATACAAGTTTGTAGTGAAGATTGAGCAGAAGCATGGCAGAAAGAATACAAAGATTCAACCCTAAAAATGGAAAAGTGACAAGGAAGGTCAAACACGAGGCCAAAATTGGAAGCAAAAAGAGTTTTAAGATAAGAAACCCCATAAGGGGAAGGCTAAAAAATGGTGTGATTACCACAAAACTAGAACTCACTCCAAAGAAGAATGTCGAGCCATCAAGTCACTATTTTATGAGTCATAATAATCTACATCTACTACTCTGTCTCACACATAACCTACAGTCAAAGAGGATGAAGAAGAGATTGTAGATGCTGAGCCCAATACCATCGTCACTTCATCACAGACCCGTGAGGAAAGGCTAGATGACAAGAAAAGATTGTTCCACTCCAAATTATGGGTAAAAGGTAAGCCTCTGCATTTCATTCTTGATAGTGGGAGTCAAAAGAATTTAATCTCTGCTAAAGTTGTGAAAAGTCTGAATCTATCCATGAAGCCTCACCCAAAGCCATATAGTATTGGATGGTTGAGCCTAGGGAGAAACCTCTGTGTCACCCATCAGTGTATTCTTTCATATACAATAAAACCTTTCCAAGATGAAGTCTTGTGTGATGTGGTCAATCTAGATGTTTGTGATGTACTCTTTGGTCTATCGTTCATGTATGATCAACATGGCATCTATAATCATGAACCCAAAGAATCACCCTCACTCTTAGAACATGACACTACAGGGTACCTGAGGTACCACCTCCCACATCTGTCTCCCTGATCAGTGGCAAGCAATGTAAGAGATTGGTGGAAAAGACAAAACAATTCATTCTTATGGTGGTCAAACCACAAAAATCTATGAAGGCCAATGTTGCAGTCATGACTACACAATCAACACAACAATAGAAGTAGATGGGACAAATCACAGGAGAATATGATGACTTATTCAAGTCACCCATAGGAGTTCCACTACATTGCGAGGTAAAACATTCTATCGATTTGATCCCAGGGTCACCTTTGCCTACAGTCTTGTGTATCACAAATTAGTTTTATAGAATGATGAGATAAAAAAATAGATTCAAGAATTGATCCAAAAGGGTCACATCAAGCCAAGATCTTCACACTGTGGCATCCCAATTATCTTGGCAGCAAAGAAAGATGAAACATGGAGACTTTGCATTTGACTATTTAGCCTTGAATAAAATTACTGTGAAGAATCACTACCCTCTCCCTAGGATTGATGACCTGCTAGACCAAATCCGTGGTGTGAGGTTCTTCACCAAAATTGATCTCAACTCTAGCTATCACCAAATTCCCATTGATCCCACCGATGTCTGGAAGACTGTATTCAAATCTAAGGAGGGGCTATTTGAATGGTTGGTTATGCCCTTTGGCTTAACTAACGCACCTGCAACCTTCATGAAGATGATGGATGACATCTTATGACCCTTCACCAACTCATTCATGGTTGTCTACCTAGATGACATACCCATTTACAATAGAACATGGGAGGAACATCTGCAACATGTTCATAAGGTGCTTCAAAATCTTTGGGAGCACAAGTTGTATGCAAATCTCGACAAATACACATTCAAGATGACAATAATTCAGTACTTTGGGTACGTTGTGAATGAGGAAGGGGTCCATGTTGATCCAAAAAAGATTTGGGTTATTCAAGAATGGCCTGCACTAAGGACCCTCATAAAACTTTGCAGCTTCTTGCATCTTGCAAATTTCTATTGCAGGTTTGTTCTTGGATTTTCACATATTGCTTGGTCACTAACCCAAGTGACTAAAGGAGGAGCTAAAGATACATTTCAATGGGGTGAAATTGTTAAGGTGTGGAGCTAAAAGCTTCACCAATGAGCGAATGCAAAGGTTGTTGTATTACATAATCACCGACGTCGGTCATGGATCGACTAAAGGCTGTCGACGTCGATTATGGATCGGCTAATGTCGGTCATGTGCAGACAGGCAGGGACCGACGTCAGTTACCTGTGTGTTCAGAAAGTCTATTTTCTTAGATGAACAGATTATTTGCATGATTAGATTAACTGTTGGTATTGAGTCCGCATTTCTATTTTTGGCAGGACTGATTTGAACCCTTGACTAAGAGGTATATCTAACGGTGGAGAATGCATGCTCATGTTTCCTAATATTATATAATAGGATTAGATCTTCATAGCTTATAGAACAGTACAAGACATTTATTGTATATGTGTATCAATCCAGGTTGTTGAAATTGATTGTAATTGAGAGAGAAAACTCTTGAGGGAAAGAGATCTGTACATCTGAGAGGTGTGAGAAGAAAGTGTGATTTTCTTCATTGTATTTCCTTCTAGAAGAGTTTAATACAAGTTTTTAGGGTGGTTTCTTGTATCTCTTATTCTTTGTTGTTTATGGTTCTAGTTACTTATCATTCTGGTTAAATTTCGTGTTTAGTTGCTTACATAAAAGTAATCAAGTTTGTTGGTTGATCCCCAACAAATGGTATCAGAGCTCAGGTTGACTAACAAGTGTTTCAGATCTGGTTAGTGTTTGTTGATTACAGGTCACTCACAGGGGTTTCTGTTCGAGTTGGAGAAGCAATGGCAAAAAAAAGTAAACTGAAGATGAAGAAGTTTAATGGCAAGAATTACCAATTATGGAGAATGCAGATAGAAGATTATCTGTATCAGAAAGATCTATACTTACCATTAAGTGGGGTTTCAAAGAAGCCCACAGACATGGAAGATGAAGAATGAGAAGTTCTTGATAGAAAGGCTCTTGGATCTATAAGATTGAGTCTGGCATCTATTGTGATATCTAATTTATCACAGGCAAAGTCAACGGTAGAATTAATGACTACTTTAGCAAATTTATATGAAAAACCCTCAGCTTCAAATAAGGTATATCTTATGAAGCAGTTATTTAATTTACAAATGCAGGAAGGTGGATCTGTATCTAATCATCTAAATGATTTCCATGGAATTGTAAATCAATTAAATTCAGTCAAAATAGTTTTTGATGATGAAATTAAAGCTCTATTAATCTTATGCTCTTTACCTGAAAGCTGGCATAGCTTGGTAATGGTAGTTAGTAATACTGCATCTGTTTCAAATATTTTAAAAGTAGATGATGTTGTTAGTGTAATCTTGAATGAAGAAATTCGTAGGAAAAACACAGAGGAGACATCAAGGAATGCTTTAAGTTTTGAAAGCAGGGGAAGGCAAAAAGAGAAGAGCAAGCAAGGGAGATCAAGGTCTAAGTCAAAGTTGAGAGGTAGATCCAAATCCAGAAATGACAAGAAGATAACCTGCTAGAATTGTGGAAAGATAGGGCATGCAAGGAAAGATTGCTGGTCAAAACCTAAAGAAGACAATCAGCATGAAGGTAAAGAAGAAGCAAAAGTTGCAGGTATTGTTGCACAAGATGCTCTTATATTCTCTTTGCATAATAATATAGAATCTTGGGTTTTAGATTTTGTTGCCTCTTTCCATGCCACCCCAAATAGAGAATATTTCAGTGACTATGTCCATGGAGATTTTGGAATAATTTATTTAGGGGATGATGAGCCTTTTAAAATTGTTGGCAAAGGAAAAGTGTAGCTGAAATTGCAGAATGGAAACACATGGGTGTTGAAGGATGTCATGCATGTCCCAGCCCTGAAGCAGAATCTGATTTTTGCAAGAAAATTAGGGGATGAGGGTTGCACAGTAACTCTCACAGCTAAATCTTGGTAGGTTTCCAAGGGTGCACTTGTATTGGCCAGAGGTAAGAGAGTAGGTACTCTCTATTTATGTAATTGTATTACTGATAATTCTCTTTCTATATTATTAACTTCAGATGTAGATGCAAAGTTGTGGCACTAGAGGCTTGGCCACATGAGTGAGAAGGGAATGACTATTCTTAAGTCAAAAGGTAAGCTTTCAAATTTAAAAAACATAGATCTAGATTTCTGTGAGCATTGTGTTTTTAGAAAACAAAAGAGAGTAAGATTTATCAAAACTGGGTCAACAAAGAGGAAGCACAAGTTGGAGCTTGTTCACACAGACGTGTGGGGACCAGCTCAGGTAGCTTCTATTGGAGGATCACAGTATTATATTACTTTCATTGATGATGCTACAAGAAAGGTATGGGTCTATTGCATAAAGAAGAAATTTGATGTTTTTGACACATTTAGGAATTGGAAAGCTTTGGTTGAGAATGAAACAGGTTTGAGATTGAAGTGCCTTAGATCTGACAATGGTGGTGAGTACTGCAGCAATAAGTTTAGAAGTTACTGTTCTATGTATGGAATATGCAGGGAAAGGATGGTTCCAATGACACCTCAGCAAAATGGAGTTGCTGAAAGGATGAACAGAACAATATTGGAGCGTGCACGGAGTATGAGATTGCATGTTGGTTTGCCCTTACAATTTTGGGCAAAAGTTGTAGATACTGCAGTTTACCTGATTAACAGAGGACCCTCTATAGCTCTAGATGGTGGAATTCCAGAAGAGGCGTGGACAGGTAAAAAGGTAGATCTTTCATTTCTCAGAGTTTTTAGTTCTGAAGCTTTTGTGCACATTGATAAGGAAAATAGAAAGAAGCTGGATGCTAAGTCTATGAGGTGCATATTTATTAGTTATGGCTCTGGAGATTTTGGATTCTGGTTTTAGAATCTAAGAACTAACAAAATAATTAGGAGCTGTGATGTTGTCTACAATGAAAAAGTGATGTATAGTGATTAGCTCAAGAAGCTAAAGAATTTTGAGTAGGGCCATGGAGATTTGGACAAGGTGACGATCCAAAATGAGCTCACGAGAAAGAATAATCATAGACAAGAAAACACAAAGACCGACGTCAGTCAGTCAAGAACTGACGTCAGCAATACAAGAACTGACGTCGGTCAGACAATGACCGACGTCAATCAAGAAGGAATCGACATCGGTCATGTGGAACTGACATCGGTCAGTTACAGGCTTGGAGGTGACCGAGGTCGGTCACTGTCAGAGAATTTTGGCAGACAATGTGTTGTGAATGAGTCTCAGACGCCCATCAGGAGGTCAGAAAGGGTAAGTATACCTCCAATTCGATATTCCCCTTCATTATTCTATTTATTGCTCACTGATGGTGGAGAACCAGAGAGTTTTGATGAAGCAATACAGGTGGAATCCAAGAATCAGTGGGAGCTTGGCATGAATGAAAAAATTGATTCCTTGAAAGAGAACCAAACATGAGATTTGGTTGAGTTGCCAGCGGGAAAGAGAACACTGAAAAATAGATGGATCTACAGATTGAAGGAAGGAGAGAATGGACAGATGAGATATAAGGCTAGGTTGGTAGTGAAAGGATTTGCACATAAACTAGGTATTGATTTTAGTGAAATTTTTCTCCTGTAGTAAAAATGACTTCTATTTGGACTGTATTGTCTTTAGTTGCTATTGAGGATTTGCATCTTGAGCAGGTTGATGTTAAGACAACGTTTCTTCATGGAGATTTGGATGAAGAAATATATATGGATCAGCCGAAAGGATTTGAGGTCAAAGGTAAGGAGAACCTTGTGTGCAGATTGAAGAAAAGCTTGTATGGTCTCAAGCAAGCTCCTAGACAATGGTATTTGAAATTTGACAGGTTTATGACTGAGCATGGCTACAATAGATGTCAATCTGACCATTGTGTGTATTTTAAGAGATTGGATAATGGTAGATATATTATCTTGTTGTTGTATGTAGATGATATGCTGGTTGCAGGTTCACACATGCAGGATATTCCTGAGCTTAAAGAAAAATTAGCTCACACATTTGCCATGAAGGATTTGGGAGCAGCAAAAAAAATCCTTGGCATGAGTATTAAGAGAGACAAGAAAAATCACAGGTTGATTTTGTCTCAAGAGCATTATGTGAACAAGGTGTTGGAGAGGTTTAATATTCAGGATGCAAAATCGGTAGGCACACCTATGGCTGGAACTTCAAGCTGAGTAAAGATCAGTGTCCTAATTCACATGATGAGGTAGAGTACATGAGTAGAGTTCCATATGCTTCCGCAGTTGGGAGCTTAATGTATGCAATGGTATGTATTAGACCGGATATTGCCCAAGCAGTGGGAGTTGTCAGTAAGTATATGGCCAATCTAGGGAAGGAACACTGGAAAGCAGTCCAGTGGATTCTCAGATATCTGAGAGGGACTAGCAGTAGGAATTTATGCTATGGAGGGTCAAACACTTCTCTACATGGATATGTAGATGCAGATATGGCAGGTGACTTAGATGGCAGGAGGAGCACCACAGGATATGTTTTTACTATTAGTGGAACGGTAGTTAGCTAGATTTCAAAGTTGTAGAAGGTTGTTGCCTTGTCTACTACAGAGGTAGAATACATTGCAGTCACAGAGGCTAGCAAAGAGATGATATGGATGACACGGTTCATGGAAGAGCTAGAAAAGGAGCAAGAGTGTTGCAAATTATACAGTGATAGTCAAAGTGTAATTCATTTGGCTAAGAATTCAACGTTTCATTCAAGAACCAAACATATACAGCTTAGGTACCACTTCATTAGACAGGTATTGGAGGATGGTGAGTTGAAGCTAGAAAAGATCCATACAGATGAGAACCCTAGGGATATGTTAACAAAGCTGGTAACAAAGGAGAAGTTGAATCTTCATTCAAATTTTGTTGGTCTTCAAGATTGAGCTTGAAGATGGAGAGGCTAGAAGATGTTGTTGTACAGGTACTGTTGTAGTTGTTTATCTCCAAGTGGGAGATTGTTAAGGTGTAGAGCTAAAAGCTTCACCAATGAGCAAATGCAAAGGTTGTTGTATTACACAGTCGCTGATGTCGGTCATGGATCGACTGAAGGCTATCGACGTCGATTATGGATCGATCGACGTCGATCATGTGCAGACAGGCAGGGACCGACGTCGGTCATGTGCAGACAGGCAGGGACCGACGTCGGTTACCTGTGCGTCCAAAAAGTCTATTTTCGTGGATGAACAGATTGTTTGCATGATTAGATTAACTGTTGGTATTGAGTCTGTGTTTCTATTTTTGGCAGGACTGATTTGAACCCTTGATTAAGAGGTATATCTAACGGTGGAGAATGCATGCTCATGTTTTCTAATATTATATAATAGGATTAGATCTTCATAACTTATAGAACAATACAAGACATTTATTGTATGTGTATCAATCCAGGTTGTTGGAATTGATTGTAATTGAGAGAGAAAACTCTTGAGGGAAAGAGATCTGTACATCTGAGAGGTGTGAGAAGAATGTGTGATTTTTTTCATTGTATTTCCTTTTGGAAGAGTTTAATACAAGTTTTCAGGGTGGTTTCTTGTATCTCTTATTCTTTGTTGTTTCTGGTTCTAGTTACTTATCATTCTGGTTTAATTCTGTGTTTAGTTGCTTACATAAAAGTAATCAAGTTTGTTGGTTGTTCCCCAACAGAAATACAATAAAGGACATTTGAGAATTTGAAGAATAGACTTTGCTCAGCGCCTGTTCTTGCCTTGCCAGATTTGCATCAAGATTTTGAGTTGATGACAAATGCATCTAAATATGCCATGGGAGCTATCATCATGCAACATGGCCATCCTATTGCATATCACAGTGAAACCTTCACTGATACAGTCAGGTAATATCTGACATATGATAAGGAGCTCTATGCCATTGTGAAAGCCTACAAACAATAAAAACACTATATCTTGGGGAAAGAGACGGTCATCCACACTGACCACAGACCATTGGAATTCATCTAGACACAGAGCAAAATATGAAATGAGAGGCACCAAAAGTGGGCCACATATCTTCAAAAATTCCATATGATAATCAAACACAAAAATGGGAGCTTAAATACGGCTATAGATTGTCTGAGCTGCCCACCAATTATTGCACTCACAATAGTTTTTGATCTATGCAAGCATGAGACTACCACTTGGGGTGCTCTGTATGATGTAGATCCTACCTTTGCTGATACATATCAGGTGCTTCAAAAAGGTAAACATGTCTCTAATTTCTATTTACAAGATAATGTCCTCTATCATATGGGGCACATCTGTGTTTCAGTTGCAGAGCAACAAAAGATGATATGGGAAGCACATTTTAGTAGGACAACTAGACACTTTAGTGTAGAAAAGACATTGGTAGTTCTTAACAACACTTATACTAACCCCATATGCGAAAGGCTGTGGAAAGGTATCTCAAATATTGCACCCCATGTGCCATAGCCAAGCCAACAAATAAGAAGCAAGGATTGTACACGCCATTGCCAAAACCAACCAGGGCTTGGAAATCTATCTCAATGGGGGTTTTCTCTCAGGTTTGCCCACTTCAAAACATGGCAAGGACTATATTTTTGTTGTAGTTGATCATTTTTCAAAAATGGCTATCATGATTGCTTGTAAAAAAATTATATCTACTGAAGAAACTGCTCAACTATATTTTAGTCATGTATGGCTCCATTTTGGTCTCCCCAAGTCCATTGTATCAGATTGAGACAATAGGTTTCTGAGCATCTTCTGGTCCACTCTATGGAAGATGATGGATACCAAGCTGATGAAGTCCACAACCTTCCATCCATAGATTGATGGTTAGACAGAGGTGGTGAACCACTTGATTGTTCACATGATTTAGATGTATCACTCCAAACATCCATGCACATGGGATGAGGGGCTTCTTTTCATACAACATAGACACAATCAGGTCTTGCATAACTCGACCAAGCACAATCCATTCCAAGTATGCTTCAGGTTCCAACCCATGGCACCAATTGATATAGCCGTTCTATTATCCACCATGGAATACACACCTCATGGAAGATATGAGGTAGCAAAAGTAACAAAGTTCATTGAACAAATGCAACACATCCATCAACAAGTTCATGACATCTTGGAGAAGATGAATTAGAAGTATAAGCAACACCATGACAAACATAGGATGGCACATCATTTTTCTATGGGTGACAAGGTTTGGTTGCAGCTTCAGAAGGAATGACTTGCAGGCCTACAAAGAGAAATTTAGCCTCTGTGATATGGTCCCTACACCATCACTAGAAAAGTTGGAGAAAATGCTTTTGAGTTGAACTTACCAGCCTACCTTGGTCTACATCCAATATTCAACATGGAGCTCCTCAAACCATATCATCTACCTCTATTAGATACTTTAGTCATAACAGAACAACTAGACATCGATGAGCTTGATCCACAGAGTTTTGCTTCAGTGGAGGAGGATCAGATTGTAGACACCTGGATGAAGACAACAAGAGGATGCTCTATTCCACTTTATCGGGTGGTCAAAAGTGGCCAGCTTAGCCACCAAGGTGAGTGGCTCACAGATAATCAAATCAAGACACAACTGCCCTACTTGATGAGGAACATTGATGTAATGGGGACCATTGCTTCTCAAGGAGGGAGGAATGATCCGAGCAACAATTCAGGTGACAATTCGTGTGACGGTTCCACCCCAATTGATGACAGAACTTTCGGGAGCCATAACTTTTGCACCATAGCTCCAATTGACTCATCGTTTGAACTGTTGGAAAGATAAGAATGGGGAGAATGTGGTGAGATGGCATGGATCTTTGATCAATGGATTTTGACCCCTAGAAACCTAATGGAAGTGCCTCAAATTTTAATTTTAGTATTGCAGTCTAAAAAAAGTAAGTTTTTAAAAATAGTAATTCCTTGAATTCTGTATTATTTTAAATCATGAAAGTTGAACCACTTGATCTCCCTCGAGATTGGTGACCTTCCACATCCTTCCCCTACTTTCAAAATATGTATAAATGAAGATATAAACTGAAATAGAAACCAGTCATCTCTTCCCAGAGATAAGCATATAGTTATATTGCGATCTTGAGTAATAAAACATCTCTTCTCAGAGAATTCATTGTTACTGTGTTATTTTTGTGTTCTTGAAATATTTGTCAACCAAAACTTCTGATATTTGGATCAAAAGGTTATATTTTTGATGTCAAAGACAATGATCTTTCAGGTTTAAATATTGGGGAGAGAAGTGATTAGAAGGATTTGTAGATTTGAGTGTGTATATGAGGGCAGTTTGAGTGAAGAGGAAGAGAGATTTTGGCATGCCTATGTGAGAGGCTTGTATGAGATAGAGAGGGTGTTTTGCAGGGGTTATAAAATCAGAGGTCCATCATCAGGTGTTGAAGACATCAGTTCAAAGGTGGAGATGTTCATATCATAGGTGTTGGGAGGGTACTCAACATCTAGGTCAAAAGGACTTGACCATCCTAGGGGCAAGTGCTCTTTGTGGAATAGGTGTTTAACTAAAGTTTGATCAGAAGGACTTTACCATCCTAAGGGCACGTGCTCCTTGTGGAATAGGTGTTTCACTAAAGTTTGGTCAGAAGGACTTGGACCATCTTAGGGGTAGGTGCTCCTTGTGGAACAATTGTTTCATTAAACTCTCTTGTTTTCATACTTATTATAGGGTAAGTAGTCCATGTGTTTGCAAGCTTGAGAGTGGGTTTTATTCTCCAAGAGGGTTTTCCACATAGATCTTGTGTTGTGTGTGTAATTTTGAATTATCTATTTGTTCATTGCTATAAACATCTTGAATGCTTCACGAATGGTTGTATTGAATGCCTAAGTGTTTTAAGGGTTTGGAAATTGAATTGATTGTTTGACACCACTGATTCAACCCCCTCTGCCCAACCCCCGTACCGCCCCCCCTCCCCAGGTAGTGTTTTGAACCTCTAATATTAACAATAAGGTAGTGTCTAGTGACCCTTTGCCTGATGTTATATCTCAAAGCCAAACACAAGAAGCTTTGATTATTCAAAAAAATATTTAAGTATTGGGACATCATATCCCACGTCCTAGTGGAATGACTCTCTAAGGGTGGATAGTGGGGGAAATGTTGCTCCATTTCACTTTGTAAATTTCTATATCTAAACGCACTGAGTCTTTTATGAAACCAATTTTTCGTTTTGGGTAATACTAAAAATGGTTAAGGAAAATTATTCACTGAGGACTCCTCCATATGTATATTCTTTTTTGTAATGTATGTGGTCTTACAGAGACTTAAACAAAATTCAATGTTGAGATGTGTATCGATGACTATGAGCCTTCGATTTTATTTGCCTTCAAGTATTTAGTGCCTTATTTTCTCATGTACATTATATTGGTGTGTATTTACATGAACATGTTGTTGTATACCACTTCTCATGAGGAAGGGTGTGGTGGTGTTATCATTCTTATTTCTACTAATATATTTTTGTGGTACACATTTCATATCGATGGTCGAGCTTTAGGGCTTGCTAATATCTCTATGCCTAATAATGGTTAGGCTTTAGTGCTTATCAATATCTATATGTTATAGCGGTGCACATTATATTCAAGGTCAAGGTTTTGGGCTTATCAATATCTTCCAAAGGAATTCTTTTGAGAAATGCAACTTGTAACTTGTACCTTGCATCAATTATTCGACAATCCTAAAATAAAAAGTTGTATACATGTCATATGTTGGAGCCTATATTAAAACTTGCATCAACATGAATTTTGTTCATAACTTGTTCATATGATGTTGGCAAATGCTTGAATTTTGATAACTACATAACATGATGATACATGCCCTCACATCAACCTAACATAAATATAGATCAAAACTTATGTTTGGCCCTTTAAATTGACAACACAGTTTGTAATATTTTCACAACTTTGGTAGGCAAGTTTTAAATGACTTGAAATTTGATTAAATGCTTTTAAGATACGTTCATGTACTAATTGAAAATCAAGTCAAAATTCAACTATGCAATACCCCAAAAGTTAAAATTTAGTCTACATATGTGCATCTCCTACTCCTGTTCTTATACTTCTCAATGAAAGAGATCTTAGTAAATTATATGAAAGGTTGGAAGCCCAACCAACACTTAGGAGGATTACAAAATACATATGTTTCCTGTCAATATGAATTTTTAACGCCGTTACGTGTTCACAACCACTGTAGTTTTATAAAAGAAATTACGTAAAAAAAAATACATTATTTTTCATTCTCATTATATCGACACTCAATTACTTCATGATAATGAGGTCGATTAATGTTCGAATGAACAACACACTAAACATTTTTTTAAGTCTTAAAAAATTAAATACTCTTAATGGAGAATGCCTCGGACCTATTGTTGCAATAAATAAATTATGAACTCTACTTTTTTCTAATCTCCAACATTTTTGGTACTATGAAAGCAACTCCTAGTCATAGTATTAAACGAGCACCTGAAAATTCTTTGTCCACCTTAATATTATTTGTCAAGATTTTTAAATTCATAACTAATACTTATTTATTATGATTCTCTAATATTCACCAACTGCAACAAGAATTCAAATTCATGGCCTTGTTCGTTCTACCCACATAAAGAAGGTCAACCGTCAACTCTCAACTGTCATGACATTCATTATGACTCTCTCCAACAAAATGTCTCTATTTTTAAATTGAGGGCTTCGAAATTGATAGCTTGTGTTTCAAGCATTTTCGATTGTATATTAACATGTCAAACAATTTAATAAGTCATAAATATTTACATATTAAAAAAGAGTAAACAATAAATTTTTAATATATCTTTATTTATATATAAGAGTATTAGTTGTTTCATAAATATTACATTTTTATTATAAAAATGTTAGTGTTAAATTATTTTCGAGGTAAATTAATTGACAAAATAAATAATTTGAAATGTTGGGTTAAGTATTTGAAGGAAATATAAATTTAATTTTTAATTTTAAATTGATAATATTTATTTATTTATTGGATAGGGTAAACTCTTTTGATCGGAGTTATGAATTGGTACTGGGGCACAACAGAGGGCCCAATGCCTACAACAGAGAAAAACTCTGATGAGATAAGAAGCACCAAAGAGAAGCATAATAAACAAGATACTACATAAAAGAGACCATACCACAATTGAGACAGAGCAAACAATAAAAAGAACCACCCCATTCAACCAAAATATAGCAGGGACACCTAAAACATTGTAGAATCCTCTAATCTTTTGCTAAATCACAAAAAAAGAAGCAAAGAGACAAAGAGAAAGTGGAAACTAATCAATATAAGCCCAAACAAGAACCCCTGAGTCCTCAACCTTAGGCAAGGGCCTATCTTCTCTCTCTCCGGGTGAAAAGGTCTTTCATTGTCCACTGAGAACCATTTTGCACCAAATCTTCCACCTCCAACCTCAGTGTTTTTGCCTCAGATCTTCCGCTTTTCTTCTTCCTAGTAGTGCCCACATCAATGTTAGGTTTAGTGAGTCGCAGAGGGGGGAAGACACCACATGAACAAGGGAGGGGGGGAAGGGGTGGAGAAAGGGAAGAGGTGGACCACAGAGGGGGAGCAGGGCATGTAGGGGGGAGGTTCCACGAGTGAAGGGGGCACAATGGAAGAAATCGGGCCCCGGTAGAAAACCTCATTGTTATGCCACCTAAATTATTGGGAAGAAGGTCCATCCTTTTCCCAAAACTGATGAGTCAAGGAGGAAGAGGAAGATTGAGAAGCAGACAAGCACTCTGTCGCCCTACGCCCTAAGTGATTACACCAAAAATGGTAGAAGGGGAGACCTTTGTAGTTGAGGAACTAGATCCATTTGCCCCAAGCAGGGTTCATTTTAGGAGGCCCTAATGGAAAACCTATTGGAAATATTTGGTGAATCTAGAGAATTTTGATTCATTGGTATGGTGAAATATCTGTGGGTAGTGGCAATTTTTTTTATCAATGTTTTCTCCATACAATCCCTAAGCTGAACAATAGATCCAAACAATCGAGCTAAATGACACAGCTGAACGACAAAGTTGAATGACATAGTCGAATGACACAACCAAACAACAAAGATGAATCGTGAACGACATAGCCGAAAGACACAACTGAAAAACATAGTCGAATTGTGAATGATATAACCGAACAACACAAACGAATGACACTACCAAATGACATATACGAACGACATAATTAAATGACATGGATGAACGATAGAGTCGAATGACATAGTGAAATGGCAGAGCCGAACGACACAGCCGGATGACACAATCGAATGACCTAGTCGAATGACACAACCAAATGACCTAGTCGAACGACACCTCCGAATGACTCTAGGATTTGGTTCTATCATTCGGCTTTGTCGTTTGATGATGAGGTCCCTACCCGGCGTGTTATTTAACGTTGTCATTCATTTTCTTTGTTTGTTGCTATCATTCAGTTCTATGCTCCTCTAGTTTCAGTTTTGCTTGTTGCTTTGGTTGGTATCTCAGTCTTAGGGGATCTACTGTATATATCTGACAAATTTAAGTGTAATCTTATATATTACTCTATAAAGGGTTGGCATGCCAACCCAAAAAAAAAAAAAAAATCTTTAAAATTTTGGCAATCCGATCCCATTTGTGGACCCTAAAAAATTGCCAAAACCAAAATCCTAAAATAAGAATATTCATGAATTAACGAATATTGGCTACTAAAATTAACCCTAGCCCCAAGAGGAAAGCAAAAAATACCAAATAAAAGAAAGGCTTTGACACATCCAAAATGGCACAAACTCTGAGAAATTTACCGTCGAGTGAACATTCATCAATTCTCACGAAAGAACCCACTTTGTTGACCAATAGCTTAAGGTGCTAAGCATTCCACAAAACAAAAGAAAAATGGTACAATCTGATCCATGTGAGAGCTGAAATGATTTATACCAAAGCTAATTCGAAAAAAATTGACCATAAAAAAAGAAAGATACTGAATTTACCAAAGAACCATGGTCTAGAGGATCAACCCTATCCTCGTAGAACTTTAAATAAAAAAAGAAGGATGGCGCTGAAATCTAATTCCAAGTAGTTTTGGCCCATTGAGAGAGTGCATCTGTAGAGGAATGGGCTCCCAAACACTTACCGAACAATATTTGAGACCCCAGGAGTGCTCCAAATCCTCGAGTGCAAAATTTGAAATTTCTAGCTGAGGGGTCATTAGTAAACAACACCGGAACATCCCCAAATCCCAAGGAAGGAGAATGAAATACTCCATCAGGTATGGTATTCACCTCGGACGGGAGAGCCAGGGGGCTCAGCCACTCTGTCACCACAAAGCAAAGGGGGATCCTTGGAGGTTAGGATCTGGGATTTACAGTAAATCGAACAGACATGGTACGGATTCCCCGCATTCCTGCAACCAGAAAGAGACCTTTGACCAGATCTGACCTCAGTCGAAGTTCCGGGGAGGCCTGAAACAAATGCAAGATAGGAATGACGACTCATGATCAACGGCCAGAACATTTGAAAGGGAAGCGGGGAACGCAGGCGCGTCGGAAACTGCAGGAGCTCCCACCGTCACAGGAGTCGTCGGAGCCCAGAGGAAGCCCTTGTGCAAGCCAAACGACCCCTCAGGATAAAAATCCCGTGCCTTAGTCTGCAGAACGGGAGCTGGCACCTGGGCATCTCGCTGTAGAAGCTCGTCTTCATCCTCCTCTGCCGCATCCGCCACCGTGTCCGACCCTGGAGAGAGAGGCTCAGAAGCTTCACCAAAGTAGTCATTATAGTTTGAGCGGGCAAGCTATTTTAATTTGAACTTGGATTTGCCTTTCGGTTTGCTGTTCCAGCCGGCGGGAGGCGGACAAACACGTCTTTACATGAAGTTTTGATAACATTTATAGTTCAATGTATGTGAAGTTTTGTTAATATTTTTTTGGTGTTAGTGTTGTGGTATGCGTTCCGAAGGTCTTGAGAATAATGCATGAAAGTAAGGGGTAATTTTAATCATTGATTTATCCTACCAACTTGTCTTTGGCTCAAAAATCACATTTGTCAAAGTTTATGAAGGCAATTTTCCCTTCATTCATTTTTAATTTAATTAATTTTTTAAATTATGTCAGAGGTATTTATATGGACCGTTAGCTTTTTAGATTCGTTTTATATGAGGAAATAAAAAATTAAAAAAATGATATTCTGCAGTTTTCAACAACGGTTTGTGAGTGGATGATTGTTGGGCAAACAAGTTGTAGAACCAGTCTAAGTACGGCGTGAAATAGTGAGTTATTGTTTAGTTATTATTCCATCCACTTGTGTGAACAAGCGTGTCATTTCTGTCGAAGGTATTTGAAGAAAAAAAGTGATCATTATGGCGTGCAGAGGTTTCGCTATATCGGTGGTGATGTCGTATTTAATTCAGTGCGCGCAACAATTTTTTGTTATATATATATATATATATATATATATAGATGAATAGAGGTTTAGCCCAACATTTTGTGACTTATTCAACTCTAATTTGAATATGGCAAACCCCCCATAACTCCTAACCCACTATGTAAGTATAAGAATAACCGGTCCTCTGAAACGTGCAAAATATTGAACTTGGGTATGAATGAATGAATGAATGAAGGATTTTAATAATGTCCACGAGACCACAACAGTCTATGGGACCCATCAATCATGCACATCTTCTTCAAAACGAGACCATAGCCACAAAACGTTCCCTAAGTTGCCTGAACTTTCTTCTTGAGATCTTCCCTTCTGTTCTGAAGTTTGATCACAAGGTTCGCCGTATTACCCAACGTTGTTGCTTCAAACAGGGTGTCCAAGTTGGCGATTTTCAAAGTTTCACCATAACTGTATCGGATGTCTTTGTATGCCTCGCACTCCAAGAGGAAGTGTCGTTTCGTCTCCACCACGCCTTTGTTGCAAAAGAGGCATATTCTCTCCTCCCAATCCTCTTTGGGAGTTAGCCATCTACCCGTTTCACACCTAAGATGATGAGAGCTCATCCTAAGTTGGGCAATCAACATTTTTGCTTTCCACTTAATGTCTACTCCTATATAGGGATTTTCTTCAAAATCCCCTGTGGGGTTGAATTCTTTGAGGTAGTATTCCTTTTTACGGCCCATTTGTTTTGTCCACATGATGCCCTTGAATTTTCTTCTCACATATTTTTTTATTTCTTCATTAGTATTTGGGCACTCCTGCATGCTAATATCCCACCTCTTTACCCATTTGTCATTTTGCTTCCTCCAAGTGTTCTTTCTTCTAGTTAGCTCTTCCTCCATAATTGGTCTAGGCCACCTGTGCTTCTTCATGTTTTGAATCTTCTTGAGGTAGCTTATTAACCGTATCATCGCCGATGCCTTTAGGAGGAAAGACCCCGTTTCAACAAGTAGGATCTCATACGGCATCGAATTCTTGACTTTGAGATTGCTTATGATGAAGTGTTTTTGGATTCTCTCTATCTCTTTCCATTTCTAATCTGACATACTGCTGCCCCAAATTTCACACCCGTAAAGAATCACTGGGATGACCGACAAACCGAAGAGTGTTCTCCTAGTCTTCTAATCCCATAACTCTGCAGTCCTGCACCTATTTTGAAGAGAGTACAATGCTTTCCATCCTCCTTGGATTCTTTTTGCTCTACACATTTCCCAACTGAGCTTGTGATGAAAATCAAGCCCGAGGTACTTGTACTCTTCGACTATCTCTAATGGGTTGCCTTCAAAGGTAAAGGTATATTGTTTCTTTTTTCTTTTCAAAGAGAAGATCATTACTTTGGTCTTGCTTCTGTTCACCTGCATTCCAACCTCTTGGCAAAAAGTTTCAAGTGCTCTCAAATGTTCCCTCAAGCTACTGGCTGTTTTGGCAATTAAAATGAGGTCATCCGCATAAAGAAGTTGTTTTATAGCATCCTTAGCTAGTTGAATCCCCTCCCCACTATCCTTATTTAACCATTCTTCTAATTTATCAATGTACAGTCCAAATAAAGCTGGTGAAAGTGGGCAACCCTGTTTGACCCCTATATCGCTGTCAAAACACTCTGACATTCCATCACTAGTTCTGATTTTAGCCTTTACTTGCTCATATAATCTATGGACAGCAGCTTCGAGCTCATCCGAAACACCCAGCTCCTTCATCCTATTCCAAAGTTTGTCACGAGGGACCGTGTCAAAGGCTTTTTTGAAGTCAACAAAGCAGCAAAAGGCCTCGTCTCCCTGAGTGTTCCATATTTTTTCAATCAAGAACCTAAGTGTAGCTCCATGATCAATAGTAGAGTGCTTTGGTCTAAATCCAGCTTGGCCCTTAGCTCTTTTTCCTTCTTTTTCTGCCCACATGCTGATTCTGCGCTCTATCATTCTTCCGAAGAGTTTACCAAGGAGGGGATTAACCATGATAGTACGATAATTTGAAGGGTTATTGGTATCCCCGCTTTTGAAGATAAGGATAACCACACTAGTCGTCCACTCTTTTGGGAAGCCCTCTTGGATGGCCCTATTGAAGATGTGTTTGATATGAGGTGCCAATACAACAACACCCCACTTTAAGTACTCCGCTTGCATCCCATCAATATCCTGAGCTTTCCCACTTGCTAATTGTTTTATGCCTTGAATGATGTCTTCGGTGTTGAAGAGTTTTGTATTTGCATAGATTATTGGGGGTCTAGATTTATCTTGGTCCCTCTCATATAGTAGCTTCGCATACTCAAGCCATTGGTTTCCAGTGATATTGTTTTCTGTTTGTTTATTCTTTTGACGTAGCTCTTTCCAAAATCTTTTAGGGCTATTTTTTCTGAGGGCAATCAGCTCTATTCTTCTGTTGTTTACATACTTCTCTTTCTTATTCTGTAGCATCTTTACGTACTCTTTCTTATGCTCTTTGTCCATACCTCTCTTTCACAGATTTCTTTTTGCTATCTTGCATTCCTCATCAAACCATGGGTTTGCCGGGAAAGTATTTCTTATTCATTTCTTGGGTCTAGCTCTCTTACAACCATTTAAGGCCCTGTGTATTAGGGGAATCAGCATGTTCTCTCTGAGAGACTGGTTCTTTATGTTAGTTGTTTTTTCTTCGTGATCTCTGAGCAATTGTTTGATTGCGGCTCTAAAGATTTCTTGATTCTCATGATTTAGAAGGATTTTACCTTGGGGAGTGTCCTTCTTTTGGCCAAAGTGGGCTTGTTCTTCCTGTTGTTTCCTTATGAGAATGTGAACTTTAATATGAATTGGATTATGGTCTTATTTCAGCTCCAATATATTGTCCCCAATCATAACCTCCATCAATCTCGATGTGTAGCTCTGCGAACAAATGACATAATCTACTACACTTTGGCCATTGTACGTTTTGCATGTGATTTTCCCTGATTCAGGCCATGCTCTCATACCGTTGTAGATGACCATGTTGTAAGAACTACAAAGCCCTAAGAGTTCAGCCCCGAAGTGTGACACTACACTTTTGCTATCTTGTGAGACCCTGTCCCAAAGTTGGTTGTTTTCTTCCTCTAACCATAGGGGGTTATCTTTCTCTATGTTGTTTTTCAGATTGAGAGCTTGATTGTTTGCAGTTCTTGCATTAAAGTCTCCAATTATTACTATTTCTCCCATGTTACTAAAAATAGAAATGTCTTTTTTTAGCGCTGCAAATGGATCTTCACAATCTAGATTCCTTTTCTTATTAAATTTTGATCCCTTTGGAGCAAAGTAGCATGTTGCCATCCTTGTTGTGACTTGGTTTTCTGTAATTTTAAGCCATATGAACTGCTTGTTTGGATCTTCTTTCTCCACTTTTATGAAATTGTCCCATTCCTCTTTAATTAAGACTGCCACTCCACCATGTCCCTTGCCACTATCAGTTCTTTCATTCCATACTGACGTCTTTTTATACCCTTCAAAATCTGGAATCCTACACCCATAGTGTTCATGGGTCTCAATAAGGATGATAACATCCTTTCCTTCTGCTATGGGCCCCAATCTAGGGCCTTTTCTCCATGGATATCCTCTGCAGTTCCAACTTACCACTGTTAGATACCCCTGGGGGGCCCCGATTTCCTATTTCTTATGTGACATTTTGTCACCTATTTGAGCTTTGTCGTTTTGTAGCCAAGCCCATCTTCCTGCATCCCTTGCCACCTTTACTTTCTCCCACTCTTTCCTCCTTTCTCCCTATTGTATTATAATGAGGTCCTCATCAATGTAAATTTGCGTGCCTTTAAGGAATCTTTTATTCCTTAGTACCCTGTTTTTGTCCTCTATGTTCTTGAAGGTGATTCTCACATGTCTGTTTTTGCCTCCTATCCATCTTCTTATCCTATTTGCTTGTTGTATGACCCCTGTCCATTGAATTTGATCGTTAAGAAAGTCTCTTGCCAATTCCTTCGTGATTTTCTTCTCGCCATAGTCTTTTAGTCATTTTATAATGATATTGACAGCCCTGTCGTTTCTGTCTTTCTCTTCCTTTATCTGGTTTTTGACCTGTTTTTCTATGAGTTCTCTTTGTGTGTCTGAAGGTCCTTTCACCACTTGAGACCAAGATTTAGCCTCATCTATTTGTTCTTATTAGACGACATATAATTATTGCAATATGGCAAGGATAGTAGACGATGTATTGTTATTGCAATGTGGGTCGGCTTTGGTGATGTTGGAAGGACCTGCAAGCGTCTGGTCGAAGATGAGCAATCACTCTGTTGGCATGTAAGAGCGTCATATGCATTGCAGAAATTCTCCTGTTTTTTACCAACAGATCCCATCTCCCTCTGAGCACGAATCTTAAACTTATTGGTTTTCAACCTTGAGTTAGCTAATATGATTGGCACATTTCTTTGTCAAACCGCGTTCGAAAATGCTTAGTCAATTTCTGTTATAGTCTATGCTACTTAACGGTGAGAAAACATATAAAGATGTTGAAATCACACGTTTTAGTAAAATGTTGGAAGGGATAATTTTGTTGCGAGGAGTAATGGCATTCAATATGCATGTTTGTAGGAGATGCACACCTTCGACGCTCCTTCAGGAAGCAGAATTCTTCCTACCAGACTAAGGATGGTTCGCTCAAGGTTCTGATTATATATATATGTTGGCAAAATTCATGTATTATAAACCAAACATTTTTGATCTTATTGCAGGCGTTGGTTGACATGGAAGAAACGTTTCCACAGGACGCAATACCTGCGTGTTGGACAGATAAACGTTCGGTAAGAATGCGAGCGTTCATGTCTACGGAGGCATGTAAATGATTTTGATGTGTTTAATAATTGAATGTACTTTGAAGCACCTGCTGTTCAAGCTTCGCATGGCTTGAAACCATCACTGTGTGCACTTTGTCGATCCGCAACAAATTACATGTCTTTTCAAATAGATAAAAACTATTCTCACACACCGAATTTTAACTCTATATATAATAATACTATAATATATTATTATGATAGTATATATATTAATATATAAAATAATAATAAATTATATATTACAATAACATTCAAATATATAATATACCTATCTATATATTATATTATATAATATTATAATATACATAAATATATATTCTATAATTTTAATGTCTTGCCCCCATGTCAATGGTATTATAGTGATAATACAAGTCACACATCTAACTCACTATGAAACAGAGCGTCTCCTCCCCACTACTTCGTCTTAGCTCGAACTCATCGTGAAATAGAACGTCTCCTCCCCGTACAATGCATTGTTGCATCATATGAAGAAACACAACCTTATTTTGCATCGTCGAATCCATCACAAAACCTAAAATGAGCTCAGTAGTCATACCAATTTATACTCACTCAATTTACGAAACTAGGCATTACAAAAACAAAATATTACATAGCCAATAGACGGTGTCAACAAATGTTTGGGACCTTTAGAGGTAGAAAACGAGGATGACTATGTTGTAATTATGGTGGATAATGCAATACAATACCTTAATCCACCAAACCCATTGAAGGTATTGTTTGTAAATGTGAAGGAGACTCTCAGTTTGAAAGTTAAAATGGTTATATTATTTAGAGTACATGGGCAAGAGGAGATTTTGCACATAATAGTGAAAAATGATGCTTAGAAAACAATAGCTAGATCCCACCTAATATCCATGTGTGGGACTGTGATTGTCATGGTAATCACCAACGCTTTGGTCAGATTATTAATATGCTTCAATGGCATATCCTAGTTGGTGCACCAATTAAACCATGATAAATTTCATAGTCTTACAAAGAAGGTAGTCAATTTGTGGATCAAATCCATGCCAAAAAATTGAATACAACAAACTTCATCTGATTGAAGGTGCACATCTGCAGTGTTGGCTTGTTGTATGGCAAATCATAGTCTATACCATAAGATTTCAAGGCGAGCTAAGCAGTAATGTTAAGGGTAATGACAAGATATCTAAGGTGATATTGTACACTAAGGGGGCCATATCATCCACCAAACCTAGGTTCGAGGCAACTATTGGATTTACATGAGACCAAATTTCTTCCAAACATGTTGTCAAACAGTTCTCATGCCTTGTGTATGCTTCCACATTTTGCATGCATGTCTATCAAGACACCTCCAATGCCTCACACAAATTTACAGGTGTAGCAAGGCCATTTGAAAGTCCTCAAGTTAATAGTTATGGCATGGGCCTGGCCAAATGTGGTGTTTCTTGTGCCTATATACAACAAATCATGCGATGTCAAAGATTTTATGTAAATTCAAATCTAAACAACTATTAATTTAATCAAATATACTTATAAATTTTATATTAAATGCATAGTTACTCATATATTCAAAGCTCAAATGGAAATATCATGGATTCTTTGTTGGCAAAACTGCAAAATGTCAAACCATAAACATCTCCAATATCTTCCAGTAGATTGTCCACCACATGTTGTTGTCCTTGGGAGTAGAAGAGGGGAGGAATGGTGAAGGTTTGGAAGAGAATTTTCAAAATAATGATAGCATTATGGAGCTATATAACTCATTCTTCAAAAGACCCCACGTCTCACTTGCATTTTATAATAAAATTACTTAGATGTTTGCACAAAATAATTATATATCGCATGGAATAAGCAAAGATAAGAGATCACACAACAAGAATTGACAACAGAGCAAAATATTGGATAATACAGCAGAGCCACTTTGAGCAACAATGTCCACAACAATGCAATAAGAGAAAAATACTTGATATGATGATCAAAGACTAACCACTACCTCCTATATATAGTCTGCTTCGCCATAGTTATTCCATACGCTGACCTAACTAAAAACATAGAGAAATGTAATAAGAATATAAAAGAGGTATGTAAGCCACAAGTCGGCCACACATATCCCTAGACACACCAAAGGTAAAGGGTGTAACATGCCCCTCCCCTTAACAATGTTGTCCTCAACATTGAATCAACTCTGGATGTTGCTGCACAAAGGATTCATCCTACCAGGTGACATCTTCACATGGTAGATTCTTCCATTTGATCAGGTACTCCTTAATCACTCTAGATCATAGCTCCTTAGCACACAATTGAAGGGTCGCCTTAGGATCAATAATAACTCTCCCTTCCTCATCTAATTTTGGTAACTCAGTTTGAGTAGCAACTCTATGTCCAATGACTTTTTTCAAGCATGATACATGAAATATTAGCTGTATGCGAGTGGATGAAGGAAGCTCTAACTTGTAGGCCACACTACCAATTTTTTGCAAGATTTGATAAGGCCTATAATACTTAGGGGACATCTTGTTATCATTTTTATATTACTTCAAGGACACCTGCTTATATGGCTACAAGCGAACAAAGACCCAATCACTAATGTCAATATGCCTCTCACTCTCGTGTTGATATGCCTGCTACTTCATGTGATTCTGAGCCATGGCTAAATTTTTGCACAAACTTGTAAGGACCTTCTGTTGATGGTGAATATGTTCCTTAACTGCACAAACCTTAGGATGGACCTTCAAGGTTGAAGTGATGGATGAAGGGTGGTATTTATACAAGGCCAAAAAGGTAGACATTTTGGAAGAACTATGAACATAAGTATTATACCACCATTCAATAAGTGGCAACTAATGAACCCATTTATCCTATTTATCAAAAGCAAAACAACAGATATATCCTTCTAAACATTTATTGACTACCTCAATTTATCCATCTGATTGAGGATGATAGCATGAGCTATGAGCCAACTTGGTGCCCAAACATGTAAATAATTCAATCCAAAAATTACTAGTAAAAATGGAATCTCTATCACTGACAACGATCTTATGAGTACCATGCAGTTTCTGAATTGTATTGAGAAAAGCAAAAGCTATTGTACTAGAAACAAATGGTTGTGATAAAGAACAAAAATGAGCATACTTACTGAGATGATCCACAACAACCATGATAAAATTTTGACTATTAGATCTCGATAACCTTGTAATAACATCCATAGACACCTCTTTCGAATGCTGGCTAGGGATGGATAAAGGCTACAAAAGACTTGGGGTTTTGATGGTTTCACCTTTATTTTGTTGACATATCATACATTCAACCACATGTTTTTGGACATCCCCCTTGAGTCCTTTCCAAAAAAAATCCTGCTTGATTCTATGATAGGTTTTCAAAAAATTTGAATGACCCCCGAGTGGAGTTGCATGAAGTTCCTAAAGGATTTTTTGTTTGAAATGAGAATTCTTACATAGGTATAGGCTATCTTTATACCAAAATACATTACCCTTCCATGTGACTTTTTTAATTCCACCCAAACTTTGTTGAAGATTCTGAATCAAATCATGGGTAACACTGTCATTTTCCCATTCTTATCTTGCTTCCTCTAGCCAATCTACCAGTCAAATGGTCATGGCACATAGCAATACCTCAATTGATTCATCCCTCCTGGATAGTGCATCTACCACTACATTTTCCTTGCCTTTCTTATAGATAGTTTCAAAATCATAGCCTAACATCTTAGTTGCCCATTTTTGTTGTTCTTTTGATGACAACTATCATTCTAAAAAATATTTAAGATTATCATGATCATTCTTTACCTGAAAGTGACAACCCATCAAATAAGGTCTCCGTTATTTGATTGCATGTAGAACAACCATCATTTCCTTCATATAGATGGGCTTGAGCCAATTTTTACCCTTTAGTTGGTGACTTTCAAATGCGATTAGTTTGCCTTCTTGCATGAGCACAACACCCATACCATATCTAGATTCATCACATTCAATCATAAAAGTCTTAGAAAAATCAAGAGTGGCCAACACTGGAGTGGTGCACATAGCGGTTTCAATTGTTCAAATGCCTTGGTAGCTATATCAGTCCACTGGAAGGAGTCTTTCTTCAACAAAGTGGTGAGTGGGGATGCAATGCTACCACAATTTTTGACAAACTTGTGATAGTAACTAGTTAGCCCCATAAATCCCCTTAGTTTGCTACGCCCCTAACCTATCACATGCATGAGGATAGTATTAGCCGACTTATGGCTTACTTATCCCTCTTTTACATTATATTGTGGCCGACTTGTGGCCAACTTGTGGCTTTCTTTAGATTAGTAGGTCGGCCTATGGAGTAACCATGGCCTAGTTAGACTATATATAGGAGGTAGTGGGTAATCATTTATCATCATTGTGAATTCTATTGATATTGAAGCTTGTGGAGGTTGCCCCCTCGAAGTGGCTTATCTATTATCATATTTTCAAATATATTTTAGTCATATTTGGATATAATTCTGCTGTTATACTGAATTCTCGAAGTAATTTCATTACAAGTGGTATCAGAGCTGCGATTTGGGCAATCTTGTGGGCGAAACACTAATTTTGTGATATATAAAAAATGGTTGTGAATTTATTAGAATTTTTTTTATTGAAGGTTATAAATAATTACATAAAGCTTCCATTAAAATTTTAGATCGTTTGGATCTGTTTTTAAAAATTTATCGCTATTTTATGATTTTTCATAAAATTGCTCTATTGTGCGCAATTCAAAGAATTTTTCTAAGTTGTTTACATTTTTGGAAAGCTTATAAAAATTTGGATATAGTTTGTTCTTTGTATATTTTGAATTGAGGCTGACATAATTCCAAAATCGCTTGGTCAAAGTTGGGTCAAAATTGTCAATAAGGGTCAACATTGTAAAACCCTTTTATGGCAGGTCCACAAACTCGGGGCCGAGGAAAGGGGGCTGAAACTCCAGGAAAAACTCCTAAAAAGGATGAGATGGAGTCAGAAGGGGGGTGTAATAGACCCTTTGTACCAGGGTTTTCTGACATAGATCACAAAGTGAGCCAGCTTGACTATAGTATGCAAGGCATTCAGAGTGAGGTGCAAGACCTACAATCTAATATGCAATCCATACAAGATAGTTTGGGATATATCATGATAGATTTGAATATTAATCAATCAAATCATCAAGCTAACTCTATTTCACAAACCCACCAGGGTGGTTCTCCTAACCAGTCTACTTCAAATCCAACTCCATGGCCACAGAAGAACCTATTACCAAAAGTGGATATGCGCAAATTCAATGGAAAAGATCCAATCAATTGGCTCAACCAAATAGAGAGTTTTTTTGACCTACATCAGATTCCACTTGGACAGAAGGTCACCATGGCATCTTTGTATCTTGAACCTGATCAATTCATTTGGTATCGATGGTTGTGTGATCAAAAGAAAAAGATGGGTCTCAATGTCACTTGGACAATTTTTCAAGAGCAGCTACAATTACACTATGGCAATAGTGTGACAGATAATTACTTTAGCCAACTGGCAAAATTGTGACAAACTAGCTTCGTCAGGGATTATATTCATCATTTTCAGAATCTATCCTTACGAGTGGAGACAATTTCTGATGCAAACTTGAATGACCTATTTTTGGGTAGACTCAAGGACCACATTCAACATGAGGTACGCATGTTTAATCCACTTAATATTTTTGAATCTATTCTCCTAGCACGTAGAGATCAGGAAAAATTCCTAGCCAACAAGAGACAGCCATTCACTCACTTCAAAGATCGTAGCATATCATCATCAGCATTTCTTCCACCTACTAGATTGACCCCTCAGCAAATTGAAGAAAAGCGTGCAAAAGGATTATGTTTTGGTTGTGATAGCAAGTGAAGTAAAGGACATAGATGTGCTGAGAAGAAGTTATTCTACATTGAGGGACCAAATGAAGATGAAGAAGCAGATGATGCCTCTAATGATGATGAGGAAGATATAGAGGAGGTACCTGAAGATTCCCACCCTACAATATCTTGTCATGCACTTGCAGGTATTAGCACTCCACAAACTCTTAAGGTGGTGGGATTCCTCAAGAAATAAAAGGTGACAGTGTTGATTGATTCAGGGAGCACACATAACTTTATAAACCATAAGTTGGCCACTCAATTGAATTGTTTCATCTACCCAGCACCAGAATTTTAGGTAATGATTGCAGATGGTGGCACAATTAATTGTTTAGGCAAATGCCATAGTATTAAGCTTACTATGGGTGGGTACAATCTTGACTCTCCTATGTTTGCTATTCCCATGGGTAACACAGACATTGTTTTGGGAGTCCAATGGCTCACAACCTTAGGTACCATTGAGATGAACTTCCAAGAACTATTCATGCGCTTTCATTCTGAAGGTAAGAAAATTGAATTACATGGATTACATGCAAAATCTCCACAGTTGGTTAGTTCACATCAGATGACCGAGATGCTAAAAAAGGGGGCAGATGGAATTATTGCACGATTATGCTCTATAGAAGTTCAACCCCCAAAGGTATCTACACATCCTGATCTGCAAATAATTCTTGATGACCACTCATCTATTTTTGGGGCCATGCCAAAAGGACTACCACCAAAAAGAGAACATGATCATGCCATTCAACTAATTCCAGGTAGTCAACCACCAAATATTAGACCATATAGATATCCATATGCACAAAAGAGTGAAATTGAAAAGATGGTCCATGAGATGCTGGAGGCAGGGATCATCAAGCATAGCCAAAGTGCATATTCATCACCAGTGGTCATGGTGCGGAAGAAGGATGACACATGGAGGATGTGCCCCGATTATAGGGAACTCAACAAGTACACCATCAAAGATAAGTTTCCTATTCCAGTAATTGATGATTTACTTGATGAGTTGCATGGTGCTAATTATTTCACAAAATTAGATCTTCGCTCAGGGTACCATCAAATTAGAATCAAGGATGAAGATGTTCATAAAACTGCTTTTAGAACACACGAGGGCCATTATGAGTTTTTGGTAATGCCCTTTGGTCTTACAAATGCACCATCTACTTTTTAGAGTTTGATGAACACTATTTTTAGGCCTTTTTTAAGGAAGTTTGTGCTAGTTTTCTTTGATGACATATTGATTTATAGTCAGACATGGGAAGCACATCTGCAACATGTGAAACAGGTATTGATAGTTTTGGAGAAGCATCAACTTTATGCAAAACCATCTAAATGTGCTTTTGGAGTACAGGAGGTAAAGTACCTTGGTCACATTGTTTCCCATGAAGGGGTCAAAGTTGATCCTCAGAAGATCAAAGCAATAATGGAATGGCCCATGCCAAAAACTCTCAAAAAGTTTTGAGGTTTTCTTGGACTAACAGGTTACTATAGAAGATTTGTGAAAGGTTATGGCAGCATAGCAGCTCCACTCACTGCATTGCTAAAGAAGGATGCTTTCCATTGGAATGATGATGCCAACAAAGCATTTGAGCAACTAAAAGTAGCTATGTGCACCACTCCAGTTTTGGCTACTCCAGACTTCTCATAAACATTCATTGTTGAATGTGATGCTTCTAGGTCTGGATTGGGGGCAGTACTAATGCAGGAAGGAAGACCCATTGCATTTGAAAGTCGTCAATTCAAAGGTAAGAATCTACAAAAACCTGTCTATGAGAAAGAAATGATGGCTATTCTTCATGCAGTTAAACAATGGAGACCTTATCTGATGGGTAGACACTTTAAGGTGAAAACGGATCATGATAGTCTCAAATACTTTTTGGAACAAAGATTATCATCTGAGGAACAACAAAAATGGGTAACCAAAATGTTGGGTTATGATTTTGAAATCATCTACAAGAAGGGTAAAGATAATGTAGTAGCAGATGCATTATCTAGACGGGATGCATCCACAGAAGCATTACTTGGTGCAATGTCCATATTGCAAGCAGATTGGGTGGATGAAGCTAGGTTAGAATGGGAGGAAGACCAGGATACACAGGTTCTGATTCAGAATCTCCAGCAAGGTACTTTATCCTCTGACAAATTTGAATGGAAAGGTAATGTCCTATGGTATAAAGGAAGGTTATACTTGTGCAAAACTTCAAAGCTTAAGCATAAGCTTCTTGCAGAGTTGCATGCATCTCCACTTGGGGGACACTCAAGGTTCTTGAAAACTTATCAAAGAATTAAGAAAGAATTATTTTGGGAAGGACTCAAGGGAGATGTACAAAATTTTGTGGAAGAATGCATGATATGCCAACAGAATAAAGGTGAAACAGTTAAGACCCCAGGTTTGTTACAACCATTAGCAATTCCTAGTCAAAGGTGGGAGGAGGTTTCCATGGATTTCATCACTGGGTCGCCTTGTTCTAAAGGTAATAATGTTATTTTGGTCATTGTGGATAGGCTTACAAAATATGCCCATTTTTGTGCTCTCTCACTCCCATTTTCAGCAAGTACCGTTGCAGCTATTTTTATGGAAGCAGTTCTCAAATTACATGGAACCCCAAAAATAATTGTAAGTGATCGTGATCCTATTTTCACTAGTAATTTCTGGATTGAACTATTTTCTTGTTTGGGTACTCAGCTAGCTCATAGCTCATCTTACCACCCCCAATCTGATGGACAAACTGAAGTGGTTAACAAATGTTTAGAGGGGTACCTCTGTTGTTTTGCATTAGATAAACAAGAACATTGGGTTAAATGGCTACCACTTGTAGAATGGTGGTATAACACATCTTTCCATACCTCTTCTAAAATGTCTCCATTTCTAGCACTATATGGTTACCATCCACCTTCCATCACTTCTTCATTAAAGGTGCACACCAAGGTTCGAGATGTGGAAGAGCACATTCAACATCAACAAGAGGTTTTGGCTAGTTTGAGAGAGAATTTAGCCTTTGCACAAAATAGGATGAAGCAACAAGCAGATCAACACCGGAGTGAGCGAAATTTTGAGGTGGGTGACTGGGTATTTGTTTGTTTGCAACCTTATAAGCAGATGTCCTTGAAGCAACAGAAAAAGGACAACCAACTTGCTCCGAAGTATTATGGCCCTTACCAGGTTTTACAAAAAATTGGAAGTGTGGCTTACAAGCTCGATTTACCTCATTCATCTCACATACACCCAATTTTTCATGTTTCTTGTTTGAAGAAGGTCATTGGACATAAAGTTTCTGCCCAGACAGAGCTTCTAGAACTAGATGAAGGACGTGTCATTTTGGAACCATAGAAGATCCTCCAAACACGTACTAAGCGGTTGAGAACCAGAGAGATTAAGGAATATTTGATCAAGTGGAAAAACCAAAGCAGTGAAGATGCAACTTGGGAAGGTGAAGAATTTTGGCAACAACATCCACAGTTGTTCAACGTTGAGGACAACGTTGGTTTAAAGGGGAAGGGCATGCTATGCCCCTAACCTATCACATGCATGAGGATAGTATTAGACGACTTATGGCTTACTTATCCCTCTTTGACATTATATTGTGGCCGACTTGTGGCTTTCTTTAGATTAGTAGGTCGGCCTATGGAGTAACCATGGCCTAGTTAGACTATATATAGGAGGTAGTGGGTAATCATTTATCATCATTGTGAATTCTATTGATATTGAAGCTTGTGGAGGTTGCCCCCTCGAAGTGGCTTATCTATTATCATATTTTCAGATATATTTCAGTCATATTTGGATATAATTTTGCTGTTATACTGAATTCTTGAAGTAATTTCATTACATAGTTGCTTGAGTGTCTTAGGAATTAGCCAGTCCACCATTGCTTGGATTTTTTTAGGATCCACTTTCACTCCTTAATTTGAAACCATATGACCCAAATAATCAACCTTATGAGCTCCAAAAGTACACTTGGAAGGTTTTGCAAACAACTAATGTTATTTCAAAATTGAGAGTACCTGTTTCACATGCTGCAAATGTTCTTCTCAATTTTTACTATAAACAAGGATATCATCAAAAAATACTAAAACAAATTTCCTCAAAAATAGCCTAAAAATAGTATTCATCAAACTCTGAAAGGTGGATGTATTTGTTTGACCAAATGGTATAACCATAAACTCATAATGGCCCTCATGATTTTTGAAACTTATCTTTGATAGTGTACTTGTTGGTCTCTCTGTAGTCAGGGCACATCCTCCAAGTGTAATTTTTCTTTCCCACCATGATAACTGGCAAAGAATATTCACTTTCATTATGGTGAATGATTCCTACGTCCAACATCTCCTTACCATCTTTTCAATTTCACTTTTCTGGGTGTAGGGATACCTATATGGCCTGATATTAGGTTGTGTACTACCAATAATAAGTTTGATGACATGATCATGCATATGACTGGGTAAAGATCCTTTTTGTATGTCACCAAAAATAACAAAATTTGCATCAATCACTTATTGTAGATCAGGAGGTGTAGATGGCTGAGTTGGTTGGACTTCAATGAAAAACAAGTGAGCCATAAACCCTTCAGCATCTTTTCAGAGAATCTTGGTCATTTGATGGGAGCTAACAAGTTGTGGTGATTTAACCCTTAATCCAATTAGTTTAAATGCCCTTCCCTCGAAATGAAAGCACAAGAATAATTCTTGAAAATTCATCTCAATAGTGCCCTAAGTTGCGAGCCATTGTACTCCTAGAACAATGTCGGCTCCACCCATGGGAATAACAAACATATGAGAATCTAACATGTAGTATCCCATGGCCAACTTAATACTATGACAATTTAATAAATAGCTGACAGTACCACCACCTGCAATCATGCCCTAAAATTTTGGATCAGGATAAATGAAACAATTCAAATGAGCATCCAACTTACTATTGATGAAGTTGAGTGTGCTTCCAGAATCAATCAATACAGTGACCTTATGTTTCTTAAGGAAACCCACCACCTTAAGATTTTGGAGAGTACTAATACCTGAAAGGGCATGATAGGATATAGTAGGCTGAGAGTCTTCAAATTCCTTTTCAGGGCTTTCTGCATCCTCACCAATTGCCTCCTCATCATCTGCATGCTCATTGGCACCTTCGATGTAAAATAACTTCTTTTCAGTATAGCGATGTCCTTTGTTCCATTTTCTATCACAATCATAACACAACCCTTTGGCTCACTTCTCATCAATTTGTTGAAGTGTCATTCTGGTGGGTTGAGGAAATCATGGTACTAAAAAGGTGTGATCATGACCAGTAATGAAAGTTTTCCATTTGACCATCTCTTTTTCTTCTGCCATGCGTACCCTTGGGATAGATTTTGATATATATGATGGATTAAACATCCAAACCTCCAATTGGGTGCTATCTTTGAGTCCACCTAGAAAAAGATCAGTCAAATTTGCCTCAATAATGTCTTCGACCTGTAAGGATAGATTCTGAAATTGATGAATATAATCCTTCACAGTTCTTGTTTGACGTAGTTTCACTAACTGGCTGAAGTAGTTCTCAGATACATTATTCTGATAATGAGCCAACAACTCATAAGTGAAAACAAACCATGTAATAAGAGCACCATTCTTTTTCTTTTGAGTACGCAACCGATGATATCAAATGAATTGCTCAGGTTCTAGATACAGAGACGCTACTATCACCTTTGAGAACTAGGATTTTGGTATAGATCAAATAAATTATTAATTTGGGTAATCCAAGTGATAGGATCCTTACCATAAAACTTATGCATATACACTTTTGGTAACATCAGTTTCACACCAAAATTAGAGTTTTGAGTGTTGAGAGGAGGACCTGAATGAGGAAGTAGAGGATTGTTTGGTTGTAACTAAGATGAAATGGTAGCCAATTGCATAGTGATCTTATGCAATTGAGTGTGTACCCCATTAATCTCTCTACACATTCCTGAAACATCAATTTAAATTACAATAAAGTCATCCTATCCTACTAAGCCCTTTATGTTAGCCTAACGTTGAGAAATCATCAGATCTGAAGTTCTAGATTTGATGTCATCCCTAGAAGGAGTCTTAGGAGTTTCTTGCCCCCTTTTTTCCTTGAGTAATAGGATATGACATGCACAAACCCTAGGAGGGTTTTTGCCCTAAAAAATGTATACCAAGAGATGGTACAGTTATGATCACATCATCAAGATAAATCCGATGACTACTTTTGTATACTAAGGTGAAAAAATTTGGCACCAAAAAAAGTGTATCGATAGAATATACCATTGCGATTATCTCACCGAGATGAATCCAACAACTACAAATGTGCAACAGGAAAAGTTTTTTCTAGACATTTTTTCTATTTAAATATTTTTTTCAAAAAAGAATTTTGAATAATATTGCACTGATAGAAAAAATTAATTCTTCCCAGATTGTAAGTTATGTTTTTTCACTTCTTCCGCTCGAAGAAGTTGTGCCTCGCAAGATCCAAAAAAAATGTTGTAGGAAAATTGCCCAAATCGAAGATCTGATACCACTTATAATGAAATTAATTAGATGCTTGCATAAAATAATTATATATCACACAAAATAAGCAAAGATAAGAGATCACAAAACAATAATTGACAACAAAGTAAAATATTGGATAATATAACAGAATCACTTTGAGGGGGCAACCTCCACAATAATGCAATAAGAGCATATTACTTGATATGATGATCAAAGGCTAACGACCACCTCCTATATATAGTCTACTTAGCCATGGTTATTTCATAGGTCACCTAACTATTGTAGGCTAGAATTGCACCCTTTGTGGGAGAATTTCTCAAGCTCTCTCACTCCTAGCTACAAGCATTGAGACAACCTCAGGCTATGGTATCATGTCATGAGGCTGAACCTCTAGGATTTTTAACGAGGCTAGTTCCTCAGATGCTTCATTTTTAGCTCTAATTTCCCATGATAAAATCTATTTTTGACTAAGGAAAAGGGATAGGAGGATAACATAAAAAGGAAATTCTAAGCTAAGGAAGGTGATGCACTAAAAGAGAGTGATCCACATTCAGATTGGGAACCTAAGTGACTACTACTAGACTTAAACAAGACAAGTCTAGTTGATACTATTTTATAGTTGCAAGTAGAGTAGCTATGTGGAGGTCAAATGGGAAGATGCAGTCTAAAGGGCAGGAAGAAATAGGTCTATACGAGAGAAACTATGACTCGTAATGCTTGAGAAAGGCACCAAAGGCTAACACATCACATGACCTACAAGAAACTAAGAAAATTGAAGCGAGGTGCATAGAGAAATCATAGATGATGAGGAAAAACTTCAATAATGCATGCTTGACTTCAGTAGAAATCAAAAAGTTGTCTTGTATTGATTCAAGAGAATGTTATAAGGAAATTTTGACAGATTACCTCTATCCCTAGTCGAGGGATCCTTATAAAGGCCCAAAAGCCTATATATATAGTAGAAAGGGGATGAGAGAATAAGGAGCCTATGTGAGAGGACAGAGAGGGGGGGCCATAAATGATCGATATATTTTTTATATCTTCCTCAAATCCTTGAATGCATCAACTCTCCTTTGTTGCCAGGATAAGGCCGTCATGCTTGTGTACTTGGCAACACCATGATCGAACCTATTTTGAGCGACAACTTGTCGAGGGCATGATCGGAAGCATGGCTCTACATCTTCATTAAAGTTGCTCACCCACTTTGTACAAGGGGGTGCAAATAACTCTTTTGTTCCCTTCAAGATCTTTAATGATGGGGTCTAGTTCTTGTTGTCATCTTAGTTCAACTTGAGTCATCTTTACTTTTACTGCATTTGCCTTAGTCATTTTGTCCTTTATGTCATTGATCTGCTTGGTTTCACCGACCCCACTTGTGTATTCACTCCATTGGATTTGAATGCATGATCAATCATGAACCCTTAGATCCTTCTCCTGACTTATCGACACATTCCATTTCTTGCCACATGTCAAATCCTGGAATCCCTTGACCATTTGACTTATTTCACTCTATCGATTTGGGTCCGTGTGATCTTGACAAGTGTCACCTCTTTATTTATTATTCTCCTTATTGCTTACGACATACTTGCTTATTTATTCAGCTTTCTCATTGCTCACTGCTTGCTTCAGACTTGTCATTCCTTGCAACTTTCTTCTTTTCGAACTGCTTTTATGTGAAAATTTTTACCTTAGAACCTTTTCCCTTGGATTTTCTTTTGCAACAATGTCTCGAACTACTTTCTCAAAGCTTATTCTTCTGAAGGAATTCCCTTTGGCATTTTTCCTAAGTGTCTTTTATGACTTTTTCAAGCCATTTGAATCCAACGGCTACTTCCTTCAAGCCATTCCTTTGCTTTACAATTGGTCTTTCAGTGTTATACAAGTGTACTTTCTGAAGGGAAAGTACCCTTTACAAATCTGCTAAGTGTCCTCTTCCAAAGGGCAACTACCCTTTGGACTTTTACAATGCTCCTTTTGCCCCTTTTGAATGTGCCATCGGCCTTCTTAAATTGGACTCCTCGAAAGGAAATGGACCTTTCAGCTTTATTGAAATGATCCTTCTCGAAAGGCAGTACCCTTCGAGATTTTGTAATTGATCCTTTTTTGAAGGGATTCTACCCTTCAAAAAAAATTGAATGGCCTTTTCCTTAGTAAGCTTCCTTCGAATAAAAAGTTCAAAGGAATCCTTTCCTTTTCAAATTGCCCCTCGGAGATCCAAACAAACCCTTCGAAAAAAATGTAATGGTCCTTTCTTTGAAAAAAATGCCTCGCCCTTTTGGAAGGGTCCTTCGAAACTTTTGAAAATGGCCCTTTCGAAAGGAACATACCCTTCTTAAAAGTTGAAAAGGTACCTTTCAGAAATTTTGAAGAGGACCATTTCTTTTGAAAGTGCCTTTCGTAAAAGTGAAAAATGGCCCTTCAAAAAAAATGAAAAGGACCACTTTCTTGAGAAATGCACCTTTCGATAAAGTTGTATAGGGCATTTTGCTTTAAAGAAAAGATCCTTCAAAAAACCTTGCTTGGACATTTCTCTGAAGAAAATAAGCTTTCAGAACCTTTCTTTTGGATAAAGTCTAAAAGAATTTCGACACTAAAAGTCCAAAAAAAATTCAAGTAAAGACTAAGTTGAAAATGAGATTTTACCCTTGGCTTCTGCTTGTTCGGGTTTTCCACATTTGCCTACTTTGGACTTCTCAAACCTCACTGCTTACTACTTCAAACTTTCCATTATTTTTAACTTATAAGGCAATTTAAGTAAAGCAGCTTCACAAAGCCACAGAACGCTAGATAGAGCAACTCGGGGTTGTGGAATCACTTTACTTCAGAGTTGCAACTACTTGAAACTTACTTGCCAAATTAAGAAAATTAATTTCAAAAACTTGAAGTCTTCTACCTTGTAAAGCCTGAATCCTTCTGCATGACAAAACCTAAAATCTTCTTTATAACTTCTCTTTAACTTACCAAATGCTTCTGCATTCCTTTTATGCATGTCCAAAGGTTCATTATTGAAGTCCATTGCTGTACTAATGGAGTCCATAGATTTTATGATAGAGTCCATAGATCTTCTGATGGAGTCCGTAGATTTTTTGATGGAGTTTTTAGTTCTTTAAATCAGTCAAAATTTTGGTATGTGGAACAAAAGAAATGACCAACACTAACTAAGAACATAGAGAAATGTAATAAGAAAATAAAAGAGGTATGCAAGCCACAAGTCAGCCACACAGATCCCTAGACACACCAAAGGTTAAGGGCGTAACATATTTCCTACATAAGGAATGTGGAGGTTGGACAAGAAGAGATCATGGCTTGGGTTGACACTTGTCTCCATGTAAACTGACCAATGCCAAAAAGAGCACCTTCCATGCACTAACTTACTAGCATTTCCAAAAAATCATCTTAATCATGTTTTAAGGTTTTCCTTTAATATAATAGCTTTATATTTATTTATTCAAGGTCACATTCTTAACCCAATACCATATTTGATATCCACATGAGTATAATTCTTTTAACTCATACACATGCACTGACTTCAGCGTAGTTGTTGGATTTACATGAGCTACACCCATTACAAAGGGATTTGTAGTTAACAAGGTGGTGGCATATTTTATTGACTATTTTCTATTTGATTATGGAAGCACTCCATGTATAAATTGGGTATATAATCAATATTACAATTTCATTGATGTGAGGGTAATAAATTAAGGCTCTAAAGTCTATCTTGTTGCTTTCGTTGCATCTGAAGTGAGTACCGAAGCTTTTACAAAGTGCATGCCATAGTATAAGGGGACATTGTTCTTGATATAATGTAAATGTTGTGATAAAGGAGTCACCAGTTGGGATATTTAATATTTATTTAAAATTATTATCATAATACTTAATAACTCTATAATATAGGGTACCTTATATTATATTGTATTTAGTTTCATACATCACAATGCCCATATCATAGATGGACCTCGATTTGGGACAAGTGTTTGGATTTACATGCATTTTTGATTGGTCATTTTCTATTGTTAATGGTGGACATGGACATTATCAAAGTCTATCTTATAGATTTTGTTCATCCATACGACCAATATATTAACATCTAAAGCAATTATATCAGACTTAAGAAACTACGTAAATGCCATAATTAGACCCCTAAAAGAAAAAAAAAGGCCATACAAAACATGCAAGTAGTTAAAGATTTCAAGGTGAGCTAGGCACTGATGGTAGGGGAAATGATAGGTTATTTCATGTGATATCATATACCAAGTGGCCCATATTTTACACCACACCCAAATTCAAGGTAATTATTAGATTCACATGACTAATGTGAATTACAAAGGGGTCCACAACTTGCAAGATTGTGAAATCTTTGATTGGTCTTTTTCTATTGTCAAGGTGGACAAGGTTCCAAATCTCATGTGTAGCTCAAACCAATAGTGCAATGTTGTTAATCCCAAGACAAGACATTGAGGTCCCAGAGTCTATCTTTTAGCTTTCTTTCATCCATAGTGCCAATATATTGGCACCTACAGCAATTACATCTGGAATAATAACATAAAAAAATGTCATACTTTGACCCATGGAAGAAAAATAAATATCATACAAAACTTGAAAATAAAGAAATATTTCTATATGAAATGAGCAACGATGGTGAGGGGAAATACCAAGTTATTTTCTAATGATATCATACACCAAGGGACCCAAATCAAACACCAGATGTAGATTCAGGACAAATTTTGGATTTACATGACCATCACCCGTTGCAATTGGGTTTATAGCTTTTAAGGTGGTTGCATATTTGAATTAATTTGATGGCATACTAAATAAATATATAATAGTCAACATAATTTTTGTAGTATGGCATACTGAAGAAATAAATAACAACTTATAGAATTTGCACAATATTTCCCCCTAAAGTATAATATCTACAATAATCTAAAAATCCTGCTCAGGTAATTGTAATTCTAAACTATGCTTCGATGATTTTTTTTAGTATGCATGATCCTTGTGTTGATATTTATAACCATATTCATTAGGCCTTACTATTGCATCGTCTAAGAAAAGATGACTGATTTCATATGTATAAAAACACTCCCCAAAACTTGATCTTTGAAAGTATGTATCATGTATAGATTGTTTAATATCTAGCTCTCCCCATCTTGGATTTTCCATATCTTCGTTACTTTTCACTCCTATGTAATCATTTATTAAAATTACCACATCATTTTTGACCAATATGCCATCTAAATATGCGATGAATGTATTCAAAATCTCCTCTATGAGACTGTAAATTATTATTATTGAGGACAATCGTACCACTAGTACTAGGCTGTACTCTTTCTTTTTGTATATTTATCAACTTTGTCTCCTCTCCAAAGAGACAAAGTTCTTACACAATATACTTGATATCTCCATCAAAGTTTCTAAGATTCTCATCCAGATCAAAGTCATTCTACAACTTCCCTTGGCTCTTCATTATTGTCCTTGAATAAAATAGGGTAGAGAGGTGCAGAGAGGAGGGAGGTGGAAACACTTGTAGGGCATGTAGGTGGGACATTTGGAGGACCAACATGCAAGGGAATTGTTGTCAACCTAGAGTTGCGCCCTGATTTGAAGACGTGCGTGAAGTGGCCAGGCCTCTATCTGGCTGAAACAATGGGATCTTCTCACGATGGTGGGTGCCTCAATGGTGAGAAGAACCTCCAGAGAAGGCTGGTTCCTGTATGATGTATCAATTAGGACCTCTAATCTACACTTTAGACTACCGTGAAAAAGGGAGAATGGAAACTTAAAGGGGAAAACCTACCTAAAAGGGGGTGATACACCACAATTTTGATCCTACTCAACTTGGAACCTTTAACACTAAACGAACAAGGGAGAAGGAAGACCTTAGACTTCAATTCATCACTTATGCATAAGTATTTCATGCAGAGGTTCAATCCAATAACTAAAACCTGAGGGAAAATGATGGAGAGAGGTCTGATAAAAGACACTTTGTGGCACCTTACATCCACTTACAGTTTTAGTAAAAGACAATAAAGAACACTTTAACATGACTTGCACAAGGATAATATAACAACTAGGTATGAAACAAAATTTGGGAAGGGAGAGAACTCTACCACATATGCAAATTGTTGAAGGAATATACACTATGCCATGCTTAAAATCTGAAAGTACATTCCTTCTTATTGATCAAAGAGGTTACACAACTCACCAATGGCAGAGTCTAGTCTAACCAAGAGAGATTGGATGATTTCTAATCAAGGCTGAAAGCCATTATATAGAGAGAATTACAAAAAGCCAAAGATTGGCATAGAACTTGAAGAGAAAGATTCACTTTTGTTAACTCTAGGATTTACTTGGCCTTTCAATAAATATATTTTCCTTTTTGTCCTTGCATGAAGCTTCTTCATTTGATGAAGAGAAGTTATCTTTGTCATGAACTGCCCACCTATTTTTGCATGAAAATCCACACAGATGTCAATTTTAGAACTCCATGTGAGCTGCTTGATGCTGAGTTATAGTGTTTGAAAGCTGAGTTAAACATTATTTAAGCTGAGTTGGATGAAGAGATCATTCTCTTTCACATGGAAAGCTTCTAGTGGATGTGGCGTTTAATCAATTAGTCAACTGTAAATCTGGAACAGTCAACTCATCGTTCAAATTTGGAACTCCTGTTGAAGTTGAGTTAGACCTTCGAATGCATGGGCTGACTGGAGATGGACAAGACTTTAATAATCAGTCAACTAAAGCTTTGACCGATGTTTGAAAATAGCTCTGATGTTCGAAAATAGCTCCTGCTTGCATGTATTCTGTCCAATTTTAGTCTGCCCATTCATATATATTTCTGACGGGATTTTGTATATTTGGATGGTGTTAGTCTAATTATACCCAATTTATATTTTCTTGTGGAATTTTGGCTTTATCCCTGTTCCAATGGTTACTTCTCGCAGGCAAAATTTGACGGCCTACGGGGCATCACCCTTAGTTTTCTTATTTCCTTCAGATTTCTTTGCTTGGCAATTTCTTTCGGGTTTATTTCTGTAGAATTCCTTTGGACTTCTCTCTCTTCAGATACCTTCCTTTACTCTTATTTGTTCGGGCTTTTTCCCGCAGTCTTTTTGTCTCTGTGGTTTTTTGAATTTCTTCAGACTTTTTGTTCGAAGGAATTTCTTCAGACAAAAGTCTAAAATAATTCATTTCCTTTGTTTTGCCTTTGTCTTTTGTCTTAGTCTTGTTTTTCTTCAGATTTATGTCTGCTCCAAGCCTTTCCAAATTTCTTCGGACTTTTTATCCGAAGGAATTCCTTCGAACAAAAATCCCAAAGGTCATTCTTTGCTGTTGTCCGAATCAACTTCTCTGAAGATCCGTGGATTTTTATCGTTGGTGTTCTTTCTTTCGGCTTTGTAATTTCTCTGAATTCCTTCTGAATTTTTGTCTGAAGGTCTCTTTTGTGCCTTGGCTTCACTTGTTTTTTTTGAAATGTACCCACCGTGGTCTCTTCCTGTGCCTCCTAAATTCCTTCAGACTTTTTGTCTAAAGGAATTACTTCAGACAAAAAGTCTGAAGGATATTTTCCTTCACTTTTCCCTTTAGCCAATGAAAGGTGCCCTTCGGCTTTTGAAATGTGTCCTTCTGGAAATTTGCCATGGTCCCTTCCACTGACCAAGTGCCCTCGCAATTGCTCGTGTCTCTCATCTGTGCCCTTCAAAAAAATTGCATGGCACTCGGGCTTTTTGCAAAGGTTTTGAATTTGCTCTTGTACCTTCTCGAAGGGTAGGTGCCCTTCGGGATTGTTGAAAATGAACCTCCTGAAGGGTACTTCCTTTGCCTCTTATTTGAATGGACTTTTGGTTTCTCCGAAGTATTCCTTCAGACAAAAGTCTGAAGGAATTACTTTTTTTTGCTTATAGGCTCCCCTTTGTTATTTCCTTTGGACTTTAAAAGTCTGAAGGACCTCTCTGAAGACCTGTCTTTAGCCAAACCTTTTTTATGAACCATCCCCTCAAAATTTTCCTATTGTAGCAAAGGCCCCTTACCAAGGAAAATAATGTATTCTTCCTTCCTTGGCTAGAGATGAGAACTTTCCAAATGACATGAGGCAATCTGACTTCTGGAAGATTTGTCAACATTTTGGTGACTCAGCTGGCTCAGCATGCCTTCTATGCTTGAGAACTCAGGCTATGTATAAACGTTATTTGAATTCGCAGATGGTGAATTTGATTTCTGATTTAAAATCTGCTCTGATCATTGCTGTAGCAACCTCCCTCTTTAAAATAAGAAGGAAAAAACATGAATGCAGAAAAATAACTAAAAGCAAATGTGCCAACAAACACTTATTGGAACAAAACTGAAGCAAACTACTGTGTTTGAACAGCACTTAGAGGAAAGCAAAAACAACTTAAATAACCTAGTTAACCATGATAAGGCACGATCTGCCTGGATCAAATGGAAAATTCTTGAACTCGCTCCTTTCAAGAGATGGTACAATTTGCAAAGTAGGATGTTTATTAGTCATAACCTTTGATGAGGCATTTGCCTTGTCAACCAACTATATTAGCATCTTCTCAAATGGGTTATCAACAACAAACCAGTCACCAACAAAGACAAACTCACCAAGTATTTCCTGATTGTTTTTAGATTGCTTGTTTTCTACCACCTTGTCAAGTGATATCCCATTTATGCATGGTTCTTGAGTGACCACATCCTTCTTATTGGCTACTGCGAGTTCATCTAGCTCTTCAAGGAGCTTTGAATATGCAACCCAATCTATACTGGGATATTGAATAGGTGATTCTTGATCAAATTTCTCATAAACATGCTCTTTAATAGCCATTATATCCATACAAAGCTCTTCAATCTCTTATAGAGATTCAAGATACAACTGCCAATCATCTTTTTGTTCCTCATTTTGATCTATTCGAACTGAATCCATTGTAATGCTATTTAGATCCTTCTCAATAGGAGATACCTGTAACTCATGTATGACTTTGATTTGTACCATCTCCTCTTGAAGTTCTTTTACATCAAGATCAGTCTTCTCACTCTTAGCTACAACTGGATACTCAATTACAACCTCAAGTGAAGTGTCAATAAGAAATTCTTCTTTAGACACTTCTGAAGCATCCTCTATACATTTTGCAAGAACTTGTCCTGTAGCTGTAACCTCCTTCTCAATACTCCAAAGAACAGGATCCTCCTGAGAAAGGGGGATGGTGGGAGGGTGATAAAATTCATTTGTTTGAGAGGGAATATGAAGCATGGGAGGTTGATCATGATCGGATTTTGGAATCTTGAGGGAAAAGGAATTATCTAGGGAGTTTTAGAGGGGAGGGAAAGAGAAATTCTTAAAGACCTCTGTATTATGTTCCTTCCATTTGGCCATTACCTCATCAAAGTTTGGAACCTGCTTGTTCCTCTCAACAACCTGAGCTTGAGAGATGATTGGCGAGGTAATGGGACTATAAGAAGGTATAGTCTCATGAATAGTCACTTGAATATGCTCTTGAATGGGCTCTTGAATAGGCTCTTGACTCCAACTAGGAAGCTCCCTTGGCACACACTGGGCATAATTAAGAACTTCACAAGAATAAGGAGCACAATAGCCCTTTATAGACAATTGGTTTAACTTGATTTTCTGCCTTTCCCAAGCCTCCATATTTTCCAATGCAAGAATACATAGTCCATTTATCTCTTCTGGATCATTGGACACATTTCTAAATAGACCATTCACTTCCTCATATTGAGAGTTAGAACAAACCTTTCTTGCATATGCTAGTATTCTGAGCTCTATTTCATTCATTTTTTCTTGAAGGCAATACTGCTCATATGCAACATCATAATCATATGGGAAAGATGAAATCTGATCGTGAGACTGATATGGCTTACTAAGAAGGTAAGATTCATGTTCTTGATAAGGCCGATTATGAGAAACTTGATAAGGATCAACATAGCTTTGATAGTACTCTTGATAACGCTGACTAGACTCATATATATTATGACCAAGCTGGTATAATCCATCATCGAGCTGATAAGGAAACATAGCATAGGAATTCTCTCCATACACAACCATCAAAATTCATTCACGATAATGCAATAAAAATAGACTTACATGGAAGCTGTCCCTGAATTGTTAGAAGCAACTACTTGAGCTTGGAGTCACCGAATATTTTGAAGAACACTGATGTAACTGCAATTTCATTAAAACCAAGCAAAATGTGTCCCACCGGGTGTGCCAAAAACTATTGTCAACCTAGAGCTGTGCCCTGATTTGAAGACGTGCGTGAAGTGGCCAGTCCTCTATTCGGCTGAAACAATGGGATCTTCTCACGAGGGTGGGTGCCTTAATGGAGAGAAGAACCTCTAGAGAAGGTTGGTTCTTGTATGATGTATCAATTAGGACCTCTATTCTACGCTGCGGACTACCATGAAAAAGGGAGAATGGAAACTTAAAGGGGGAATCCTACCTAAAATGGGGTGATACACCACAATTTTGATCCTACTCAACTTGGAACCTTTAACATTGAACGAACAAGGAAGAAAGAAGACCTTAGACTTCAATTAATCACTTATGCATAAGCATTTCATGCAGAGGTTCAATCCAATAACTAAAACCTGAGGGAAAATGATGGAAAGAGGTCTGATAAAAGACACTTTGTAGCCACCTAACATCCACTTACAGTTTCAGTAAAAGACAATAAAGAACACTTTAACATGACCTGCACAAGGATAATATAGCAACTAGGTATGAAATAGAATTTGGGAAGGGAGAGAACTCTACCACTTATGCAAATTGCTGAAGCAATATACACTATGACACGCTTGAAATTTGAAAGTACAATCCTTCTTATTGATCAAAGAGGTTACACAACTCACCAATGGCAGATTCTGGTCTAACCAAGAGAGATTGGATGATTTTTAATAAAGGCTGAAAGCCATTATATAGAGAGGATTACAAAAATCCAAAGATTGGCTTAGAACTTGAAGAGAAAGATTCACTTTTGTTAACTCTAGGCTTTACTTGGCCTTTCAATAAAATATATTTTCCTTGCATGAAGATTCTTCATTTGATGAAGCGAAGTTATCTTTGTCATGAACCGCCAACCTCTTTTTGCATGAAAATCCACGCAGATGTCAATTTTAGAACTCCACGTGAGCTGCTTGATGCTGAGTTGTAGTGTTTGAAAGTTGAGTTAAACGTTATTTAAGCTGAGTTGGATGAAGATATCACTCTCTTTTACATGGAAAGCTTCTAGTGGATGTGGCGTTTAATCAATTAATCAACTCTAAATCTAGAACAATCAACTCGTCATTTGAATTTGGAACTCCTATTGAGGTTGAGTTAGACCTTCGAATGCATGGGCTGACTGGAGATGGACAAGGATTTAATAGTAAGTCAACTAAAGCTTTGATTGATGTTTAAAAATAGCTCCTGCTTGCATGTATTTTGTCCAATTTTAGTCTGCCCATTCGTATCTATTTCTAGCGAGATTCTGTATATTCGGATGGTGTTAGTCTAATTATACCCAATTTATATTTTCTTGCAAAATTTTGGCTTTATCCCTGTTCCAACGGTTACTTCCCGCACACAAAATTTGATGATCTGTGGGACGTCACCCTTAGTTTTCTTATTTCCTTCAGATTTCTCTGCTTGGCAATTTCTTTTGAGTTTATTTCTGCAAAATTCCTTTGGACTTCTCTCTCTTTGGATACCTTCCTTTACTCTTATTTGTTTGGGATTTTTCCCGCGGTCTTTTTGTCTCTGTGGTCTTCCAAATTTCTTCAGACTTTTTGTCCGAAGGAATTCCTTCGGATAAAAGTCTGAAAGAATTAATTTCCTTTGTTTTGCCTTTGTCTTTTGTCTTAGTCTTGTTTTTCTTCAGATTTATGTCTGCTCCAAGCCTTTCCAAATTTCTTCAAAAATTTTGTCTGAAGGAATTCCTTCAGACGAAAAGCCTGAAGGTTGTTCTTTGTTGTTGGCCGAATCAACTTCTCCGAAGCTCCTTGGATTTTTATCGTTGGCATTCTTTCTTTTGGCTTTGTAATTTCTCTGAATTCCTTTAGACAAAAAGTTTGAAGGTCTCTTTTGTGCCTTGGCTTCACTTGTTTTTTTGAAATGTGCCCACCGTGGTCTCTTCTTGTGTCTCTCGAATTCCTTCAGGCTTTTTGTCTAAAGGAATTCCTTCAGATAAAAAGTCTGAAGGATATTTTCCTTCACTTTTCCCTTTAGCCAACGAAAGGTGCCCTTCGGCTTTTGAAATGTGTCCTTTAGGAAATTTGCCATGGTCCCTTCTGCCGACCAAGTGCCCTGGCAAGGGCTCGTGTCTCTCATTTGTGCCCTTCGAAAAAATTGCATGGAACTCAAGCTTTTTGCAAAGGTTTTGAGTTTGCTCCTGTACCTTCCCAAAGAGTAGGTGCTCTTCGAGATTGTTGAAAATGACCCTTCCGAAGGGTACTTCCTTTGCCTCTTGTTTGAATGGACTTTTGGTTTCTCTGAAGTATTCCATCAGACAAAAGTCCGAAGGAATTACTTCCTTTGTCTTATAGGCTCCCCTTTGTTATTTCCTTCAGACTTTAAAAGTCTGAAGTACCTCTCTGAAGACCTGTCTTTAGCCAAACCTTTTTTGATGAACCATCCCCTCAGAATTTTCCTATTGTAGCAAAGGCCCCTTATCAAGGAAAACAATGTAATCTTCCTTCCTTGGCTAGAGATGAGAACTTTCCAAATGACATGAGACAATCTGACTTGTGGAAGATTTTTCAACAGGAATCAAGACAGTGTGCATTTTTATGGTGACTCATGTTTGCATGGGAGCTATGATTTGCAATGATTTCAGATGGCCTTGGAATTAAAATTCATATATTATAGTATTAAATGAGAAGTAGTATTTAATGTCTGGCCACCTATTTATGGAGAAACGAAGCTAACCTTAATATATTTAAAGGAGTTGATGCATCCCAAAACTACTTCATGAGATAACACCACCTCCTCTCTTCCTATTAAATTAACCTCTTCCCCAAGTGAGGTAGCAGGTCATAGTGAAAACAATTCCTCCTTTTTGATAGAAAATGTCAGAGCATCCTCAATTCCTCCAATAAATCCACATAGATAAGACACCTTCCCAAATCTTTCCCCCATAACAGGGGGTAAAGGCATCACCTTCATGAATCTAACTACTGCCATGGGTGGAAAATGTAGACCTTTGACAAATTTGTCCTCTCTTATAGGTGGTAAAGGGAGGGCCTCCACAAATCTTTCCTGTACCATAGGTGGCAAAGGAAACTCCCTCTCTATTTTTATAGATTGTGCATCATGTCTACAAATTCCTCACATGTTAAGCTCCCAGGGCATGAAAGGTTTGCATATTCTACTTCCTCACATGTTACGCTCATAGGGCATGAAATCTTAAATAAAAACAAAAGAGAAAGACAGTTCCTTCCTACATCTTATTCTAGGATAATAATCTTGCATCCTTGGCACTCCAAGATATTACATCTACTCAACATATTTCATTCAAAAGCCTTAAATCCAAGACAATAAAACTATTTAGTGCATATCTTGACGCCATAACATTCCATTTATTCTCCTTCCCTTAGTCATGGATTGAATGAGAGCTTTTTTATCAGTTCACCTAAAATCCTGAGAGAGAGTGGTTACCCCAATTCGATGAGTGCTAGCTGTAGACATGGCCACGAATTCATGACAAGATAGCTACAATAATTTAAAAAAAAACATCAATGTGCCTATTTTGAGGTTCTCCTTCCTTATTTCATATAATTTCCCATTTTAATGTTTAATATACCTGGCTACCTCGATGCGAAAAAGGATTTGGTTGTGGAAAATGATGTGTTGAGCTAGGTGTTGGGCCCAAAGAGAGTGGAAAGGGTATGAGCAGTAACCATGACGATTACACGACAACCAAGTCTTCAGGGGACCATTATATGGACGGGGACAAGGAAGGGGAGAATGAGATTAAAACTTCTCCCATGAGTAGGAGTAGTAGAAGAGATCCTAAAGAATCTCATAAATTATTGTCTATGTGTAGTGCTTGAAGTCCATTGGTTTTATATGATTTGCATCCTCAACCTTTAAATGTGAATCGATGTTAATCTTTTGCACTAGGCCCTAGGGTGTCTCACCAAATAGTATCCTACTAAACATTCCCTTCCAGCATTACTTGGACCTTTGGGCCAACTACTAGTATTATTACATTGGAGGTGATTCTATTAATATGCCAAGAGGAAATATTTGTCTTATGGTTTTGTAGATGGCGATTAGAGTCGTCAATGCTTTTCCAAGAGGGGCAGTTTCAAAAAAATGGTAGTTTTTTGGACTAGAAAAGGAAAGTGGAATTTAAAATCCATCCCTATCAAAATTGAAACCATGGATTGTACTGTGCTTTATTATATTAATATGTAAAAAAGGTTGTTACATCATTTGATTATAATTCTCGATGAAGCCAACCAGACTGGTTGAGGCTGAAACATTGTTATACACATTAGTTAAGATACCTCTATACATCCTAACAAACACATCTATTGCCCAAAAGTACAAAACATGACTTGTCAAGCTTCAAATATAGAGTCTTGCATATAAAACAAGTTTATGAAACAGTCCTACAAGAATAAAACAAGGCATTCACACCTAATTATTTACATAATCATGCACATAGGGCATGATCTTCCCCTCTAGTTCCTTCTGCATGTCTTTCATCATCTCCTCTTGCTACTTTGTTTAATCATCAGAGGCTTCTCTGACAAGCCTATCCCCCAATTTCCTAAATTCCTCTGTAGTTTAGCATCATTGTTACACTTGAGGCATTGAACCACAATTTGGATTCTTTCAGTGACATTCTTTCAGATGTTCTAGTTGTGTTAATAGCTATTGACATTCCATTGTTCAAGCTCCATATTCATCACCTCTTGATTTTTTAGATATGTAACAAGGTCGATTGAGGTATACTAAGTTGAATCATTGTACTCGGTTATATATGTTTGATCTATTCTGGTTAATCTTCCACATAGTAGACAAATGGTTAAAATAAACAGTTTAAAGGAAACAAATGTCTGAAATTTAAAAGAAAAATATATTTGAAACTTAGAATGTAATTATGGACTATGGAAGCTATGAATCTCAAGCTTTTAATCCTTAAAATCATTTGGAAATTGTGAAATTATCGAACCCTGGCCATCGACGTGGGTAGAGGAGTATTGTTTAATACACATAGATATGATTAAAAAAGTAATATAAATAACACTACTTGTAAAACTATGTTACAACGTGCCATCAAATAGTTCACCTTGGGCCCACATGTGACCTAAATTTTAAACATGTATGGCCTCCCTCAATCGTTGCATCATTTCATTTATAAGAAGCTTTATAAAGTAATAATAAATATAATATTACTATAATATAATTGAACATTATAAATTAATATTATATTATAAAATTAATATAATATATAATATATCAATAATAGTAATATATTATATTATTAATATTAATATATCTATAGTAAATAATAATATATTATAATATTATATTTATATTATAACTATTGTATATATTATATTATTATTATTATTATATATCTTTCAATTATATTATATATAGTATTATATAATGTGTGTAGCTTATAGGGTGGTGGCTTATTTGATTGGCCATTTTCTATTGTCAATGGTAGATGAAGACCTCATGAGAACTTATTTGATTGTGAAACGGCTCCATATTCGATGTGCAACTTGAACTAACATTGCACTCTTGTTGATATGGGGGCAAGACACTAAGGTCCACGAGTCTATCTTTTAGCTTCCATTCATCCATGCTACTAATATATTAAAACCTATAAAAATTATGTCCAACTTAAAAGCATACAGAAACACCATACTTAGACCCTTAGAAGAAAGAGTAAGGCTATACAGAACATGAAAATATTGAAATATTTCAAAGTGAGTTATGCGATGATGGTGAGGGGAATTGACAAGGTATTTTAGTTGATATCGTACAACAAGGGGCCCATATAATAATATAACATTATATATAATATAATATAATAATATACTATTAACATCAATGGATACATTACCATTTGGAAGACAAGAATGTCTCTCTGCGATGACAAATGGATAACACTTATCCCATATAATTGACACCTACATATGTGACTACATTAATTTTTAAATTGGCACATCAATGTAATAATAGTACAACATGATGCATGTTAGTTATATCAGATCAAGGTGGGACTTGTTTTATTGTCAGCTTTCTATTGTCAAGGGTGGGCGAGGACATCACGGGAGTCAATTTGATTGTGGCAAGGTTCAACATCTCAAGTAAAACAACAATACAAAATCCCAATTTACCAACAAATAAATAAAATTGTAATCAAATATGTTTCAAAATGCAGAGGACGTTGCGTTGGCAGGATGGAGATCATGGTGTTGAGACACAAACAAATGCAAGTAACAGTTCAACAACATATTTTTGGTCAATGACAGTCAACCACGAGAAAATTACTTAATCATATGGTTTTAATATAATTTTTAAATTAAAAGATCAATTATATATGTGTGTGTGTGTGTGTGTGTGTGTGTGTGTGTGTGTGTGTGTGTGTGTGTGTGTGTGTGTGTGTGTGTGAAGTGAACGAGTGTAAGTTGGTATTGTACTGCACTCAAAATCCATCACCACTGATCCCATATTACCTTTTGTGCATGAAGCATTAAGAAAAAAATTGTATTTGCGGTGGAGGTGATGATATAAAATGAGATTGTACATTCATTTTTACGATGTGCTAATGTGATGTGCGATGAGGTGAGTCAAGTGGTGATGGTGAGGAGAAATAATATCCTACACCAAACATAGATTTAAAGTAGTTGTTGGATTTACAGAATTGCACCCATTGCAAAGGGGTACACAGCTTGTAGGGTCGCATGTTCTTTGATTGGATGTTTGGTTCTATCAAGGGTTGACGAGGACAACATGAGGTTGATTTGATTATGAGAAGGCTCCACATCTGATGTGTGACTCAAATCAATGTTGCAATGCAATTAATATGGAGACAAGACGTTGACATTCCAAAGTCTATATTGCAGCCTATGTTCATATATGTCGTGAATATATTGACATTTATAAAAAATACATTAAGGTTAAGAACATACACAAACACCATACTCATACCCATGGAATAAAGAGGAAGGCCATACATAATTTGCAAATGGTGAAATATTTCAAATTGAGCTAGTGGTGATGATGAGGGGAAATGATAGGTTATTTAAGTGATATTATACATCAGAGGGCCCATATAATACACATGCCCTGAATTTAAGGTAATTGTTGGATTTACATACCCTGCACCCATTACAAAGGGGTTTGTAGCTTGTTATGTGGTGGAATATTTTATTGACTATTTTCTATTTGATTACATAAGGACTCCAATTCTGATGTGCAGATCAAATCAACAATGCAATGACGTTGATGTAAGGATAATACATTGAGAGTATGGAGTCTATCTTGTTTCTTTTGTTGTGGTTGAAGTGAGTACCAAAGCTTTTTCAAAGTGCATGTCACATGGGTGCATAAGAGGCCATCACTAGTGATATAATGTGAATGCCATGGTAGATAAAAGGGCGATATAAAATAACAAAGTTTAGAGTAAAGACTATCTAAAGATGCTCTTGCCATCTTCTCTAAGCATCCTATTGGTCAAGCATCTTTCTATAACCTTCAAGCATTCCTTTATTTTTGCTTTTTTCCATTCTCCACTTCCTCCAAATTTTCATTTGTAGGTTTCCCGAAAATAGTTTAATGTGATAACACCTACTTGGTATCATAAAACATGGTTTTAACTTTTAGCAAATACCCTAATAGTATATATAGGTACTGATGCACATTGCATACCATACTTATGAAGTTTATATATCTAAACTCTTGGAAAAACCAATTTTAAGAAACTTGAAATAAAACATGGTCCCTTATTTATCATTGCAAGTTTGACAAGGTGAGCTTTATTCAAGTGCAAGCCCATGTTTACAGATCATCTCACTTAGAATCACCAATAATCTTGGGAAGAACATTGTCCTTGTTTAAAATGATAGGAACGAGTTTGCATCTCTCACAATAATTTGTCTTGCAACAATCTTGGAGATAAACTTTTATTATAATTTATTAAAAATGGTGTTGTTTGTTTTGGACTTCTGGGCTGCAGAAGAACGAACTAGTATCAACTCTGGGGGTGGGCACAAATTCACAGTTTATAATTGAGATTTACGACAACCTGACATGTTCCACCATTGCTCTTGTGGATGGTTCCATATAGACTAGAGGTCGTTTTCTTTACATTTTATCAAGGCATGAAACCCTTCCACATTCCCTTCACAGAATGAAGGTCATCGATCTATTAGATGACATCAAATTCTTAGTAGAAAATCTCAAAGAGTTGGTGTGCCACTAACAGATTTTACTCTATGGTGCACACATCATATGGTTAAAAGGGGAATATACTCCAACAATGAAAAGAAAAATACTTATCCCTAAAAAATCCTTAAAATTAAAGATACATTCCTTCCGACATAACTTTTACCTTCGAGGCAACTATTAGTTTAAATTTTATATGTAAATGTGAGAATAAATGGGTCATTTTAAATTATAGGTTAACTTATCACAATATAAATAAATAAATATATTTAGTATACAATAATTAATAATATTTTTAGATACAAGTAAATGAGAGGGTTTTGATGGGAGCCCACAAATAACATAGAGTTCCAATTAAAATTGGGACACAATAAGAGGCCCAATCTTTAACAACACTAATCCAAAAGGAAACACTAAAACACGAGAATAAAACCAAGACTAAACAAAAGACGTCAAAAGAAAGCATGCAAAAAAGAAAATCTAAATAAAAAGTCAGCAAAAACAACATCAAATTTACAAAAATACCCAAAACACAACTAAAAAACACCTTCCAAATGAAAACAACCAAACCCAAACACAAACACAAACACAAACACAAAACAACAACAATGAAAAATGAAGAAGAGAAAAGATCACCTATTAAAAAAGATCGAGCTTCTACAAAAAGAGAAGTCATTCAACCTCCTTTGAAACCCGTCTCTAATAAAAACTTGAGCTTCTTATTGCAACTTTTTAACCTCAAACTTGGGAGCGTTTCCACCTTGCACACATTTGTCGTTATTCGACAGATCCGGTTTATTATCCTGTGTAAGAAAGGCATCCGAGCGGAATGGAACGCCAAGTTTGCAGAAGCAACTGTTGAAGGACGTAACACGCCATCCGTCAGAAAAAATCTGCAATATAAGCCAAGGCAGAGAGATGCTTGCAGATCATGTTAAACCGCCTATGTCACCAGAAATCTTTAAAATTTCTCATTGTTATTGTTGCTTTTGATAGTCGAGATGAAATAGATGCCTTCTGCGCAAGGAGGAAGTTTTTGGACAGGGGAAGAAAGTTCGGTTACAGTCACATTCCTTGATAAGGCTATGAAATCAAACCCTTGGGTATGCAGGACGCTCCTGAGCTCTTTGAGTGTAGGATGTAGGTACCCTTAATGCTTGAGATTTAAATTTACCAATCATCTCTGTTATATGTGATTAATTCTTTTAATCGGTGATTCCTTACTACGATATTTACAATGTATTATAGATGATGCTTCCTTATGTGTTTATAGGGTATACATTTTACAAAACTTTCTACACTCATTTCAATTGCCGAAAAAAAAAAAGAGAAAAATTTTATAACCTCAATGTGTTGCCTCATTGTCATTGTATTGTTCATTCAATTTACACATTTCATGTAAATTCTTTTAATAATTGAATAATAAATAGTCAATAAAAATGATTCTTTATCCGTTACATCAAATCATCGATTTATACTTTTTCACTTTACAAAACCCCTCTTACCAATATAAAAATTATATATATTATTTGTTGTTCCCAAAATCTGTCACTCATTTTTGGGACAACATATGAACTATTTTGGTCTTGCAGGCCAAAATTATCTCTTCCCTTCTCAAAAAATTGTTATGAGCATTCAAATTCTTCATTATTCAAGCTTTTTCAGTTAAGGGACAAGCAGGGTCAACAGGTTCAATGACTTCAACAGACGAGCTCAATCAAAGGAACATCTTTCCAACACTTAGGCAATTTCAAGATTGGTTCAATGCCTAGGTTCAACCAAAAATGTTCATCAGCAAGCTTCAAACAAAGGATTGAACCATTGAACCATTGAACCCCGCTTCCAAAAGGTTCAAAGGTTCAACGACATCGACAAGTTCAAAGAGTTAAGCGCTTCACCAAAAGTTTAAAGTTCAACTGCTTCGGCAAGTTCAATGGCTCTAAAAGATTTAGTGAAAAGAAGGAAGATTGAACCATTGAACCTTGAACCAAAAAAGGTTCAAAGGTTCAACGCGGTTGGTTCAAAGAGAATGGTTCAAGCGGTCAATTGAATGAGCGGAACAAAAGATTGAACCGTTGAACCAAAGTTGGTTCAATCGGTCGGTTCAAAGGGGTCCCCCCAAAGCCGAAAGGGCAAGTGCCCTTGCAGAGGGCAGTGAACAAAAGGCAGGTGCCCTTGCGGAGGGCAGGTAACATTTGTTCAAAGATCAAAGAAAAGGCCGAAAGAGAAGATTTCCTTCGAACTTTTTGTCCGAAGAAATTACCAAGTAAAGGAACCAAAAGAATTCCTTCGGAAAGATTTTTTGCAGAAGAAATTCGCTAAGGCAAATCCTTCGGACAAATTGTCCGAAGGAATTCCTTCGGATATTTTGCCCGAATGAGTAACCAAAAGCCCGGCGAAAAAGCGGCTAAGGCAAAGGAAGATTTCCTTTGGACAAAATGTCCAAAGGAATTCCTTCGAACAATTTGTTCGAAGGAAATGAAGGAAAAGGCTGCTCAAAAAATCTTGAAGGGCAGGTACCCTTGCGGGGGGCTCTCGACACCCAGAAAATAGACCTTTCTCAAAGACCTAAAAGGACACCTTCCCTTCGGGGTGTTCCAAAGACATAAAGCCGAAGGGATTTCAAGGCTTCAAAAGACTTAGCCAAAACCAAGGATTCTCAGAAAGAGATTGAACCATTAAACTTTGAACCAAAATGGTTTAAAGGTTCAAAGGTTCAAAGAAAGCTCCAAGCAAAAGAAGGAAGCGGAAGATTCTAGAGACCAGTTCAAAGGGATGGTTCAACCAAAGAGCAAGGAAGCGATTAAACCAAGGAACCGATAAAGACTACCTGAACTGTTAAACTATTGAACCAATAAACTTTCAAAGGTTTAAAGGTTCATGGTTCAAACAACCAACGACCATTGACGTCCCTGTGGACGTCAAATTTAAGGTAATGGATTATCCATTGATTTTTAAATATAGAGCGAAACTTTAAGGATAAACCAAGCGACCAACTGAAGAAGATAGGTTGAGAGTTCTAATTGCAATAGGGTAGAAGAGAAGGCTATAGGAGATATTGAAATATCTACAAAAGATTTATTCTCAGTAGGTGAAACAGTTCACCAAGTAGTCATCTGAGCACACTAAATCAAGGATGTGGCCTATTTTTCTTCCATGAAGTAAAGACAAAGTGGACAGTTGCATAAATAAGAAGGAAAGGACCAGGCAGCCTATACTTTAGAGGAGATATATGAGATGAATTGGCACGCCATAATTAAGGCCGATGCACTGTTCCCAGCATGGCCCCTTGACAGAACTGAAAATGCATTCAAAGCATTAAATGCAGTATGGGCTGTTTCATGAAATGAAGCACCAAGCCTTTCTTGGTTACCATATATTGTAATCTCTTGTTTTATGCAAAGGAGATCTCTCCATTATAGAATCAAAACTCTGCCCAAATTGAAAGGCGATTACTGAGACTTTGAGCTCAGATTGTTGATCGTATTACTTTATCTGAATGAGAAAGCAAGTTACTTTCAGACTTTGTGCTATTATAGCTTGTGTTATTTTAAGAAATTGTTCTTATGTCCATTTCATAGGAGCATTCTTATTTATTTGATTTAACAAGCAGAACTAGTGGAAGTAATTAGGAAGGTGTTCTGAAGCTAATTGTGAAAAGACTTTGTGCTGTCACAATTGTCTTCAGTGTGTTTTTAGTTTCTTTCTGTGTAAATGATCTTGAGATGACTTTGTGCCCTCATTATCCTTCGTATTTCACTCTTTGGGCAGTTGAGGTGTAGACTTTGTGTTACACTTCATCCTGTTGGTTGTTGCGCCCTTGTTACCTATTGGTTACCCACCAGAAAGAACTCCTGCGCCTTGTCGCAAGACCACTTCTGAAAGAAGAGAAGTGCCTTTAGTATTATCACCAAGATTTCTCTTTTGTCTGAGAATATCATCTCTAGAAAAAGAGAGATGGATGGTGTAGTCCTACCCTTGAGTGTTATTTTCTGCTTACATATATAGTATATAGCCCCTCATATTTATAGGGAACCTCCCCTTGATGAGAGGAGAGATTTTTTCACCTCTGATGTGGTAAACTTGCACATTTGGCTGACCAATCTACCTATGTTGTGGTTGAAGAGACCTATTTTACTCATCAGTTAGTTGGTGACAAAATATTCACCCAACAGTGTTTTGGCGACTTTGCTGGAGAAAGAACAAGTAGTTTGAAGCCTCAAGCTTTAAACTGAAGCAGGGCCAGTTCTTTTCTATTTTTATTCTACAATTTGGAAACTCCACGCTATACTAGAAGCCATAGAACCCAAGGTGTTGTTGACCCTATTTTTGAGTTGGTGCAACAGGGAAATTTTGATTTGTTCCCTCCCCAACTTCAAGTTCAACGATCCAGGAGTGTTCCTCTTGCCCATACCAGGTCACCAACACAAGGCAGAGCTTTTTTTTCTACTGTTAGTAGAGCTTTGCCTATACATACTCCACCCAGATTTATTATCTCCCTTTTTCATAATCAAATCATGGCGGCTCAAGGCCCCTAGGGTAACTCTTTTGGTCCACTCAATCTTACTCCACCTTTACATGAGCTACCACGTAGTTTAAGGAAGAATTTTTCCAAATTCTTTGGTGATGGGAGAGTTCATCTTGATAAACATATTGCTGCCTTCAGCATAACCTATGGTGTGTGTTGGGTGAATATTTTGTCCACAGCGTACTGATGAGCAAAATAGGTCTTATCAATCACAACAAGGGAGATTGGTCGTCCAAAGTTGTAGGTTTACCACATCCAAAGGGGACAAATCTCTCCTCTTAAGGGGAGGTTCCCTATTAAATATGAGGAGCTATATACTATAAATATATGCAAAAAATAATACTCAAGGGTAGGGTATCACGATCCATCTCTCTTTTTTCAGAGATGATGCTCACAGACAAAAGAAAAATCTTGGTGAAGACACTGAAGGCACTTCTCTTCTTTCAGAAGTGGACTTATAGAAAACAACAAGAGTTCTTTCAGGTAGAGATAAGTAATTGGTAACAAGCTGCAATAACCAGCAGAATGAAGTGTAGCACAAAGTCTCCACTTCAGCTCGCTGAAGAGTGAAATACGAAAGACAATGAGGGCACAAAGTCATCCCAAGGTCTTTTACACAGAAATAAAAAATAAAGAAACACACTAAAGGTAATTGTAGGCAACACAAAGTCTTCCTACAGTGAGCTTCATGGTATCTTCTTGATTATCTCCACTAGCTTTGCTTATTTCATTGAATAGACAAGAACACATTCAGAAAATAGACGTAAGAACAGTCTCCTAAATGATACAAGCTATGACAGCACAAAGTTTGAAAGTAACTTGTTTTCTCATTCAAACAAAGAAAAATGATTAACAACTTGAGCTCAAAGTCTCAGTGATAACCTCTTAGTTTTGGTAGAGTTTTGCTTCCTTTATCAAAAAGATCTCTATTAAAATAATAAAAGAGATTACAATATATACTAGCCCAGAAAGACTTGCCGCTTTGTTTCATGGAATGGCCCAAGCTGTGCATTCAATGCCTTGAATACATTTTTAGTTCTGTCAAGGGGCCATGCTAGAACAGGGCATCGACCTTAACTGTGGCATGTCAATTCATCTAAAATGTCTTCTCCTAGGTCTGGATCATCTGATCTATCCCCTCTAATGTTTGTGCAACTGTCCATTTTGTCTTTACTCCAAGGGAGATAAATAGGCTGTGTCTTCAATGTTTCCCAGTCAAAATATCTGCTTTATAGACTGTTCCACCTACTGGAATAACTATTGTGTAGATATTTTGGCCTCTCCCTCTTTCTACTGCGATTTGAGCCCTTGGGCTATCTTTTCCCCTTTCTGGTTCTTTTGGTTCTTCCTCTCGGTGGTTCTTCCTTTCGGCCTGAAGGTATTTGAATGCCTTCGGGTCTGCGTTTAAGCCTACAAAGATCAACATACACTTTATTGCCATAAATTTGATGTCTTTGGGTCCGTCATCATTTAAAAGCTAACGGCTAGTTGGTTGTCTTAAATTTGATAGCTGCAGGCTTGTCATCCTCCTTAGCAATTCCTTTGTGTCTTTCCCACTTGCTTCAGCCACTTTCCATCGGGCTTCATCCTTTTTACTGTGTCTTTGTATTGGGAGTGCTCCATCTTTGACATCTATCACAGTCCGCTGCTTTGAAACTTTACCAACTTACAAAAAATGGGACCCACAACACTTCTTTCCTGAACAGCTTCAAAAAGGGAACGGGGACAGGTGGCACTTTCCGCTGATCTTTACAAGTGACAAGTGGCATTTTTTGCTATGAAACAGGCGAGGACACTTGGCAACATCCACTTAATTTATAGAAGCTTTAGATACATTTTGAGAGTCCTATAGAAGATGACATGTGGCAGCTTCTATTGAGCTTTAGAAACACTATAGAAACATTCAAGACTCATTTAGATTCACATGGATGATGACACTTGGTGCGCTCTGCTTACTTTTAGCAACTCACCTAGGGCCCACCACAGTCCTTACTTGATAACGAAGCAAAAGGAAGAAACTATGGATGTTGACACTTGGTGGCTTCCGTCAAGCTTTACAAGGGACACGTGGCACGTTCCACTGCTTATAGAAAAATATATTAAACATTTTGCAGTCACCACTTGGTGCCCTCCGTGGGACTCTGAGAGAAGCTTATAAGAAACTTTAGAAAGCGGATGCAGACAGTTGTCGCACTCCACTGAGTCATAACGGGACACATGACATATTTCGCTACTTTTTTTAGAAACAAATTAGAATGGGTCTCAGCAGATGACACTTGGCAGCTTTCGCTCGACTTTGAGATTTAGACAAAACCCGTGCAAAATAAAAAACCCGTGCCTTGTGTCATAACCCTTACTGCCTCGAAACTGAAACACGTAGGGACAAAACTTGAAGCGCACAACTGAAACTCAAAATAAAATATAGAGTATTTCACTCTACAAAGGGAAGAGAGAAATTTTTGGCCTGTAGGACCAAAAATAGTTCATGTGTTGTCCCAAAAATGAGTGACAGACTTTGGAAACAACAATGTGATAGGCGTGGAATATGAGGACGTAAAAGTCAGGGTATTTATGGAAACACTACAAGGCAATGCTACAGACTGATTCTACTATCTATAGGCTAGGTCAGTGACTGAATGGGACACTCTCAAAGCTAAATTCGAAGCAATGTTCAAGCCTGCAGAAGATGTGCATGCCCTGCTAGCTCAACTCACACAGATGAAGAAGGAACCTCATGAACCTATGAGGGACTTCATTGCCAAGTTTGGCAAGCTGAGGAACCAGATTCTTACAATTTCTTAGCCAACACCTGAGAACCTTAAATACTTTTTCATTGATTCACAGCTGCCTGAAATAAGTTTTTTGCTGAGATGAGCTGGCCACATAGACCTTGCTACTGCTCAGGATTTAGCTATCGAGGTAGAAGATGACCTTATCTTGGTAGAAAAGATAAGGAGAGATCCTAACAGAGGTAAATCATCTTCATCTTCTGAATACTCACCTGCAGTCACCACTGATCCAATAGTGCAGAAGCTAGACAACGAGTTGCTAGCTCTTAGAAAGCAAATGGCACAAGGGATGTCATCTACTCTTTCGTACAAAGATATACTAAGGAAGACATTTTAAAATCAGTCATACCAAGGCCATGCTGCTAGGAATTAAGGGTAGCCAAATCGTCTCCCTCCCCCTCAGGGAAAATTATCCATTAAAACACCTCCAACCAATTCAGCAGTCGAATATCTTGAAGTAGAATCAGATTTCTCCTTCCAACCTGAGTTGAACCCAGAAGATGACACTAATCTCTTCACAGAGGGAGAAGAAGAATTAGTTTGCGAATCCAACATTAGTTTCCTGAATTACAAAGATGAACCCAAAAGTGAAGGTAAAATAATTGATGGAACATACGCTGTATTCACCAAGTCCCAGAACCAGTCAGCCCAACAAGCTGATAAAAAAAATAGAGGAGCGACCTCAACCATCAATTTCAATTGGTAAGTGGGGAACCACTTTGCCTTTCTAGCCAAAAGACCCGATGATTATAAGAAATGTAAGTACATCAAACATCCCTACACCTTCTACTTCAAATTCATAGACCAGTCCTCCCCCTCCCAAAAACCAAAAGGATGAACTCCCATCCTCTGTTCCTAGTTCATTTCAAATATTTGACATAATTGACCATATAAAGAAAACCAGAATTCAAATGTCTGAATTTGAATTCCTGCAGTCGAACTCTGAGCAGTTAGATAAGTTGGTTCAATGTGTAAAGAACTAAGCCATCCTTGTAAGACAAGCAATTTTGAAGGTAACTCGTGATCCCCCCAAGAACACATTCACTAGGAATAACCTTGTCATTATTTCTGCTGCTCTCGGGAGGACTGAACCATCTTATGTCTCCCTGTTGATAAATGGACACCAACTGAACAATTACATCATAGATTCCAGTGCATCTGATAATGTCATGCATGCCAAAGTGGTAGAATCCATTGGTCTCACATTGACCAAGACATTTGGGAGATGTTTCTCTATGGAAAACAAAAAAGTGCCATTGTTGGGACAAATCAATGACGCCCAATTTACATTTGCAGCATTCTCAAACAAGAGAATCAAGATAACTGTCCTAGTGGCCAACGTCTCAGCATCATATGGCATCCTTCTTGGGAATTTTTTTTTCAAAGATGTGGGTGACGAATTAAGCATGGATCTATCCGAGGTGAGGATCCCAATCAAAGGCATTATGCAGAGATTGCTCCATGAGAAAGAAGCAAAATACGTGGTCACTCAAACATCAGCACCTGAAGCTCAAATTTTGTTTGAGTCTTCAGGCATGTGTAATTACTTTTTATCCATAGAGGAAGTCCATGAGGCATCTGGTGAAATTCTCAAATGTGTCAACCTAAAAATTGGTTTAGATGGAACAACAGAAGGATTGGTGGAGCATAGTGCAAGTGCAGAAGAATCTCCCCCTCCAAACGAAGAACTTAAGGAAAAATCAGTGTCTGATGAGGTATAGATTCTAGAATTTGATGACAGCTGCTCCTCTACCAGTTCAGGAGCTGAGATTGTGTTGATATCTCCTCAAAGAGATATTTTTATTTTTTCATACAAGTTGCAGTTCAACAACACCAACAACATAGCTGAGTACGAATCTCTATTGCTTAGATTGAAAGCTGCTCAAGACAAAGACATCAAACTCCTTCATACCAAAGGTGATGTTGAACTGGTAGTTTGTCAAGTAAGGAACATGTATCAGACCAAAAATAAGAGATTGTGCCACTACCGCAATCTAGTCTGGGATCAAATTGAAAGCTTTGATGCTTTCAACATCTCTGCCATACCAAGGGAATTCAATGATCGAGCTGATGCACTGGCTGTTTCAGCAACTCTATTGGTTCTTCACCCTAATTTTAATGGAGATAGGTACAGTATTAAACTAGTTTTTTGATCAAGTGTCCCTAATAATGCCAATCATTGGCAAGTATTCAATAGTGACAACCAAATCATTGCCTTCTTGGAGCAAAAAGATAGCTTTGAACAACTTCATTTTGAAGGCAATGAGCCTCAAAATCTTGAATCAACCTCTAAATCAAGTGCAGATGCAGGTGAATTTTTTTTGTAACTTAAAGGAAATAAAATTCTAAAAGACCTGGTTTCCTTCGAGAAGTTGTTTGACAAACATGACAGGTTTGTCAAACAGCAACAAATGGATTCAAGCTCCTCCCAGGAGTTTGACCAAATAAATTTGGGTACCAATGAAAATCCCAAGATGGTGAACATTGGGAAGTGTTACACTCAGGAAGAAAAGCTCAAGTTCACTCCTTTGCTCAGCCAGTACATGGATGTCCTAGCATACTCTTATGGTGATCTGAAGTCATTCAAACTTGAAGAAATTCACCATGAGATTCCTCTCAAGAGTGATTCGGTGCCTTACAAGCAAAAATCCAGGCAGTACAATCTAAATATATCAAGTACTATTCTGTCTGAAATACAAAAGATGTTGAATGCTAGAATATTTTTTACAATCCATCATTCCACATGGATTGCCAACATAGTACCTGTGAGGAAAAAGAATTATAAAATTTGCCTCTGTGTCGATTTCAAAAATTTAAATCAATCATCTTTAAAGGATAACTATCCTCTGCCCATCATGGATCAAGTCCTTTAGACAGTGACTGGTTCAGAAATGTTATCAATGCTAAACGACTTCTCAGGGTACAATCATGTTGAAGTTGGTAAAGCAAACTAGCATAGGACTACTTTCACCACACCTTGCGGCACCTTTGCCTATCGAAGAATGCCATTTGGCTTGATAAATGCCGGTGCCACTTTTCAGAGAGCAATGGACCTTGCTTTCAAGGATGAAATGGGTAAGTTCATTGTGGTGTACCTTGATGATTTAATAGTCTTTTTCAAGCATCGTCCTGATCATGTGCGCCATTTGCAACAAGTGCTAGAACGTTGTCACCAGAATGACATTTCTCTAAATCCCAAGAAGTCTATTTTTAGAATAACATAAGGGAAACTTCTCAGGCACATTGTATCCTGAGAAGGCATAAAGATTGACTCGAACCAGAGATCTCTCCATTATAAAAGCAAAACTCTGCCCAAATTGAAAGGCGATTACTGAGACTTTGAGCTCAGATTGTTGATCATATTACTTTATCTAAATGAGAAAGTTAGTTACTTTCAGACTTTGTGCTGTTATAACTTGTGTTATTTTAAAAAATTGTTCTTGTGTCCATTTTCTAGGAGCATTCTTGTTTATTTGATTTAACAAGTAGAACTAGTGGAAGTAATTAGGAAGGTGTCCTGAAGCCAATTGCGGAAAGACTTTGTGTTGTCACATTGTCTTCAGTGTGTTTTTAGTTTATTTATGTGTAAAGGATCTTGGGTTGATTTTGTACTCCCATTATCCTTCGTATTTCACTCTTTGGGTAGTTGAGGTGTAGACTTTGTGTTACACTTCATCCTACTGGTTACTGCGCCCTTGTTAGCTATTGGTTACCCACCAGAAAAAACTCCTATGCCCTGCTACAAGACCACTTCTGAAAGAAGAGAAGTGCCTTCAGTATTATCACCAAGATTTCTCCTTTGTCTGTGAACATCATCTCTGAAAAAAGAGAGATGGATGGTGTAGTCCTACCCCTGAGTGTTATTTTCTGCTTACATATATAGTATATAGCCTCTCATATTTATAGGGAAACTCCTCTTGATGAGAGGAGAGATTTGTCCACCTCTAATGTGGTAAACCTGCACATTTGGCCAACCAATCTCCCTATGCTGTGGTTGAAGAGACCTATTTTGCTCATCAGTTAGCTGGTGACAAAATATTCACCCAACATTATTTTTATATATTAATTATATTATTATATAATATATATTGTAACATTTATTATATATAAAACGTTAATTATATAATGTATATGAATCAATTTCTCTAATCAATCCCACCCATTGAGTTGAGCACCTCCCCATAGTTCGATTATATATATATATATATATATATATATATATATATATATATATATATATATATCATATTATATATTTTAATATTATATTCGATTATATAATATATATTAATATTATATTAGATCATATAATATGTATTTACATATTAGATTATATAATTTATATATTTTAATATGCAATTCATTATAGTAGCATATTTTAGTACCCAAAAGAAAATTGTTTTATCATTCAGGTTTTGGTTTGATGTTCATAGTACATTTCTACTTTTAATTTCAATCCTTCTTGCAATCCTTTCTGCCATTCGCCGTTGAATCGCTTAGAAAATTCCTGATCCATTGAATCATGCTTCTCCCCTTTGGCCTCCTTCGATTACGATAGCTGCATTGCCATTGCCCTTGCCCTCTATGCACTTTTTCCACTCAAAATTTATTTTGTCGTAGACCGCCCTCCAAAATTGCCTGTGCTCGAAGATTCACGTCTCCAATACCACGAGATGAATCTTTAGTGTTGGCACCCCAATAAAAATACCAAACATTTTATTATGTATATTATTAATAATAATTATACTTATAAATATATACTTGTCTATATATATATATATATATGTCTTGCCTTCACATCAGTGGCATTATAAGGATGATTCAAACCACACATCGAATGTAGAGTCCTATCACAATCAAATCAACATTTATAATGAACTCAAAAACTATCAAGATAAATAAAAATCTAATAGGCCAAGATTATGAACAATACCCAATATTGATTTGTATTAAATGATTCAAATAATTACAAACCAAGCATAAATAAGTCTCAACTCGGTATTGGAGTTGATATGCAAAATTCAGAACTCTAAAAATAAATAAAACTCAACCTACTATTTTTAGCAGCTGTTATTTTTAGTAACTTTCATATGCAAGTATGCGTAGCTTTAAAAATATCCAAAAATAAACTAAATACTAAAATTAACCTATCAGACGAATTTCAATTGAAGTTCAAGTCCGGTTAAAAAAATAGATAATTTTTAAATTTAGAAAAAATCCAAAAAAATTAAACTATAGTTTTGGACTCTTAGATGGTCAAATGACCTCTAAAACATATCGAAAACATTTCATAATACAATTTTGGACCCTCATATGGTCATGTATGACCTTTGAAAAATATCAAAAACATCCCATAACTAGAAGGGCGAGTTATGGTTGTATTGAAAATTTTGAGTCAATCGTTTTGGCATGAAGATGGGCTCAAACAGAGCTATGAATCAAAAGTTATGGCCTCTGAATGTTTGGCTTTTTTCTACATCATTCTTCTCTGGTTGAAAACAACTCAACTCCTGCAAATTACTCTAATTATAATACTGCCATTTGTTCTTATCAATCTTCTTCAGCTCTCATTCTATAAACTAAGTGTTGTCTTCTTGTTATAATCCTCTCACTGTACTAAATACCTATCATAACTTCATTGCCTTGAGTTCATTGTCTTCTTTTCCAGAACCTGCGTTATCTTTTCTTTCTTCTTCTTTGGCACATGTTGAGACACTTTCAATTTAGTTTTTCATCTTTTTCATCTTTACCATCTTCTCCATGGAAATCATATAAATCTAAAACATTACATACTTGAGAGATATCAAAATTTTGTGATAAACTCACATCATAAGCATTGTCATTGATTTTATTCACAATTCTACACTGTTCAATTTTCTTGTACTTCAACTTGTTATATGTGCCTTTCAGAAATTTCTATTTCCTCAAGTAAACAATCACTAAATCTCTTTATTCAAATATTTTTGAGCTTTCTCTGACATATTCTACTAATTTATATTTTTCATTGCTTTCTTGCAAATTTCTCCTTACTTCTTGTAACTATTGTATATGTTCTATAAATGCTTCTGCATCATCATTAACATATTCTACAATTAGTAATTTTACCAAATCTAAAACACCTATAAGATTTCTCCCATAAACAATCTGAAATGTCGATTTATCTATTGATCTGTTTACTAAATTATTATATGCAAACTCAATTTGAGGTAAAATCAAGTCTGTTTATTTGGTTTCTCTCAAACTATGCATCTCAATAAATTTTTCAAGCTCATGTTTACAACTTTTGTTTGTCCATTGGTTTGTGGGTTATATGCACTATTAAATTGTAGCTTAGTCCCCATTTTCCTCCATAAAGTCCTCCAAAATAACTTAGAAATTTTGCATCCCTATCTGATGTAATGGTTTTTGGAACACCATACAATGTCACAATATCCTTAAGAAAAAGTTTTGTAACTCTAGTGCCATCATTATTATTTTTACATGGAATAAAATGAACCATCGTAAAAAAATATATCTACAACAACAAAAATTGAATCATTGTCTTTCTGTGTGTTTGGTAATTTTCCAATATAAATTTCATACTCAAATCTGGCCATGGTCCTCTTGAAATCGGTAATGACATGTACAACCCTATATTTTGTGCATATCTTTTTTCCACCTGACATATCCTACACCTTGAAACATATTTTTTCACATCTCTCTTCAACTTTGGCTAAAAATAATTTTTCTCCACCAAAACTATTGTCTTAGTCTTACCAAAATGTCTAGCCAAACCACCATTATGTAATTATTTTATAATATTGTCTCTTAGAGACCTAATTGAAATACATAATTGTTTTCCTTTGAAGAGATAACCATCCTGCATAATATACTATTCATAAACATTACTTGTATTACTAGTTAATAGATTTATACATCGCTCAACTATCTTACCAAAATTTGGATCAATATCATATACTTATTTAATAAATTCAAATCCAACTACTTCACTTACTATAGTAGTTATCATCCCCACTCGACTGCTCAAAGCATCAGCTACCTGATTCTATTTTCCTAATTTGTGCTTCAACACGAAAGTATAACCTTGTAAGAAAGACTCCCACTTTGCATGCCTACTATTTAACTTCTTTTCAATGTTCACATACTTCAAAGCCTCATGATCAATAAATATGATAAACTCCTTAGGCACCAGATAATGGATCCAATATCTTAATGCTTGTACAATGGTATAAAATTCAACATCATACGTAGAATAGTTTATTCTTACCTAATTTTATCACTAAAATATTTTATTGGCTTCCCTTCTTGACTCAACACAATAGCAATTCCCATAAATGAAGCATCACAATCAACCTCAAACACTTTGTTAAAATTTGGTAATTCTAAAATAAGCTTTTCTATAATTTTCTTCTTTAACAACTCAAAACTTTCTGTTGTTGCCCTTGTCCATGAAAATTCTTTTCCTCTCATACAATTTGTTATTGGTCCAAAAAGACTACTAAGATTCTTAATAAACTTTTTGTAAAAAGTTGTTAAACCATGAAAACTTCTTACCTTTGTGGTGCTCTTTGGAATAGGCCACTCAACAATTGCTTTTACTTTTTATTCATCCATGTTTTTTATAGCAATTACTAAAACTATAAATTCCAAAAATACCAAATTGTTCTGCATAAACCTGCACTTCTTCAAATTTGCATAGAGCTTCTCTTTTTTTAACAATTATAATACCTTTCTCAAATACTGTAAGTGATATTTTTTAGTTTTACTAAATATCATCAAAATAAACCACCGCAAACTTACCACTGTATTATCATAGCACTGTGTTCATCACCCTCATAAATATGTTGGTTTCATTACATAACCCAAATGGAATCACCATCCACTCATATAAACCATCTCTAGTCTTGAATGCTATTTTTTATTCATCTCCTTCACAAATCTAAATTTGATAGCATCCACTCCTTAGATCAATCTTGGTAAAATATTTTGCTCTTGCAAGAACATCCATCATATCATTTAAACAAGCTATAATAAACATGTACTTGATTGTAATTTTATTGATTGCTATACTATCCACACACATCCTCCATCCTATATATTTTTCTGGAGTTATCAATGCTTGTGTTGCATATGGACTCATGCTCTCTTTTACTACACCCTTCCTCACCAATTCAGTAAATTGTTTACTTAATTATGCATGTTCTATTGGACTTATCTTATAAGCTACTTGATTGGATAGATCTAATCTTTAAATCAAATCAATATGATGTTAAATATCTTTCTTTGATGATATACCATCTAGTAACTCATCAGGTATAACATCTGCATATTCTTTCAACATTACTTTTGCTTCTGCTGATATTTGCACTACTTATGTGTCTTCTTTCTTTGTTACTAATGCATAACAACAACCTATCATCTTCATGTCTTTGATAAAAAAAATTACATTCAACATGCTTTCAACATGCCCTTCTTCTTTAAGATGTAACAAAACTACCTTCATACCACCCTTCTAAAAACTATATGTATTCTTTTCTCCATCATGAATTGTCTTTCTATCAAACTGTCGGGGTCTTCCTAATAACACATGGCATGTATCCATTGTTATAAAATCACACCATATTTCATTCTTGTAAGTTTTACCTATAAAATTTTTGATTATGCATATTTTATCTATTGTAACTTCATTATTTTCTTAAATCATGAAATCCGATAAAGATTAGAATGTTTTTCACATTGTAAACGTAGTTTCTCAATCACATCCTTAGAAACCATATTTTCACAATTACCATCATCTATAATTACTTTGCATATTTTACTTATGGAAGTACACCTTGTTAAAAATATATTTGTTCACAACAATGCATCACCACCTTCTTTATTTTGCTCATCTTCTTTCCTTGGAGTAATCATTGATCTTCTCATCATGAGATTTTCTCCAATATCTACTATTGCAACTTCAATATTTTACTCTTCTATTTTAAGTTTAACTAAATTTACTCTTGGACGATCTTCTTTCCTCCTTTCTTAATCTTGGTAGTGTGGACACTCAAACACTCTATGGCCTTCTTTTCCGTATATAAAACAAACATAAGATGTGCTTTGATTTAAAAACCATCATCTACCACCACCATAACTTCATCCTCTTTGAAATCCTCTTCCTCTTTGTTGGAATTGAAACCCTTGTCTATTATCTTCTTGTCTTTGTGGACCATGAGATGATTCTATTTTAGTAGTATTAAACCCACCCCTGTTTATATTAAATCCATCTCATACCCTTATTGGAGGGGATTGTCCTCTTCTTAGCCTAGTAGATGTTCTTCTAAAATTCTGTCTATTTTATTTTTCTTCTATCTTCAAAGCTAACTGATAAACTTCCTCCATGCAAAGTATTTTATGTATGTTTAATTCATCTTCAATAGAAAACTTCAAATTATTTATATACCTTGCATCCATCTGCTCTTTTGTCTCATCATGCTCCATGCATATGGAAAGCTTATAAAACTCATCTGTAGACTCTTGTCTACTATGATCCTTCTACCTCAAAATTTAAAATCTTCTATATATGGTTTGTGCATAATCCACATGAATAAATTTCTTCCTCAACTTCTTCTCCATCGTTTTCCACAAGTTGATATTCTCTTTATCTTTTCTCTATTTTTTTTCTATTGATGATCTCACCAAATCATTGCATGACTCTTTAATTTTGTGCATGTAAACTTTACCTTCTTGTCTTTTCTTATTTCTCCATTTTAAAAACTTCTTCATGTTGTTCATCCAATCTATCAACTCTTAGATCGATGCACAAAGTTGGTGGACAAAAAATATTACATTCTTCCAACTTTTAATTTAAAAAAAAAGGATGTATCCCCTTTGTTTAAAATTTTTGAGGCTCAGGCTTGTGTCCAAGCCTCAAAGGCATACTTCCTTTGTGATTTACAAATGGCATATTCCATTTGTGATTTACAAAGGATATATGCTCTTTGTAAATGGTGTACACCCTTTACAAAGCATAAAGGGTGTATGCCCTTATTTGTTTCTAATTTTTTTCCCTACAAAGAAAACCCGTAGCCTTAGAATTTTGGTCTTTTTCCTCTTTTCACATTTGTCAAATTTATATTCACATACGCGTTTTGGACTTGCATCCTGTCAATAGGATTCGACATTCGGGTTGCTACAAGTCAGGTATGTTGATTTTTAGATTTAGATTTTTTTGTTTTTAATTAGAGTTTTGATTTAGGTTTGCATTAGATTCTCTTGCATTGCTTAAAAAAATTATATTTCTATTTAAATTTAGGTACATAAGTTCGATGGATCTATTACATGAAAAAAATGTAAGACAAAATATTGAATAATTTGATTTTGTACGAGAAGAAATTCAATTATCTGAACAATATAATTCAAAACATCAACAATTAAAAATAATCATCAATGTTTTACATCACTCTTTAACTGGTAATGGACACATTTGACTTGTCAATACAATAGAGACTATTTTCAATGAAGTGAAAAATGTAACTTCTCAACTTGATGCAATGTTGCATCAAAGAGAGGCCATGAAACAATTTTATTCTAACAAATTGTCATATGAAGATGTTAAGAAAAAAAATAACAAAAGAAGTTGTGTGCACTTTATTTGTTAAGCATGAAACCAACCAACCTCAACCAATGAATTACAAACATATTAGTATTGATTGATGTGTTCATGAGGAGATGAAAAATAACTTTTAGGATAGGTGGTGGATGGTGTTTGATGAGCCTCTATGCAACAATAATGAGGTTCCATTATACTTTTTGAAAAAAATGAATTGTTTATGTTGCAAGAAATTTCAAAGTATTTTGATACGAAGGCCTCCCAAGGTAGGGGAGGTGGGTCTTTATTTGAAATACCTGGTATTAGACAAGACCAAAATCATTATAATCAAGCTCAAAAAAATAGAAGGACAATATCACATGACTCTATTCCTAAAATTTTACATCCTAACATATAGATAAACACCCTTGAGGTAGTTATGAGCCTAACATAAGTTATGATTGAGCATGGTATGCATACATTGAAGACTTGTAATTAGCCTACAAGTGGTGCTAGTGGTAATGGGGGTGTTGGTGGTAGTGGAATTGGTGGTAGTGGTAGTGGTGATAGTAGTTTTGGTGGTGTTGGTATAGGTGATAGTGTACCTCCTCCTACTCATGTTACAATTCATGTGCATCATTTCATATGATATGGGAGGAAGTGTATAGGACCTCATGTTTAGGTGTGACATACACAGTATATTTATAGAGATTATCATTTCAAAGTGTACGCAACTTGTAGATGCTTCAACAATACATAACACTAACATGCCAAACACTAGCATGCCAAAGCATATGTCCCTTGTAGATGCTTCAGTAACATATGACACTAGCATTCCAGACACTACACCAGATGTACTAGCTTCATCAACTCCTACCAAGCTACACCAGCGTATTATGCAAGAGTTATCGACTTCACCATCTGTATATGATACATATGTTTGATTTTAATTATAGTTTATTTATATTTGTAAAAGCATATTAAGTTTATTTTCGAGTATGTTTTTACCTAATTGACTAATTTATTTGACTAAACTTATTATTTGTTGCTTGTATAGATGATTGGTGATATTTTGGGTAGTTCAGCAGGCCTTGACTCTATTGTAGAGGTTGTAGTTGGCATGGGTTTACCTTATACACAAGTTTAGAAACTTTTAAATTACATATTTATTCATGGACATGTTTGTTGTTATTTGAACGAAAAACTATGTTTTAAGATATATATTATAGTCATAGATTTTTATCATGTTCATTGCATTCACACATTAATCATTTACTGGTTTTATAGATGATGAGATATTCTATGGGCAACCCTCATGGATGAGAAGAAGGTTTTTATGATGTTTCAATTACATCGAAGAATCCATTATCTCTGTAGCAGATCATGATTCAAGGATAGAGACTGGTGAGAACACATAGTAAAATTATTTTTATCTTTAAGAAATGATGTTTTATGTCATATTTACATAATTGTGTGCACATCTAGATCTAACAATATATGTATGCTCCATAAGATTCCCCATCACAGGTGTATATGTGGTCTTGTATATCTAGACAACCATTTAGATTGAATATGGTGAGTGTAGAATCATTTTACAAAATTTTGTTTTTGAATTTTTTTTCAAATTTTTAATATACATTTTTTATGCATTAATTTTTATATTTTATATGTTGTGTAGACACAATAATTTTTAGTGGTTGTCAATGAAATAATGGATGACTCACATGCTGAGAGGAGAGTCTCTCGTTGTATTGAGGCATCCAACACTCCTAACTCTACGTCTATGCCAACAAAGTATAATTTACTTGGAGGCAATGAGGAACATGAGAGCTAGTTGTTGTACTAGGGGTCTAGTTGTAGGCACAATTGATTTTATATGCCGATGTGGCCTACATTGTATGCCTATATGGTGCATTTTGTCTATATACATTATATTTTATGGTTTACATTTTTTCTTGATAGATGTTATATTGTTTATGTTAAATTATGACATAGGACTTTGCACGTATCATATATATACTATTCGACAATATGATTCCTTTACCTATGTGTATTTTCTATTTTGATCATTTAATGTTTACACATATCATTTGTTAATGACCATTATTACTTCATATGAGGTTAAAAAAAATCTGATTATTCTCTAAGTTAGGTGCTTCATCATGTATATTTTACATTTACATGTGATATTTACTATTTACTTGTTTCATTTACATTTAATTACATATCAATTTGCAATTGCGATGTAAGAGGACTTGTGATCAATTTCATGGACATGTAAAAATTATAATTATACTTGATCATAGTTTTTAGGAAGTCCAGTGATGCAGGAGCAATTTACTATTTACTTGTTTCATTTACATTTAATTGCATATCAATTTACAATTGTGATGTAAGTAGACTTGTGATCAATTTCAAGGACGCAGATATTATAAGTTGTACTTGATCATAGTTATTAGGAGGTCTAGTGATGTAGGAGAAATTTAATATTTACTTGTTTCATTTATATTTAATTAAATATCAATTTGTAATTGTGATGTAAGTAGACTTCTGATCAATTTCAGTGATTTAAATATTATATGTTGAACTTGATCTTAGTTGTTAGGAGGTCTAGTGATGATGCAAGAGCATCCTGCTAACATGTAATGAGGTCCTTGTTTAAGTGTCTTAGAGGTCCTATAGCTTGCCTTTACTGAATAAGAGGTCTCACTTGGCCTTCAAAGAGTGAAATATAAATCTTAGATGGTACTTTAGTGTTTTTCCACCAAAAGTTGAATTTGAATTTTCAAATATGAATATGTAAGGTTGTGGATAAATTGTAATGTTTTCTAAATTATTAAAAGTCTAATAGGTTTAGAATGGTGTTCTATGTGTCTAGAAAAGGTTCTAACTGTCTTGAATATAAAATTATTTTTAGGTTAAACGAGAACAAACAATAACATTTATGACTAACTGATTTTATGAAAACCTTGATATCTCAGTGTTCTTGATAGCAAAAAGGGAATTTTGCCTCAAAAATTTCAAATCTGAGTCTAAAAAGGTGAATTGAAATTTGGAGCACCTTTTTATGCCTGTATAAACTTCCTAGGGCCGTTCTTTACATTTGGAAATGATTATTTTATGTTTTGACCTATTAGTAGCCATTAGGCCTACTAGGTGTAAAACATGGTTTCATGTATAAAAAGACCTTTACTCTTATTTTTAACCAATTAAAACCCATAAATTTTGGTATGTAGATTGAAGTTGATTAAGGCAAGTGTTCAAATTGGTTTCAAATAGTATTTTGACTTATAGAGTGATCTATTAGGCCTAGAAGCCTAAAATTGGGTTTTAGAGTTTTGAACCTAATCTCTTAAGAAATCAATCATTTAAATTGGTTTCTTACTCATTTGAAATCAATACTATAATATTACATACTTACCAAAACCATATATAATGATAAGATATTTGAGAATTAAAAAATAGTCTAATTGAAGCTCATTGAAAATCAAATATAGAAAGAGTGTGTTCAAAGTGAAAGAGTAAGAAGTACCAAAGGTCATCAAGTGATGTAGGAGCATCATCCATCAGGGTGAATATATAGTGTTTTTGGTAATAAATAGCCTATCATGGATTCAATTTTTTGGTAATACCTATACACCTTACCTTTCATGTTTCAGGGAGTTCAAAGCTTTAGACAAGCTATCAAAGCCTCATCCAACTTTGGTCATGCATTGCAACATAACCACGAGGGCTAGAGACTAGCCATTAAATCCTACATGTGAAATTATGAGTCCTATAATAAAAACCAAGAGGATTTTATCTAACTAGAGATGGATGAGATGCGTTAATGAGGTTTCTCTCATGGCCAAATCTCTTAGAACGGGCAAAAAATTGGTCAGTGGGATCGTATATTCTGACTCGTTAGCCCAATCAACAAAGTTTCTACATGACACATCCAAATAGGAATTTTAAGGATAGAACAACCATTGTTCGCTCTCAGTCAAGCCCTAAGAGTTAAGGTTGTAGCTGGTTGGAGGCATCCCTTAAAAGAATCCACTCATCCCTGAGTGTGCAAAATGAGCGGACTTCCATCAGGCATTGTAACATAACCATGAGGGATAGAGATGAGCCATTAGCTCTTAAATGTGCATGGACAAGTCTTATAAAAAATTCTATGATGATTTTATCTAACTTGATATGGATGAGATGTGGGAATGAGGTTTTTCTCCTGGTCAAATCTCTCTGAACAGGCCAAAAGTTGGTTAGTGGGAGATGTATATTCTGACTCATTAACCCAATCGATGAACCATCTATGCAAAAATATTTGGATAGCTATTTTAAGGCTAGAAAAACTATTTTCCAATCTTAGTTAGGTCCTGGGAGTGAAGGTTGTAGTTGGTCGGAGGCATCCTTTAAGAGAATTCACTCGTCCTTGAGTGTGCAAATTGACTAAACTTCTGTCGTGCATTGTAACATAACTATGAGGGATAGAGATGAGTCTTCAACTCTTACATGTGCATGGATAAGTCCTCTGATAAATCTCAAGAGGATTTTATCTAACTTGAGACAAATGACAAGTAATAATAACGTTTCTCTCGTGGCTAAATCTCTAAGAACAAGCTAAAAGTTGGTCATTAGGGGCCTATCTTCTGACTCGTTAGTCAAATCGATGAACTGTATATGTAAACACATTTAAATAGGTATTTTAAGGGTATAATAGCCATTGTTTGGTCTCAGTCAAGCCCCAAGAGTAAAGGTTTTATTTGGTCGGAAGCATCCCTTAAGAGAATTCACTCGTCCTTGAGTGTGCAAAATGAGTGAACTTCCATCATGCATTGCAAATGAACCGTGAGGGATAGAGATAAATCATAAGATCCTACACATACATGGATGAATCCTCTAAAAAATATCAAGAGGATTTTATGTAACTTGATCTAGGTGAGACACGACAATGAGAGTTCTCTCTCAACTAAATATCTCAAAACAGGTCAAAAGTTAGTCAGTGAGAGCCATATATTCTAAATCGTTATCCTAATTGATGAACCATCTAGGTGAACACATCTAGATAGTTATTTTAAGGCTAGAACATTTATTTTCCAATATCAGTCAAGCCCTAGGAGTGAAGGTTGTTGTTGGTCGAAGGCATCCCTTTAAGAGAATTCACTTGTCCCTAAGTGTATAAAATGAGCAAACTTCTATTACATATTACAAGAGAACCATGAGGGATAGAGATGATATATCATATCCTACACATGCATGGATGAGTCCTCTAAGAAATCCCAAGAATATTTTATCTAACTTGATCTAGGTGAGACGTAGCAATGAGGTTTCTCTCGCAGCCAAATCTCTCAAAATGGGCCAAAAATTTATGAGTAGGGGCTGTATATTCTGACTCATTCACCTAATCAATGATTCATCTATGCAAACACATCTAAATAGGTGTTTTAAGGCTATAATGACCATTTTATGGTCTTGGTCAGGCCCTGAGAGTGAAGGTTGTAGTTGGTCAGAGGCATCCCTTAAGAAAATTCACTTGTCCTCGAGTGTGCAAAATGAGCAAACTTCTAACATGCATTATAGGATAACCATGAGAGCTAGATACAAACCGTTAGTTCCTAAACATGCATGGATGAGTCATATAAGAAAGCTTAGGAGGATTTTATCTAACTTGATATGGGTGAGATGCAGTAATGAGGTTTCTCTCATAGCTAAATATCTTAGAATGAGCCAAAAGTTGGTTAACGAGAGATGTATATTCTGACTCATTAGCCCAATCAAAGAACCATCTACACAGACATGTCTAGGTAGGCATTTTAAAGCTAGAATGGCCATTAATCAATCTTGATCGGGCCCCAGGAGTGAAGGTTGTAATTGGTTGGAGGCATCCCTTAAGAAAATTCACTCATCCCTAAGTGTATAAAATGAGTAAACTTTCATCATGCATTGTAAGAAAATCGTGAGAGATAGAGATGAACCGTCAACTTCTACATGTGCATAGATGAGTCCTCTAAGAAACACCAGAAGGATTTTATCTAAATTGATCTAAGTGAGATGTAGTAATGAGGTTTTTCTCACAATTAAATCTCTCAAAATAAGCCAAAAGTTGGTCAATAGGGGTCATATATTCAAACTTGTTAACCCAATCGATGAACTGTTTATGTAGACACATCTAGATAGGCATTTTAAGGCTAGAATAACAATTGTTTGATCTTGGTCAGGTATTGAGAGAGAAGGTTATAGTTGGTTAGAGGCATCCCTTAAGAGACTGCACTCATCCTTGAGTGTGCCAAATGAGTAAACTTCCATCACGTGTTGTAGGATAATTGTGAGGGATAAAGACAAATTGTCATCTCCTAAACATGTGCAGATGAGTCCTATAAGAAATCTTGGGAGAATTTTATCTAACTCAGTCTGGGTGAGATGTGGTAATGAGGTTTCTCTCACAACCAAATCTCTCAGAATGGGCCAAAAGTTGGTCAATGGGGGCTATATATTCTGACTTTTATCCCAATCAAAGAACCATCTATGTGAACATGTCTAGATAGGCATTTTATGACTAGAACAACCCTTGTCTGGTCTTAGTTGGGCCCCAAGAGTGAAGGTTACAATTTATCAAAGGCATCTCTTAAGAGAATCCACTCATCCATGAGTGTGTAAAATGAGCAAACTTTCATCATACATTATAGGATAACCGTGAGGGCTAGAGACAAATCATTATCTCATACATGTGCATGAATGATTCCTCTAAGAGAGCCCAGGAGGATTATTTTTAACTTGATCCGGATGAGATGCGGCAACATGGTTTCTCTTGCAACCAAATCTTTCAGAACAAACCAAAAGTTGGTCAGCGAGTGCCATATATTTTGACTTGTTAGCCCAATCAATGAACCATCTACATGGACACATCATGATAAGAATTTTAAGTCTATAAAAACAATTATATGGTCTTGATCAGGCCCCAAGAGTGAAGGTTATAGTTGATCGGATGCATCCCTTAAGATAATCCACTCGTCCCTAAGTATACAAAATGAGCAAACTTTCATTGCATGTTGCAAAAGAACGTGAGGGCTAGAGATGAACTATCAGCTCCTACATGTGCATGGATGAGTATTCTAAGAGATCCTAGGAGAATTTTATCTAGCTCAATCTGTATGAGATGCAACAATGAGGTTTTTCTCACAATTGAATCTCTTAGAAACAGCCTAAAGTTGGTCAATGGGGCCGTATATTCTAACTCATTAGCCCAATTGAAGAAGCATCTACACAGACACGTATGACACTTGAGTTATTTGATGTTGTGTTGCTTCAAGAATGCTAATAATTCCTTTGATGTGAATTTCCCTCTTGATCTGAGTGGAGGAGTCAAAGAGGCCTCCTTGACTAGGTGACAATAAACTAATAGAATACCTTAAAATGTGTAAAGGCTTCACTCTTCTTATTGAGAAAGAACACCAATGTATTGCGAGAGAAATTATCAACAAACAACTGAAAATACTTGAATCCTTGTAAAGAAGTAGGCAGGGGTTTGCACAGATCGGTATGTACTACATCAAAATGATCCTTGGCTTGTGGAGAAGCCAGCTTAAACATAACCTTATATTATTTATTGGCAAGGCATCCAGGGCATATAGGCAAAGAATGAGACAATTGAGGAAGTCCACAAACCATGGCCTTAGAGCTGAGCTAGTACAAAGAACCAGTGGAAAGGTGCCCATATTGATAATGTCATAGTGTAATATATTCTATCGTAGAGGTAGAGAGAGCAACAACATTGGATGAAACTGCATCTAAGGTAAATAATCAATCTTTAAAAAAAGCTCTAGCAATGACCTTACCATCCCATGGAAAGAGATAGGATTGTGTGCCATTCTTGATCATGAACTCTACCTTAACCTTATGATTCAAGAGTTGAATTGTAGACGAGATTTATTGTTAAGCCAGGGACATACAGTACCTTAGTGAGAGTACAGGTTCACATCTCAATAGGAATGGTAATAGTTCTAATTCCTTTTGCAACATGCTCTTTATCATCTGCAATTGAAACTCGATCTCCAGTGGGTTGAGTTGTTAGTGAATCAAATAGTTCCTTGCATCTTGTTATATGTTTGCTAGTGCTAGAGTCGATCAATCAAACTTTTCTCATTTTGTAATGTGGTTTGGGAGACAAGAACTACGTCCTTATATGCACCACTGCATTCTGCTTTTACGAGTACCTCCTCTTCAAATTCATCACCCTATTGATGTTGTGCCGCTACATGTCCACGTTGCTTCCATCATTGAGGACATCTTTTGGATTTATGTGAATCATCTCTACTAGATGTGCCCTTTTGATTGGATGAGCCTTGTGTCAAGGCATTATGCCAATAGCTATCAATGTCACGCATATTGGTGTAGTAAATATGACACCATATTTTTGCCTTTTCAAAATTTTATTGTTGTTGTGACTGCTTTAGTGGTCCTTTTGATAACTTTGGACCACGTTTCTTGGAAATCAGGTATTTGTCCTCAAACTCTTCTTGCACAAACTAGATGGCTTGTTCTTGTTGAAGCAAATGCACCAGTCCTTCGAAAGACATTATTTGCTTTGTGATATTCAGTGGCATGACAAACATGAGAAATTGAGAGGGGAGAGCTCTCAATGTGATCGAAACCAACAACTTGTCCTCAATCATTTCTCCAAGTGTAATTAATTTTGCTCGTAGTTATGTTACCTGGCATAAGAATTCCTCAAATTTGTCACCATCTTTCATAAAATGTCCCAAGCCTCTTTCGACATTGATGCGTCTCGAATATGAGGTTGAACCTCATCGGTGACACTAAGTGTTATCAACAGTAGGGCCTTTGCATTTGACTTGTCATATTTGGTTTGCTCATCAACTTTGACAGGATGGGTCACCACACCAGTGACGATGTCTCCTAATTTTTTGAATTAAAGAATCATTCGCATCTTCATCTTCCACGCAAAAAAATTTGGCCCTTTGAGAAGTTAGGCATTAAACAAGAGGAGTTTGGTGCAAACATTCTTTTTCATTTTATTTATACAAAATTTTATAGTCAAACAGTATTTTATGCTTCAAAATTCTGTATAAAAAATGCACTTGGTAGGCTTTTGCTCTCTTCTTGGCACAACAATATCTACTTCAGACTTCTATGCTGAGCTTCCTTAGGCTTCTTTCAGCTTCTATTGCATCTTCGGTTCAACATTCAAACGTTGCAAGCATTGATGAAGGCGCTGAATGTGTTGATCAACTTCTACTTCTACAATGTTGACTAGGCTTGGAAACCTCAGGCATCCACGGTTCTGTTGCAAGCTTCCATGCTGCACACTATGATCCTTTTCAGTAGATTGAAACCTTTGGCTTCCAATCTTGCACTTTTGTGTTGCATCAATCAACACTTCAACTCCAACGTCTTTCTCCAAGCTTGTCGACTGCTTATCTTGGCGTGAAGATGGGCTCAAACGGAGCTACGGATCAAAAGTTATGGCCTCCAGAAGTTTAGCTTCTTTTTCTGCATCAATTCATGACATCTTCATTTGCCCTTTGCAATAGGTGAAAGGCATGTAAATCCACAACTGCCTTGAATCCAAGTTTAGTGTACGATATGGTCCTTTTGGTGTATGATACCACCTAATCTATGTAATCATTGTCCCTCACCATCACCACTCAGTGCACTTGAAAATCTTTAACCACTTGCGCGTTTTGTATGGCTATTCCCTTCCCCACTACTTCGTCGTTGTGCAAACTGTCGTGAAACAAAATGTTTTCTCCTCATAAAATACATTGACATGCCATATGAAGAAATACAACCTCATTTTGTATCATCGACTCCACTAAAAATATAAAAGTATTGTTGCTTAACCATTCGTATACAAAAACTAAAATAAAATCAACGATCATATTGAATTATACTTTCTCATTTTTCAAAACTCCGACACTTTACAAAAACAAAATATTACATCTTCACCAACATAATTTACACTTTTAAAATAACTCCTAAAATATTATAATAAAAATGAAACACTTACTATTACAATTGATAAATAAGTATATTTGATTGATTGATGAATATATTTACTGACTCCATATCCCTGCTCTTCAATGATTTAAAAATCTCAAATAAATTTCTTTACAACAATTTTTTTTTTGAAATATCTTACCTCAAATCAAATACGTCAAATCCATATTTACTTAAAATCTTCGTTTGTAATTTGTAGAAGCAATTTCTAACTCCAAACAATTCCTAACTTCACGCCATTAACGCTTTGCTCCTGCGAAAAACCTGACAATTTATGTTTACACCAGATTGTACAGGCAGCTTGTTGGTTTGCAAGTCAAAAAAGTCGGTCTCCCACAATAAATCACAAATTTATTGCGCCTCTGAGGTCGATGAATGTATTAACCCACCAGTATCGCCCAACATTAAAATTTTCCTCATGGACGGATCCTGTCCCAACTACCACGCTCTTTTAAATCAGGGTTGCCTTCACAAACCTCAATGCCATCGCTCAGCTTCCTCTATCAATCATGGAGAACCCGAGCCTCAGCCTCGTACTTATGTTTCAGCTAATATTGTGTTTTTGGACTACAGGTGGAGAATCAGCCTCCATGGCACCTGGTTGCTTTTCTAAAATATTTGCATTTGGAAACTCTCTGACTGATACAGGCAACACCAGGTCAGGACTAGGACCCGGTAATTTTCAAGGAGTTTCCCATGCGCCCTATGGACAGACATACTTCCATCGCCCCACAAATCGTTATTCAGATGGACGCCTTGTTATCGATTTTGTAGGTAAGGCAAATCGATTCAA